>KN880464.1:0-160821 GCA_000934385.1 Cylindrobasidium torrendii FP15055 ss-10
CTCGTGAGCTTTGGGTAAGGCTCGTGAGGGCTGGCGAACAGAGCCGGAGTATGTCGGGATTGCCCACTTCTGAAGTTCGTGTGTTTGGCCAAAGATTTTTGAAACCAGCATCGAAATTTACTCATTAGATAGACGGGGGTAGCCTCTCTCGATGGCCGACACCCACAAATACATGTCGCCGTCGGGTTGCCCGCAGCCCGTTGCTACTACGTGATACTTCGATCAGGGCTCGGCGCTGAGCGCTAGGAGCGCTCGCGCTCATGAGCCTGCCTCGTGAGGCCTTAGCTCATAAGGGTACTCTATACTCATGAGGTATCGTACCCTCATAACACCTCGTGAGGCAGGTCTGGGGCTTCCGACATATTCGACCTCGGAACTCTTTGCAGATATGCCAGTGCTTTGGAGCATTGTCGCAGTCGCTCCCAGGTTTACCAAAAACAGAAAGCCGTGGTGAAGCAGTAGCGAATACCCCATTTCCGATGTCCGCACAACCTTGAATTCGCGCCTGGAAGAGACCCGTCCGCGTATTCACCTACAAAGGTTGAATATCTCCTATACCCCGGTGAAACTGCTAGCCATGGATGGTGTCCCCGACAACAAGAAGCTCAACCTAGTCCGCTGGTCCTAGAACCGCTTCAACCATATGCTTGGGTTTTGGGGCACGTTGGTAGACGGGATTCAACAAGGATTCAATCAACACCGGGGTACGCGCCCGATGAGCTCATGGCGGCGTCAGGCTTTGCTGTGGTGTGCAACTCAGATAAAGTAACTTCCGTCGCCTCCGACGGCAGTCGACTATTTTGCATTCGATACACACTGGCAGGAAGAAGGAAGGAAGAACGGACTCAAACCAGAGGTTCTGGGGTTAGAAACTACTGCAGAGAAGACGACTCACACGAACACAAGTTTCCATGGGACGTTGGATGTAGAAAGAATGGCATTAGTAACAAGAGCAAATGGGCCATCATACAATTGCTTCGCTCACATGGTAAAAGGACAAGTTATCAGCCCAGTATCAGCCTGGACTCCGAATGTGCGATTGTACTCATGGATGATAGCACTTGCCAGCCGTCACGGAACTTCCCGATCCCGAGCCCCGCCGCTCCCGCCGTCCGGCTCATATGCCTTGGGGAAAAAGGATGACGAGAGTGGGATTCGAACCCACGCCCTTTCGGACCAGATGAAATGCTTGCTAAGCAAGCTGATCCTTAGTCTGGCGCCTTAGACCGCTCGGCCATCTCGCCCTGAGCAAGCCGTCAGTCACGTGCCTATCACCGCGTAGGCCCTGCTCTCTGCTTGCTCCTCCTTCGCTTCTCGCGTCGCTCTTTGTTGAAGCTATCTAAACGAAGCGGCATATACATCCACAGCAAGTTCTATTAACAATCATGGTATGGGGAACACTTTGGGTAAGATATTCAGGCTCAAAGTGTTATCCTAACATGGACATTCGTAAAGTCATCCAAAGGTGAGAACGTTATGGTTGAAGGGTACTACTGTATGCTACAGGTCATTTCATGTCGTTCACCAAGCTCCATATTCCTGCGTGGTCGTTGCGCGGAAAGTAGCCAATCATCCAGGTATAGGATCAGCTACATTCAAGATGAGTCTCCCCTGCCTCCCAGTAGCAAAGGTAGTACCAGTCGCTTTCGGTCCCATCGTTACAATGCTCTTGGAAGAAGTACCTTGCTCGAGGTGGATTCGTCCGTTCGAATCTTGCGTATAGTTGCGGTCGCGAAACATCTCGTCAACCAACGCCTCACTTGGGTGGCGTTTATGATGCCGATTCCCAGCGTCTTCTGGCGTTATGTTCGAGGTATTGCAGCAACCTTCAGATGACTACGTTAGTTGGGATAAGGGATGATGTACTTGCGTCGACAACCTAGCGGACGGACGACGTACAGATGAGCGAGAATGCATATGCAATCCCTGTTCCAACATCGCCCATGATGATGGGCGGACGCAAAGGGTATCTAGCACCGCTATCCGCGACGTCCAACCGGCCAGCGAAGCGTGTGAGTGGTACTGGAAAGTGACGTCAATCATCCCTCGGGAGCTTAAACGAATTCATTGTTGTGAGTGGCCTTCTTGCTTCACTGGCAGGCCTCTGATCCGGGCTGCATTTAGAGGGGAATCCGAAAAGCATAATCTGGATTGTCCAGAGACTTTCACGTTGAAGAGAGGAGTGCAACGACTCAAAGATCTGGCACGAGTAAGTAGTAGTAAGTACTGGTACACTTGAAGCTCATGAAGGGTATAATACTGCAGTTGTAAAGATCTCAGAAAGCAAGAGAAACCGATTCACTTTGAATATGCGCGTACTCGAACCAATGCTATAACTACTATGTATGTAAACGATGCTAACCATGTAATCTACTTGCTACATAAAAATGGGGGGTTATCGAAGAAATGCTACCTATGTTAACTACTAAAATTTGTTGCGTCAGTGTCGGGGGTCTGTATGTACGAGGAAAATGCTACCTACTAATAAGAACGAGACAATGTATGTACGAAGAGCGAAAGAGGACGAGTACGACGGGAGCACAATAATGCAAGAAACATATCCGAGAGCATTGCAGTGAAGCACTGATCATGTTAGAGAGACTATAACATCCATCCACCCATTTCCGCTCGACTATACCCCATAGCGTGCTGTAAGTCTCTCTTGAATAGCGGGAGGGAAGCCCGCGACCTGTGCCCGCCAGCCTGCCTCATCATGGTTCTTGAACGCCTGCAACAACGTCTGGAACATGTTGTTCAACTCGGGCGACGGCGACGTCCACCGCACAATAGAGTTGCAGAACCACAGCAACGACTTGGCAATGCCTCCTGGGTTGATCTCAATCATCGTACACAATCCCCGGAAGGCGCTGTCCTTCTCCTCGTTGTCCCGGATTTCGTACAGCGCTTGACACCAAGCCTGGGCGAATTCTCCAAGATGCGGCGCAACTACGGTAGGATGCATGAGGCCAATGCGGCCGATAGAAACAGCGGCGTTCTCGTGCAGACTACGGGGTGCTTTGGGGTGAAGAAGGATGGGTACAAGCCGTTGGATGAGCGGTCCAACCCACTCCCGGAATTCTGGGTCATCTGCAAAGCCTCGTCAGAGAATGTAATGATGCCAGTTCGTTCAACCCACCTCGACCATACCGCAAAGCAGCTTCGCCAACACTCCAGGCAGCATTATTGCTCGCACTGACAAATTCAAGCTTCGGTTCTGGATCAAGCTGGAGGACGAGTTCGTTCATGATACCAGGCATATGTGCACGAAGTATCGGGAAGCAGCTCATCGCCATGTCGCCTACAAGTGCATACGCGGACTGCCGTACCGGCGCTTGTGGGTGCTTGAGGCATACTGTAAGCAACTGCAGTAGATGCGGGTTTGTCGCGCTCATCATGGGTTCGAGAGTCATGCCAAGGCCCTGGGTGAGGCCAGAGAGAAGGTCGAGGGCGACGACGAGGAAAGAGCGATCGGGTTCTTCCAGGTCAGGGTTTTGCTGGAATGCTTGGTACTGGAGCAGTGCTTGGTGAATAAGGCTGGTGCAGCGCTCGTACAC
Source organism: Cylindrobasidium torrendii FP15055 ss-10 (assembly GCA_000934385.1). Classification (NCBI taxonomy): domain Eukaryota; kingdom Fungi; phylum Basidiomycota; class Agaricomycetes; order Agaricales; family Physalacriaceae; genus Cylindrobasidium; species Cylindrobasidium torrendii. Next base: position 3,555 of record KN880464.1, read on the forward strand.
TGGCGGCGCATATGGTAGGAAAGAGGTCCCCATTGCAATTGTAACAGAGGCGAGACACTATCGAAAGTCAGATAAAAAGTGGAATGTGATGAAAGCTTCCAACCTCGAGAAGGGGTATGAGGTCCAAATCGTTATCCTTGAGCTTCGCCCAGCGCTGGGTCAGCGGCGGCATCAAGATGTCGACATATGCCGGATTCGCGAGCGCCCGTCCAACGGCATCTGCCAATGTTCCAACTGCATCGTACAAGATGAGCATGTTCTTGTGCTGGTATTTCTCGAACGCAAAAACGAGATTTCTAAGCACAGGCTCAAGGAATGGAGCAAGTTCGGGGCCTGCATCCTCTTCGAGAGTCGCAAACGCGCTGCAACCTGCCTCTTGTACACGCTTATTGTTGTCGAGGACCATGCGGAGGAGCTGTATAAGTTATGAGACACGATCGTACATAATGGATCCAGACTCACGCCCTCCATTGTAGGAATAAAGTATGTTGTCTTGTGTTCCTCAGAGAACGGCTGCGTCGTCCAACTTGCGTAGCGGCCGAGAGTCCAGCATGTAATCGAGCGTACGAGAGGCTGAAGTTTGATCAGTCAAGGTTGTCTTGAAGACGATGGCCGGGCTTACTTTGGGGTCATTCAAACTATTTAGCAGGTATGGCACGAGCGTAGGGAGGTGAGGCTCAATCACGTCGATGCAGCCTAGGAATGTTTCAGCAACCGCTCCTACCAACCATGAGGAAGATACATACCCTCCGCCATTGCACCTAGTGCAAGAATACCACTCTCCCGCTGAAGCCAGTCCGTGCTCCAAAGCTTTTCTTTCAATGGGCCCAGTAGAACATTCATGAGATCTGCCGAGAAGCGAACCGCCAGGACATCCAGGGCAGCTGCGGCGCACTTGCGAAGATTCCATTCGGTAGACATATCATCGTCAAATTCGTCGTCGTAGTCAAAGTCATCATCATCATCATCGAAGGTCTCTTCGCCGTACACGCTGGCCTTCTTTGGTTCGCCATTTGTGCCACCGCCCTCCTCTCGGTCGAGGCCATGAGATTTACCACCATAGTGGCGAGGCTTGATATCCTGTTCATTATCGGGAACAGCAGCATCCTCTGCCTCGGTATCGAGCCAGAGTAGGTCATCTTCTCCATAGACCATGCAGTCGAGCAGGACGGGAGCTACTTTTCCGAGAAGTGGACGAAGGTATGGGGCAAGGTCCATCTCCTCGGCAAACGTGAGCCAGAACTCGCAGGCTTCGAGGGCGACGTGCTCATTCTGATCCTTGGTCGAATAAAGCATGTATTCGGCCACATTGTTCATCTCGGGCATCAAACGATCGGGGCGCGCTGCAAGGAGGAGAACGAGCGCCTGGCATACGTGCCGCCGCACAGACGGATCATCGTCGGACGCGCGCCGGAATAGGGCAGCAATGAAGGTATCCAGGTGGACAAAAAGTGATTGAGTGTTTGCAGGTACAAAGAACGAAAGACAGGCCACCGCGTGCGCGCGTATCTTCGAGTTTGGGTGGTCAGTGAGCGTCAGGAATTTTGGGATCATGAAATCCAGCGGACGGGTTCCATTGAGTTCAAAGTCGAGCTTGCGCGGGTAGTCTTCACACGACTTTTCGAGCACGTTGAACGCGGACTGAAGAACAGTTAGACGTGAGTGGGAGGATAGGTGGGAAGCACACCTCTGCACGGTCATGATCAGGTAAATCCAACATATCCACCAGCTGTTGAAGCGCCTCGGGCCAATTCTTTGGCTCCAGGATGTTGAGAAAGGCGACAATGTCCTGGCCGGCAGTGTTTCTGATCATCACATTGGTTTCCTTGAATGCTTCTAACACGGATGCCTTGACAAATGTTTGGACTTCCGGGGAGGAGGTATGGATGAGATGTCCATGGTTCTTGAGGATGTAGCCGGCGATACTTCGAATGCGTTCCTCTTCTTCGCGCTGCCATGCGAGCACGTATGCCAAATATCCCAGGTAGTCGGCCACACGCGTAAAATTATTCAATTTCTGTCCAAAATGTGAGAACTGGCCACCCGCGTCGCCCGACATGGCCGTACCTGCGTGATTTGCCGCTGGACCGTGGGGTTCATGTCGGTCGATTCATGGATAGTTTGCAAAACTTGGGCCAGGCCACTCGGATCCGGCGTCCAGGTTGCCATATTTGTTGTCGAACTTTGTCGGCGTCGTTGTTGTCGTTGAGCAAGATAGAAATGGGATCAGCCAGGCGTCCAACCTGTTTGCCCGTGTTTACCGTGCCCCCGAATTTGTCACCGCCATCAGATTGATCACTTGCGCCACACGACCAATGCGTCCGGAATAGTATCCGTGCATCCCTCTGATATTGGAACTTGGGCCGGCCAGGGACCGACACCCATGGCAACCAACGGCGGGACGTAGCGACAAAAATCCTTGTTATCCGCGCGCTAACGGTAGATAATCAAAATCCCTCCGCGGATTCATCGATGACAAGCACTGTAACGGTCTGCCGCCCACCCACACCTTCCAGCCTTCTTCCAGCTTATCATTGGATCTCGACCCAACTGTTAAGGGAGTTCTTGCACACACGGGTTACGGCATAAGTACACGGTGTGATGACTGATCCGGTACCCGGCAACGGTAGAGAGAACAAAGAAAGACACTTTCCAAAATTGGGCCAAGTAGAATCCCGGGCTCCCACCACGTTTTGCCTGGATGCTATGATATAACACTGCAGGCTCGTTCGTCCCGCGCGAACAATGCCGAACAACTCCAGGACTTGGACGCGCGGTGTAACTACAAGGCATATGTACTGTTTGTTATCCGCCGGTCGTGGGTCTCGCGCATGTCGAACTTCGCCCCGGGACCCATGATCACGAACCATACAGTGCTACAAGATTCATGCTTAAACAAGATGCAAGTACCATGAGCAACACGACGACATTGTGATCAGATTCGCTGAGTTCTTTCCTCTGCTATACTGTTGTGAATATGCTCAGTCTTCCCTTGTTGTTGACTAAGAACAGTCAAATTCGCCGAGTCCAATGTCGTAGCTCCTGCTTCATTGTCAAGAACGTGCGCGGCGACGGAAACGAGCGAAAAACTTACCCAAAGGCCGAAAGACCAGCCTACTGGCATTTCTTCCAGTGTCTGTAGTCCTCCCATCATCGTCGTCCGCGTCTGAGCCGGTACTGTGAGCCTGCCGTCGATTGACAGATCTCAACAGGAGGAGGTTGATGAGGACCGTCAAACTGTAGATGCGACCCTGGGAGTAGAATAAAAAGAACCAGCCTAGGCAATGTCCAGTGAGATACAGGCGGGTCGAAGGCTAGCAGCGTACCCTGCAAGTCAACCTGAAGCAATGTGATTACAAGGGCTGTCGTGACCGCCGTTGTGAGTCCGCACGATACGGAAAACACTGCAACGCGACGAAGAATGCCTCTGGTTTCCTGATGGTACGTCTCGATACGCCCAACGCCCCATATCATGGCGATGACGATGAGCACGTCGTTGGCCACAGAGATAGTAGCAGTTGCTCTGTAGCTCGTTCGATGGAAGACAAGTACACAAAAAAGGACTCACAAAGAGAGGTTAACCCCAGTTTGGTTGTAGAAAGCAAGGTTCATAGAAATTGAAATCGCTGTGATAACTGCGGAGACATCCTGCATTTGGTCAGAACGCGGTCAGATGATTGAAGCAATGGCCGTACATGTCCCAACACGAGCAACAAAATGACTGAGGTCACATATTTGTTCCGTGTGCTGTATCACCATGAGTTCCTACAAAGTGGCTCAAGAGAAGGATCACCCACATTGCGTGGTATCGATGTGCGAAAAACAATTGCTCCAGCGTCGCAGACGCATACGAAAGCAAAATTCCGGCTGGATACGACCAGGCGTTTTCTATGACCTCGGCATCCGCTAGTGTGAATTACTGTCAGCCCGTGTTCATCTGGTTTCTCGGACGCTGGGGCATTTACCGGGAAGTAGGACATAATACTATCGGCGAATATCCCGTTAACTTGACTGAAAGGCAAGAGTACGCCAAGCGAAAACGCACCTCCCATACATTGATCAACACAAGCAGGGAAGCAGCCAAATCGATGAAAATGGCCGCGACGACAGAGTAGAGGTAGAACGTCTTTGACTCTGCACCGCGGGTACGAATATAAAAGATAGCAAGCAGAACTTGTGCAGTGTAGAGAACCAGATTGAACCATGCCGCCGCCAGGGGAGCCCTATATCCATGTTATCGTGAGAAAAAGCGAGCCAGACGCGGATTCCAACCCTTCCGACGTGGATCAAGCTCTGGAGAACAGACTGACCAATGGCGTGGGTGAGAAGACTCGGAATCCATGCTGCGGAGAGAGCCTGCCAGCGACCTGGTGGTGCTAGAGTGTATGTCGATGCATGCAAAGCAATACGTAGGCAGTTGTGGGAACCCGCGATGGAGGAAGGGAAAAGCTTGAACCACAGCATGCGGTGCTCCTCTTATATGTTGGCGAAAGTCCTGGACGTAATAGATTTGACAGCGGAGCTAGACTCGACACCAGCCACTTCGCCGCCTGATGATAGTCGATCAGGCCTTACGGCGAAGCGACTGGAAGGATTCGGGGCCTATAAGGGGGGGTAGGAAATTGATGATGCTATCAGCCATCACTTACCCGGGTTTTCGCACTTCAACTTGAGAAACGAAAGCGCAAAATGCACTTTGCCAATTTGCGCACTAACATGTATTTTTTTCTCGATGTACTCTTTGCTATACATTTATCTTGATTTATGTGATTGCTTTCCGGAAGTAAAACGGACTATTAAGCATGGAATTTGAGACTCCCCTTTAAATCTTTTTTGCTCTCTATCATCCGTCATGGCTCCTATACTCGACCGCATCGACAAGGAAATCCTCAAAGATACCAAGGATAAATTGTGAAGCGACTTTGGCATCCCAGAAATCCGCCCGTTCCAAGAAGCAGCTGGTATTCATATACTTCGAGGCCGCCACACTATTCTCGACGTTCCACCGGCGGCGGCAAAACCCTTGCTCTATGGTTTGCCCTATACTATCACGTAATATCCGCAAAACGCTTGGGCACTCAGTCAAAGGCCGCTGTGATTGTTATAAGCCCGCTTGTTGCTCTCATGACCGCTCAATGAACGCGGAATTCGGGCTGTAGCATTGACGTCGCAGGTCAAAGATCTTGTCGGGGGATTTACAGTGCGTCTAGCATCCTCAAGCACAGCAACTGTGCTCGGTGTTGTCTCCAGTTCGGTCAGGCGCTCAGCCTCGCGTGCAGCATCACGCCTCGAAGGAGTCCAAGTGCTTCGTGGGCAATATGGTGGAATTGTGAGAGAGGTCGAAACCAAAGGTACACTCGCATTCGATGTCCGTTGCCTCTGGGAACACGCCGATGCTGATATAGGGTCTCCCGGAGAGCTAATATGGCGAGATGGCACCAGGCAGATGGCGCCGCTGGGCAACATGGTCGGTCGGCGAGGATGGCGGCCCAATGCTCTCGCCGTCGTCTTCAGACTCGTATAGTGCAAATTGCTTTCGCGCATGTCGCGGCGACTCTGGTTCAGCACTACGAGGTCGTTTGGGTTGGTCGCTCATGATGGTTTGGCAGATAGACACGGACTCAAATATTAGGAGTCAGGCTCAAGAAACTTACTCAGAAGACTTATTGTAAACATACTGTATATCATTCTTAATGTTCTGCGATACATTCGGCCTTGTATCGCTTGTTAATAACTTTAAAAATGTCTTGACGAGCCACCGAATCCAACGCACTAATATGGGTGTACGCGCTCGAAATCATGTCTTAAGGGTTTAATTTTCAAAAGCGGTTGGATTTGCACTAATAACAACTCATTGATAACGAAATTTTAACCGCACCGTGCATTTGAGATTTTGCCTTTCGTTTCTCAAGTTGAAGTGCGAAAATCCGGGTAAATGATGGCTGATTGGATCATCAATTTCCTACCCCCCCTTATAGGCTCCGAATCCTTCCAGACGCCCGGCAAGGCACATCACTTGTTATCGTCGACGAGTCGGGCGTACTGGCTCGAGACTACAGCGGAGCGTTCAATTCATTCCAGATCAATGCAAAATCACTGTGCACACAACATTCTGTGCGGTTTTTAGGATCATTACGCGTACGACCGGGGCCAATCACTTTTTGACTCGCGGTCCGCTTGGAAGTTGTGCAGGTACGGATTGTGACATTCCCTCATGCGCTGTATACTCAATGGCAGCAGAATGAGGGTAAGTAGCCTGTAAGTACTAAGTATCAGTTGACAAGGACAGGCGGCTGCTGTGTCGTCGACCAAACAGTTTCGCGCCAGATGTCTCCCGCTTCCCCTCATTGACAAAATATTTGGCCATCACTTCCCACTGGCGCTCCTGTGACTACTTGATGTCTCCACCACGGGCCCGGGGGAATAGGAACAGATCACCGACATTATCTCGCAGCTATCATCAGCGAGCCTGCCTTTTCATCAACCTGTGGTGTACTTACTGGTAAACCAGGGCGGAAACCTCCGTTTGATGTTGAACGTTGACGTTGAGCGCTGGGCATGGAGGGACACCCCTTCGTTCCGACTCGTCTGCGTCCCGCCTGACATGAAGGTGCAAAAGGCATTATGATTTCCACTACAACTCTGGCAACCACGGAGGAAGACAGCCAGCAAGCAAGCAGTACAACTAAAGTATACGAAGAGGGGAGTAGCAGTGTTATACATACAAAATAATATTCGGCCACACACAACTGTCCATTCTGGAAAGGATTAGAGCCTTAGACCAGGACACCCTCACTATGATCTTCTGCCAATCCGCTCAGTGCGTCGCTGCAAAAACAATCAGTTTGGATGGTGCAGTCAAGGAATGCAATACCCACCACGCATACTGTTCAAAGTCAAAGATAGTCCAGAGCAACTTGGGGCAGTTCGCTTTGAGCATCGTCCTGAACCGCTCGCCCCACTCTTGATGCTTCGTCGCTGGCCACACCGATACACTCTTCACCTCGGGAAACAGCGCGACACTCGCGACAATACCATCCAACCTGTCGGGCGTCATTGTCCAACCCATGGGCAACCCAATGTCAATGCGCGTGATGCTCTTTAGTTTGGGCTCTGCGCGGGTGGATTTCGGGAATAGAGACCAGTCCTGTGTATTGGACATCGCGCAGAGGGGGAGGTGTACTGAGTGAATGGTGTTTCGACCGGAGAAGCTATGAAGAATGTCCTGCAGGGTCGTCGGCGCCGGACTTCCTTCAACGCGACAGCTGACAAGGGCAGCAAGTGTCCCGGGTGTGTTCAGCCAGTGGTTGAGGTAGTCGCCGTGCATTGTGAGTTCACGGGTTTTGGGTAGCGCCCCATATTCAATTGCCGCCTTTGCCTCTCGTGCTGCGGCCGAATGAGGATCCACCGACGCAATGCGAAAGATGATAACGTCCAGCAATGTTGGATGTCTCGACAAGAAGCGGTTGAACTGGACCTGTGTAACAGACCTGCTACGTAGAATGACCTCCTCCAGATGGATGAGGCTGAGACGCTCCAGGTGGGGCCCGATATCGACGTCTTCAAGAACAAGCCGTCTTAGACGGCAGGCGTTGAGCGAGTCGAGCGTCCACTGCCGGAATGGAGTTTGGAACAGGAAAGAGGAGTATGTGAATGTTATCATCGTCACAGTTGTTAGGAGTGGGCCATCGTACGGAGGAAAATCGGGTTCGGTGGCTTCATCGTCGAGCAGGACGCCTTGGTTAATGTCTATCATGAGTTCGTTGCCCAGATGAACAGGATCTCCACGAATCTGCGTGAGGCTGTTAAGAAGTCTGTACGTCGATTTGCGGTGTTTGACAAGGTCCTCAGGCAACACTTCGTCCCGTTTCTTTTTCCAATTCCGTGTGAGACCTGCCGGTCCTGGCCCGTAAGGGAGCTCGAGAAAGACGGAATGGAGGACAGGTTTCGTGTCGAAGAAGTTGGCCACTTTCTGGACTTCACCGGGGAAAGCTTGTGAGAAACGGGTGTTGATGCAGTGCATCTTGGGTTTTGTGAAGAGTGCCATCCGAACAGCGTCTAAAGTGTCGAACGTCCACTGCGTATGGCGGTAAGCCCCGATGTAGAAGGCCGTGGGGTCATACAGGAAGTATTCCGGCGGGTTCGGGGGGCGCGGCCGGGGTTTGAAGAAGTGGTGACCAAATGCGACCTGGTTGAGGCGCCGACAAAGACGGCCGACGCTGATAATGTCAGGCTCATCGAACTCGGCAACAATGAGATCCAATATTTCGTTTGGCAGATTGAGCAAGATTGATGGGGACGGCTCATGTTCATCTGATTTGTCGTGTCCGAGTTTGGGGAGCTTGAAGGGGCCCATCTGCAGAATGCTAAGCACATTGGGGAGGAAGAAAGACATTGCAGGCGCACCTTTCAGTACACCGGGTTTATATACGTTGCAATGTTGTAGAGCGCGCTCGAACAGGTTCCCGCAGCGGATGAGGACAAAGAACCAGAAACACTCCTTTGTGGCTTAGCGCTAAGCTGGATGATGGCAAGACGAAAGGAGCTTCATTACACCGATCGACTAATATTAATGTACTGGCCATGTGCGGCGCCAGTTCCTTCAGTACTGTCACCATCATGCAAGCTGTAGATGAAAACGAGGCTGTTTTTCAAAGGCTAAGAAAACGTTTGATTCAGACCGGCGAATGGGAACGGTATGTAGGTTTTTCTCGCCGATTATACATGCTAAATGTGCTCTATCAGGCTAAAGGCGACATTGGTTGCTGTCCTGGATAAAAGTGGATGGTCCGGAGAAGTGCAACAAAACTGCAGAGAAAAGGCTTCCGAGGCACTGCCGCAAAGAATTCCTCTGGCCGACATCCAAATATTCATGGAAACTCAGTCCCATCGTGAGGGCGTTCGCTGTATCTTGACTGAACCTTGACCATTCCCAGGTTTATTAAAGCCGGAGATACGAGGAGAGATCACAGCCATATTACGGGAAAGTATACAAAAGATGTATGAATCGTAATTCAGCTTTTGACAGTCTTGACTATTGGATGATGATGAACTTACTCACAACGGGCACTGCCAGTGCACTACGGTCTGGAGCAAGCTATGTTTTAACCTCGCTAGTATCACCTGAATCTTTCTCACCGCACATCATGCTGTTCACTGTTATTACCCTGCGCTACAACAGCGCGCTTACCTTCCACCACCATTATTGTCGCGCGTAGTATCGAACATAATGGCCATCGTCGAAGGCATGCAACAAAACAATCCCTTTCTCTCTACTAACACGGCCGTCGATTTCTAGAGGTTGATACCATAGAGCTCATCTCGCCTGCCGCGGACCAGCTATACAGAGAATTCAGTGCGTTTCTCTGTGAAGCGTAGTGATCACAACTCACGGCCTGTGTAGACCTCTCTGAGATCCCACCTGAGAGTTTGGGACAGTGGCAAGGAAGTGAGCCACAAGCAGGGATAAAGGAAATCGTCCTCGGTAGCGCATCGTTAGCGGTCATGTTGCTGATTCCACTTTACCTGGCCTATTCATGGCTGAGGTAGATATCACTTGTAAATCTTATAACGTGCATTTAATATTGGATTTTCTTTGTCCTCCGGCTTGATTCTTCCGCGCTATGGGAGAGGCTATTGGCTTGCACGCTCAGCTGGCGTGCGCGCCGCGCGTAGCAATTGTGGCGTGGTCACGTGTGTCGTGGGAAGAAACTGCCTCGTAAGCTCATCGAACATCTGGTCGCGTCCCGCTTCTTACAACCACCATCCCTCCACACCCACCAGTCCAAAACACGCTCAACGCTAAGGTAAGCGTAGCGGAACCAACCAAAGTATTTATCCATTAACATTACCGTGTTTTTGAAGCGCTAGACGGTAATTCCAAACCGTCAAGACATAGACGCGCCCTGAAGTCAGATTTTCTCCTTAGCTCGGACGACTTGTCGGAATATCCATTATCTGAACCAACGAATCATTACTGTGCGCCCGTCTGTCTTTTTGCCGCCATAGGCGTGTTCTGAACACCATGCGGCCCACAGGCGTCATCGCCAACAAGCCAATTGAAGACCTTATTACGCCCCGGTCAGCCTTGAAATAACCCGCGCACCAACCGACCCATCATCCGTCCGAGAACACAATGAACCCCGCCTCATCGTACGCCACAATGCAAATTTCGAGAATTTTATTGACTTCGACATAGATCCTCCACTCCTGCACCCAACTCCCGCCCGCCGTCTTCTCATCCCTCGGCAGCGAACAAGACGCCATCAGAATGGAAACAACAACTTCACGCACCTCCGAAAGACATGCGGCCCCAAACGGAGGATGTCACTGCTACGAAAGGCACCGAATTCGAGGACATGTTCCTCCGCCGCGAACTCCTCATGGGCATCTACGAGGCCGGTTTCGAACGGCCGTCGCCCATCCAAGAAGAAGCGATTCCCGTCGCACTCACTGGTCGTGATGTCCTCGCACGCGCCAAGAACGGCACAGGCAAGACTGCCGCGTTCGTTATCCCATCTCTCGAGAAGGTCGACATCTCCAAGTCCAAGATCCAAGCCCTCCTTCTCGTCCCCACCCGTGAACTAGCCCTTCAGACATCCCAGGTCTGCAAGATGCTTTCCAAACATATGGGGATTAACGTCATGGTCACTACCGGAGGCACCACCCTCAAGGACGACATCATGCGTCTTAGCGATGCCGTCCATGTCCTCGTTGGCACACCCGGACGTATTTTGGATCTGGCCAGCAAAGGCGTAGCCGACATTAGCCAATGCCCTGTCTTCGTGATGGACGAAGCCGATAAGCTACTCAGCCCTGAATTTTCGCCCGTCATTGAGCAGCTCCTAAGCTTCATGCCGAACAACCGCCAGGTTATGCTCTTCAGTGCTACTTTCCCTTTGATTGTCAAGGATTTCAAGGTATGCCGTTCACGTAGTGCGTCCGATGCGTGTTTTGACAGAACCTCAGGACAAGCACATGAAGACCCCTCACGAAATTAACCTCATGGACGAACTCACCCTCCGCGGCGTCACACAGTATTACGCTTATGTCGAGGAGAGGCAGAAGGTCCATTGCCTAAACACGCTGTTCTCCAAGGTGCGTGACTCCTAGGATTGACTGTTTTCCGTACTAACGGCCTTTCAGCTCCAAATCAACCAGTCCATCATTTTCTGCAACTCTACCAACCGTGTCGAGCTCCTCGCGAAGAAGATTACCGACCTTGGCTACTCTTGCTTCTACTCGCACGCTAAGATGCTGCAGTCGCACCGTAACCGCGTCTTCCACGACTTCCGTCAAGGCCACTGCCGCAATCTTGTCTGCTCTGATCTCCTCACGCGCGGTATCGATATTCAAGCCGTGAACGTTGTCATCAACTTCGATTTCCCCAAGAACAGCGAGACCTACCTCCATCGTATTGGTCGCTCTGGTCGTTTCGGACACCTTGGTATTGCTATCAACCTCGTCACGTATGAGGACCGCTTCTCGTTGTACAGGATTGAGCAGGAGCTTGGAACCGAGATCCAGCCTATCCCCGCGTCGATCGACCGTAGCCTGTACGTCGCGCCCCAGGGCGGTGACGAGCAAGCCCAGCAGCCGCATCAGCAGCAAGTTGCGAATGGGACCGCCGTCGCCAGGCGATGAATGCAATGTAAAGGGGGAGGGGGGATGGGAGGCGCTGGGGATAGCGCATGAACGACAAACACCGAACGCACTAGGATCGCTCTTCAAGCAGGTCACTCTTTCTCTCCCATCTTTCCATTGCTCTCTTCTCTGCTCGTGTAGTATATGTCTTGAGTCTCGGCATCGGTTTACTGTACTCGTACTGGCTCGTGTGACTTGCTTGGAGGGGGAGCTCCTAGGATGTTTAGCTGCTTTTGTTGTTTACCTACATTCGTTTGAAATGAAAGATGGTTGTGTGGACGAGTCTTGAAGCTTGAAGCTTGAAGCTGGATACATCTTGGTGTTTGGTTGGCGGTGGCCTCGCCAGCAGGTGCGCGAAGCTCTTCATCAATATCTCTGTCATTTGAAAAGGTGGTAGACAAAGTTAACGTTTGGAACCACGGCTCACTAGACTGCAAGAGTCAACTAGACCGGTGGCGATAGGTATGCACCATGCTTGGTCACCGAGGCGCTATTTTCGGCATGCCTCAGTCAGACTTTTTATACGATTCGGACATCCGTAAATTGATACTTCGGTTTCTCGTGACTTTGAGGCGTCTTCCTGGAGGTATGATCAGGTAATAGTCAACAGTGGGCGCCGTATATGCCCTCTCTTTCAATTATATGGACTTCGATGTGCACATGCTCTACTTCGTAGCATTATTCAGCAAAGCACAACTCGTTTTACAGAAAAACGGTATAAGAAACCTTTCTACATAACCTCGACAGCCCCATCATTGCTCCTTCACTGCTTCTCTCCATTGGCAAAAATGGTTCTCAAGCTCTATGGATGGACACGTTCTATTGCCACCAAGCGTGCTGCCATAATCCTGCACGAGAAACAAGTGCCATTCGAATTCGTCGACGTCGACATCTTCAAAGGCGAACACAAACTCCCAGAATACATCGCCAAGCAGCCCTTCGGTGAAGTCCCTTACCTTGACGATGATGGTTTCGTTGTATTTGAGTCGCGTGCTATCGCGCGGTACATAGCTATCAAGTACGCGCACCGGAGCGAGACGCCTGCCCTGATTCCTCCTACGACGGAGCTCATCAAGACGGCAAAGTTCGAACAGGCGGCTTCGATCGAAATCACGTCGTTCGAGCCATATGCGAGCGTCTACTGTACGGAGAAGGTTGCAAAGCGGTGGATGTCTTTGTGGATGATTTAATAAATATATCTGATAAATCTTTGTGTGCTAGGCTGCTCTTCAATATCGAAGGCGACATGCAGAAGGCTGAGGCGGCTTACATAGAGCTTGTCGCCAGGATAAATGTATACGACAAGCTCCTGGGAGAAACTCGTTACTTGGCAGGAGAGGTGAGCCGAGTGCAACTTGCCTGGTCAATTTTAGTATTGACGAGTTAATGCAGGAAGTGACTCTTGTTGATCTCTTCCATATACCTTGGGGAGAAATGCTGACGGTCGCTGGAGGCGTGCTAGACTTAAAGCCAAATGTCAATAGGTTAGTCTGTTTTTGAAAAAACGACTCCGTTCAATGACTTCGACCAATTGAATCTCCCTGGCAGGTGGTGGACTGATATAAGCTCTCGCGCCTCCGTCGTTGCAGTCCAGGATGGAGCCAAAACTATTGAAAAGTACTAAAGACGGTATCCTGGGCGTCGTTCCCGAGAGAAACAAATAATACTGGTTTTTGCCCATTTTCGTGGGTCTTTCGGTTCGCCTGCTTTCCTGGATATGAGGGAGATGAATTACATAAATGAATATGCAGATAAATTCGGACCGTTGAAGCCTTAATATTTCGATCCAAGTTACATGTGTTGTTAGCAGATACGATATGGAAATATGTCAACGGCGCCACCGGCGGCATCACTTCTCGGTGGGAAACCGGGGGATCGAACCCACGCTCGACCGTCACATGATCGTCATACCTTCCATGCCTGCGGCAGTCTGCCTCGGCTCTCGAGCGCGAGGCAGTATCCGACATATATATTGACTGCGAGCACACTATTTCATTCACACGGGATGTTCCTGTCCAGCCTTCGTTTTTACGTATGTGCCATGCTTCTTTAGCTACTTCGTATCTTCACATATACATTGTTAATCAATAGCGAGCACTAGGCCAATTCTAAAGCCCTGAAGCCAGCAGGGCATTACATGTTTAAAGACTAAGGCGAGATTAAATGTTTTATACGAGTAAGGGAGCTATTGGAAACGAGAATATCGGGTCATTTGTACAGAACGGGTGTCAATTGAGGCGTACTGTGCCACTTTTTGCATGCGCCCAGCGTAATCTGCGGAGCTGGTGGCCTGCCAGTATGCCTACAGAAAAACTTGAGCGCTGTAAGACGATCAAAGAACGGTGATAGCTCACCTCAATCCCGTCCCATCCAGTCAAGACAATAAACTGGTCGTCATGGTCGCTGACGGTGGCGTTGAACCAATGGTCGCGGTAGCCTTCACAAATACGTGACCGACTCGTCCAATCCGCTATGGCCGGAACAAGCCGCTCTCCATGGCTCACACCCCGCGTGCGCTGAATGAATTGTATCACAACGACGGGCGCGGAAAGGACGCCCCACATATACGACTCAGCGTCGAACCACAGATCCCCGGTAGCGATGCTTGTCTTTGGATGGCGCTCTACCGCGCGCGACATAAGCTGCGTCACGTTTGTGGTCGCCAGCTGGTCGTTCATGCTTTCCCAAACTTCAAAGAAAATGAGGCGGGGGACAGCATAGAATGGGAAGGGAGTGATACACACTTATGAGCACGAGCCCGCGCATCGGGTTCTCGATATCCCTGCCGTAGTGGAGCCTATGGACACACATATCAGCCAAACTCGCTACACGAGGGGTTCGTGTACCCAAATGGCCACGCTCGAAGTGTGAAAACCATAAATGGACGGAATGTGGGCGGGGGCGTGGGAATAAACTGCGTACACTTTCAAAGAGCGGGAGGCATCGCTCATGATAAAGTCTCCGAGCTGCTTGATAGCTGACTTCGGACTTCCAAGGTATTCGAGGCTGCATTCGAAAGAACGAAGCTGGACAGCCACTTGAATATTGTAATTGTAGGGTGTTGAACTCATCGTGAGAGGGGAAGGCGCATTAGTCGACACGGCTCCATTTCCAGGCGCAGCATGACCAGAACGGTTAGAGGGCCTGCGGGACATATCAAGACTCAGAGATGGGGATGCCTTGAAGCAGTGGCGGCTTTATAGCAAAGAGATGATGCCTCGTGCTTTAACAATCGAGACGGGATGCTTGGTGCTGCCATTCCAAACGGGTGCAAACTCACGTGCCTTTCCCAAGGCCTCCTTCTAATTCGACGGCTACGAATTCAGCGGAGGTCAGTCAGCCAGTGCCACCATACGCAGGCAAGTGTGTACGCTTGTCTGGACTGCGCGACGTTGTTAATTTCGGCGATTAGGATGAGCGAAAGTCTCATTGAGTTGCTAGTCGTGGAAAGATTTCTTCTACTGTGGCTCGATTCCAATACTCCACAGCGTCCGACGACAAATTCTCCGTCACGGCTCGAAGGTTGTACTGGAGCTGTCAAAGGAGAATGAGCGAATGTTAAATGTGCCATTCCGGTAGCCGATACCACCTTAAACGGTCTATATGAAGTCTCTTTCGAGACTCTAGTCGGCAGGGAAGCCGTTGACATGCCGTCTCCCTGGAACATAAAGATGAAGGAGATGAGGCTACTAAAGGATATACTTAATTCTGCGATGAGATGTCTCGTCCTCCCCTTAACCCTTCCATGAGTGCCACTCACTTGTGCTTGCACACTGTCGCCACGCACAGAGCACGCATGTAAACCCATAGACGCCGATATAACAAGTCTCCCAGGACCATTCTTGCTTTTGCTTCACTGCGCCATGGTCCTAGGGCCTCGTTTGATATACTCACCGGATTCCGAGGTCCCCATCGATAACAGTGTCTTCTTTTGGTCCGTAAGAGGTTCGCCGATATCCAGGGTCTTCCTCTATAAGTACTCGCACACGGAGGTTACAAACTGGGAAAATGAAAGGCACAGAGAAAGGAGCGTTTTTACACGCGGTGGAAGCGTGCCCATTGGCGCACGAAACGGTTTTTCTCGGTGTTGGTGGTAAGAAATCGACAATGTTTTTGACCTACATCGGCTCATGCCGCCATCACGGCATCGGGTAATTCCTGTGATGCCAGCTTTGGGTTCCAGGTGTACCGGAGGTGTACATGCAGAATGCAGGATGCTCCCCAGGGCAGCGAGGCGTATTTACTCGCAGCATACCTTCCTCTACCCTTTTATACTCACGGATATAACCATAATGTGGCGGCTTTCAATCCACGTGCTATTCTAAATTCCCACGATTTGCCGGTATGAATGGCAAGACGACCAGCGGCGATATGTGTGCTAGACGCCGCAAGGACATCATCGATACGTACCCAGAATGTGGGAAGGCTTTTGTACTCAGTCGGAAAATCGTCAACTCACGCCTCTCCCCAGCTACAGCTGCCCCTCATCTTGGATTAGACGCGGCCCCCAGCATCGGGCGGAGGATCCTGAGGCTAATTGCATTTCAGCCTATCCTTTTCTTGTTCCTCTCCCTCTCCTACCCCTCTAAACCTCGAATCTGCCTACCTCTGGACTCATTGTGGATAATCAATCGTTGTTAACAGCGCTAGTCAGCAAGCTCTGAGCTGAACTGTAGTCTGTGAGCCACTTCTCAGCACTGTCGTTTTCAATCATTCAAGTTGTATAGAACGCTCAACATGATTATCGTCACTCCTGACCAACCACCGACCTCGTCGATGCGCACAAGCCTGCCCGACGAAGAGCAAATGCTTGAAGATGAACCGACTCCCAACGGACTGTTCAGCTGGGTCGTCAAAATCCCAGACCCAGAAGCTCCATTGCGACTCTCACCACAGAGAGAGCCTCCCCCAAAGAAACAAAAAGCTGCTCCTTCGTCCAAGCCTGTCAACGAGGACGGTACTTCAGCGGGAACTGCTGGACAGACTGCGGGAGCCCACACGACAAGAAAGGCGCCCAAAAGGCCGGCGAAGAAGGGAGGAAATTTGAGGAAGAAACAGGCGGCTGCAGCTGCGGCAGCGCTGATTGCGGTCAAGAAAGAGGAGGAGCATGAGATGGTGACCCCATTCGACTCGGAGATGGAGGAGTTGGCGACGGCAAGCTCGAGTCCGATACCATGAGAAGCTCTTTTGTGTCGCTGGGGAGCGCAACGTGTTGCTAGGAGATGTGTGTTAGTACCACTTAGGGCATAGGTAGTCTAGGAATGGTAGTCTGTGAATGGAGGTACATAAATGTGGTCACCACTCTCACATTGCACACTCAGGCTATTGGAAACCCGGCCTTTGCGATTATTCCTTTAGTCATTCTTGAGATTATCAATACAATTCCATTTTATTCCAGTTCATTCGACAAGAGACGATGCGCGTTTGTGCTGTACAAGTAATCTTGTCCGTGCTGTACGAGTAGTATCCTTGAATTAATGCAAGTGTTACGCCACACACACAGACTGCGACCCTCTATTCACTAGCACTATCTGGCACAAATAGCGGATGATTCTGCGGAATCTGCCTGATACCCGCTCTGATCCACACCGGTTCATCCTTCTCAATCGTCTCCACGCCAGCAAACAATTTGCGAATGTCCTGAAGATATTCTTTGTCCTCCATGACCTGACGCACGGCTTCGTCTGTCCTGTTGGTCATAATACGGACGACCACAACGTTCCAGTCAAGCGAATCAACACAAGGGCCGATTCTAGATCTGCCTCACCGCGTAAGTTTGGACATGAATGGGGGACCACGCAAAAGAGAATTAGTGGCCACTAGTACTCACCCTGCAACAATATCTTCATACTTGCGTAAATACTTTTCGTGTTGCTTGGGGTATCTCTCCTTCCATGTTATTTCGACGAAGTCTTCTATTTCGTAGGAGGGCGACATGGCACGGACAAGAAGGTCGCAGGGAACAATCCAGCCATATGAGTACATCGCGCCGCGGCCCTCGTTGATAGAGTCCGGAGCCTCTCCCGGAGAGAGCATCTTCGGATAGTGGCTAAGGCTGAAATAGCTCTAAGCCCACGTCTGCAGTGAACGTAGTGTACTCACGGATATTTGCGCATGATTCTGTAACAGTCCAATTGCTGGGTCGTGGTGGTAGGTGATGTCGATGAACGCCCGTGGTCCAAGCTCGAGCCCGATACCATGAGAGAATATTTTGTGATATTGAAGAGTGTAACGCACTGCTACAATACATTAGTGCCACTTCCTAGGGTACACTGGAAATGGGTATGAATGTGGTACACAATCATTGGCGCACTCAAGTTGCACGCAAGCCCAACAAACACTTGGCCTCTGCGATAATTCCTTTAGTCATTCTTGAGATTAGCAACAAGTTCCATTGGATTCCAGTCCATTCGACAAGTGTTTTGCGGCGTCAGGGACTCGGTATCGGCAATGCGGGCCGTTTGTCAGCTACAATTGCATTGCTGACTCTGCAAGTCCTCCTTCTGACCATCACCACTATTTCCACTCTGCAGGCTATGGCCGACACTGGCCTCCCTCTCTTGAGCGGGCCACCTCCCCAGAATCTCACAAACGAAGATCAGAGTGCATGCAGGAAATGTAACAAGGAATTCAACTTCATTCTGACGAGATCGCGCCTGTGCAATCACTGTGGTACGTGACGCGCTTTCCTCTTCCCGTCAGAGAGCCAATAATGCGGCAGGGTACGATTACTGCCACAGCTGCTCGGACTACCAGGCCATTTTGCCCCGCAATCCACAGGCAGGACCAGGATATGACATGCAACACGTCTGCGCGTATTGCATCGAGATGCTACAGAGTACGTCTCTTCAATAGCTTTCATGGACGACCCGTGAACTATTCAAGCCAGTAACTGCGTCTCCGGAAGCTGCACTGCGACATATGCCGCTCAGCAAGCTGAAGAAATACGCCGCAGCGTATAGCATCTCGTTGGACACACTAGTCGAAAAGAACGAAATCGTGCGCGCTCTGATGATGGCGAGACGTCCAAATGGCTGTTTGAGTACCAGCCACGAAGTGCGTCTCTATCGTTCTATACCCCAAGTGCAAATGCTTACCCAGTCATAGACGTTCTACCGGCGATATTCAGTTCCCACACGTACAGGGCCTTCTCGTGGCATCTTTGGCCGTGGAGAGGCCCCTCCGCCTCCTCCTCCCCGTCCCACACCACGTCCGCCTGTGAACGAATTCGCTCGTCCAGATCTCGCCCCAGATGACCATCCACCTCGACCGACACCTACATCTGCTCCTCCGCCACAATACCAAAGCCGACCGCAATCACGCCCCCAAACGACGCCGCCATCACCACCCCGCGCTTCGCATCCTCGAACGCATCCACCCACGCCTCCTCGAACGACACACCCAGGTGCTAATTTGCAGCCACCAAGTCCGCCGCAACGACCACAGTCCGCGTCGCAACCAGCCCCTCCTCTTAGCCAGCTTGTCAACTCTTCGCGCCTAGAAGTCTCCCATTTCTCAATCGGAGTACTCAAAGGCATCCTCGGGGACAACCACGTCCACGTCGGGGCCATCCTTGAAAAGGAGGAGTTAGTCCGCAAGGTCTGGACTCTGATTGAAGCAGAGAAGGAGGACCGTGAACGACAGAGGGTTATCGAAGAGGTTGAGGAGGCTGAGCGGCAAGCACGGATAAATGAGCTTCGAGAGCAGAGGGAGAAGGATCAGGGTTCGCAGGGCGTTTCGCCGCCGCCAGCAGCATCTGCGCCATCCCCACCAAAGACCACCTCGTTCACCGAGCGCCAGGGGTTGTGCGTTATCTGCCAAGATGAGGAGGCTAATATCGCCATCGTTGACTGCGGGTACGTCCATCTTTCATTACTATCTAACCATCCAAACGCTTATGTCGTCTTGGCAGTCACCTTGCGCTCTGCAGAGGCTGTTCAGAGCTTGTCATGTCGAGTACGAGGGAGTGCCCTCTGTGTCGGACACGCATCGTCTCGGATGCAAGACTGCTCCGTATTTTCAAGACCTAAACTACATACTACATGTAACATACATATATCTGACCATGCATGGCTATCGAACATTCATTTGGGAATCTTCCGGGGCATCTTAGTTTCGTTAATGATTTATAGCCGGGCGTATTACTTTCATTACCACCGACTTCGCGCACACAATCATATCTGGGTTTGAACTCCTTTGTGTTTCGCCATTGTCGCTTACCTGTTGTTCGTCCACAATGGCAATGGGCACACCGTGTAGTGGAGAAATGATATGGAGATGAACCTTGTCGGTCACAAATGCTGGTATGGACGCTGGACGGACGCCCGAACTCTGTCAATGTTCGAAACTTGTCACATACATAGCAAAGTTACAGTGAGACGACAATGGACAGTCTATATACTGCATTCCCCATGTACATAGCAACAAGATAGCATGATACTACACGTCGCGCATAGTGTTCGTATTCTCAGATAACCCATATCATCCCATACGTATTTGTGGGTTCGAGCCGCCGGATGGCCCTAGGATAGTGTGGAACGACAAGCAACCGTTTACGAGCGTTCACCACGGAGGCGGCGAGCGAGGGCAAGATCCTTGGGTTGGCTAGACTCGTGTCAGTCATGTGGCTCGGTGAGAGGGCAGGAGGACGTACATGGTGACACGCTTGGCGTGGATGGCAGCCAAGTTGGTGTCCTCGAAGAGGGAGACGAGGTAAGCCTCAGCAGCCTCCTGGAGGGCCATAACAGCCGAGGACTGGAAACGCAGGTCCGTCTGTCCATAACCATTAGCACCAAGTCACGCTATGTTCGCACAATAACGCACCTTGAAGTCCTGGGCAATTTCACGAACGAGACGCTGGAAGGGGAGCTTGCGGATGAGGAGCTCGGTCGATTTCTGGTAGCGCCTGATTTCACGGAGGGCGACAGTTCCAGGGCGGAACCTGTGAGGCTTCTTCACACCACCGGTAGCCTGTGTGGCGGGATGACGTCAGCATGCCGAAATCGGGCGGCGGCGGGCCAGCACTCACGGGCGCGGTCTTGCGGGCGGCCTTGGTGGCGAGCTGCTTACGGGGAGCCTTTCCTGCAGTTGGAGTGAGCAGCAGACAGGCAGCTGTATTCAAAGACACGTACCACCAGTGGACTTGCGGGCGGTTTGCTGCGCACGGTGACGACGACGGTGAGCACGGCGGCGGGACAACAAGCTAAAGGGCGCAGAGCCTGCTCACCTTGGTACGGGCCATAGTAGAAGGTGATTAGTGGCGTAGGAGGCGGTCGAGGTTTCAACGATTTCGAAAAGTGGAAGATTGGTTGTGGGGGCGGGAAGCAAGGATGGATTTTGCGAACGAGCCAACCCCCCAAGCTTATCTGACCTGACTCCTGAGAGTTTCCACGGAACCACGTGCCCGGCACCGGATATTTGCTGACGATTGGTCTTTGGAAGATTGCTTGACAATTTATTCCAGCGCAACAAAGACAGCTTTACACTCCGTTCTTTTTGTGGTGGTCTTGTGATAGGTGTATCTATGTTCCCTGAATTTATGGGATTTTATTCCATGTAGATAGACCTTCAAAAAATGAGCATTTTGGACTGGGTCAGGATCTGGAACCTTCCTTTTTTAGATCACACGGCGCTGATGGCGGCATCGTTTGTCCGTTCGCATTGCTACTCTCGACGACGACCAACATTCAATTATTTATCGCTCCGATGCTAGCTACCACTCAAATTTCTCCGTGAGCTCGGTCATTGTATGTCGCCAGACAAAGAAACCGTGCTCAGGCCACCGCTCAAATGCCTTTGTGAACTCGTTTGTCGATAACCCTCGCACCGCCAATGAACCACGCTTGAATGACATCCATTAAATGATCTACGAACAATTTCACCGTGTGTATGTTCTATTCCCTCCTTAAGCTCCCCAAAGACCACTGCGACGCGAAGAATCCCAGCAATGATTCGAGCGCATATATATGTGCGTTATATATCTGCCTTGCTTTGGGCTGAGGTCTGTGCAATCTCGAGTCTTTATCTTGAAAATTCTCGCCATCCGTTGTAAGTGAATCCACCTTACTCGACCTCCACATTGCTTGTCGCCCATCACAAGTTCTGCGTCGTGTATTTCATTGACGTCCAACAGTCCACAGCAAATGCGCATCCGCCACAGAAGCGCAGACGAAAGTGTCCTTTTCGTGCAGTCGTGATCCAAGACAAGGAGGAACGTGTAAACATGGACGATCCCCGACGACAGGGAACCATACGCATATACATCGAATATATATACGACTTAACCGCAGGACTAAAGCTCAGCCTCCTGGAACCCCCGCACCTCGACAGAAATGACTCTGTCAGAAGCAGCTTTTCTCGTGCTGAACATCGCAAGCACGATATATGACTTCAGACCAGCAGTCGTCCCTGTAGCATCCCTCGCCATCCTCCTCATCAAATGGCTTTTATGCTGGGGCGCGAAGGTCTTTTCGCCCAGCGTCCGAGCGCGCTCGCTCAACTGCGCCTTATCGACATGTGAAGATAGTCTCATCAACAATGCGGAGAAGGGTCTGCCTTTGGGATACGCGGCCAGGAAGAAGAGGCGGGCAGCCAAGCGGCAGCTCAGCAGGTACGTCCGTCTCGTCTAAAGACTCTTGCTGCGCTCTAATGTCGGCTAGATTGAGCAAAGCAGTTACCAAAATCCAGGATATGAGTGTGGGTGGGCCTCCGTGGACACTACGCGCTCTGTGGATGTTCTACGTGACCCGGACGTTCAGCATGCTGGCCCTGGAGCTTCGTCTTCATTGCGTTCGACGCCGTCTGGTGCGTGTATTGCACAATCCACGCTACAAACAGAGTTCCAATGGTTTCCCTATCAGACGGCGGCACGCTCTGCTTGAGCTCGAGGCGGTGGACGGGAGGGATACGCAGTTGAGGCCACTAGAGCGCGAGTCCCGTCTCGTATCGCCTCCCTACCCTCGCCACTCTGGTTTCCGGCTTTTCATCTTTCTTTTCCTGATTCTCCTTCCCGTGAGTATGCATTTTCGTTCTGCAATGCATGGTGCTGAACCTTCCCAGCATCCATCTTGCCTTCCGGAATCCCATCCACGCTGTAGATTCCAATGGATTCTGAAGTGCACCGTAGCTGGGTGAATGCGCCGGCGAAGGTTGTCGTGCGCTCCCGGCGCATTCACCCAGCTACGATGCTCTTCATAGTCTTGTACCATTAACCACATCTGTTCTTATCAAATATACATCTTGGTATAGCTGTCGTTCACAAGGTCGAGCAGATGTCCATGGAGTGTGCTCACCGGTAGTCGTTAGCAGTTCCCCTTCTTGCAGTCGTCTCTACGTCTCGTTGGCGCCTGTTCAAACCTCATTCCCAGTTGGAACCCTGCATCATGCTGTCTTTGCCATTTGGTCTGTTAGGCTTGCGGCTTGCCTCCTATGACTATCACAGCAGCGAGCGCTGCGCTCAGACAATTCAAGACAATCTGAGTTCACAACAGCAGTAGAGACACAGCAAGCATAGCATTTCGTACAGTTACATAGGTATATGTGCATACAACATGGCTAGTACAAATCCGATGGTAAAGATACATCATGATGGGGTAGAGTGAGGTGGTACAATGGGTATCATGGGATGGAGGGTATCAAGATGAGCTGCGGCTCGACGTCTATCGACGGAGCGCACTCTTGACCCTTCTCCGTGCCCTGAAGGCACCGATGCTGACGGACAGAGCGATAGATTGGATGCCCTTCTTGACGCCCTCTGAGCACCGCGCTGGGTGCTGCTCGTCCTTTGCTTCCTCCGCCTCTGAAAGGTATTCCGAGTAGAGAGATGAATCGTCTTCGACGTCTTCCTCGGCAGAGTAGTTGGAATCAAGCGAAACACGGCCTTCGTTTGAGCGTGAGTGCGATTTGGATGAACGCCGCGAGGATTTGTTGGCGGTGGGACATTGGTAGGATGATGGCGCCGATGCGTAAATCGGCGCAGGGGAGACAGTGATGGTGGGGCCAAATCTTGGCGACCTTGGTGGGGATGAGGCTCTGGTGTAGTAACCGTCTGGCTGCTCCTGGTCCTCCGAAGACGATTGGGAGTTGTGGGTAGAGGACGAAGCGTAGACAGGGAACAGATGGTAATCCGGATCGTGCATGTTGCCCTTTCGGTCGGTGTATACGCGAGGCTGAGCTCCAGCGTTGGTGTGGTAGTGCGATGGGTCAAGGATCGCAAAGCGGGATGAATCTGTCTGCATGTTGGGCAGAAAGGGCAGAAATTCGGAAGTGCATGCTTTGAGGAGTGCGGTTGTCTTATATACCTGTGGGCTGATATCGTGCTCGTCGGAAGAAAGGAGTGCGGACACGCAGTCTCACGCGCGGAGAAACGGGTTTGGTCAGCCGATTTTGTAAGATTGAGCCGGCTTGGCGCCAAATTCGGAAAGACGATCCTCACGTGCATGACTCATTCTGCGTGAGGTCTTCGGCAAGACTCCGGGCGTGGGCGTCGACACACTGCCGAGGAAACACAATAATACAGTATATCTCCGCATTGCGCAGTGGACACCTTGGGGTACAATGCTATACCACTGCTACAAATCCTTGCAGCAGTCGTGCTGCAGCAGAGCTCGTACAGGTCGCATCGGCCGATGCTCAGACAATGAGGTGTCCTAAATTGGCAAGACGGCGATTTTCTGCGGTTTCAATTTTGTCAGCCATCGATGTTTCTTACACAGCATGCAGCTGCTGTAGATTTCAGAATTCGTGATTATTGATTGTAGACGAGCGTCTTGGTGTATACCGCCTGACTCCGACTTGACTCCTACAAGCACGGACGAACCAGTCCATCTGAATCTTCGACTCACAATACCACGTTCTCCAGAGTCGTGTACTATCTCCCACATCTCATTCCGCATTCTCTTGACCTACTCTTAGCCCAACGCTTGGATCTTCCTCATTCTCGGGCGGATTCATGCCTACTTTATCATTAACCTTGGCTTTATGAAGCACCGGTTATTCATTTATCGAGTTCATGCTCATGATCAAAGAGATAGTGGAGGCGGAGAGGCATACGCCTCTGCAGGCTGTGAGTAAGAACCGCTGAGTCCCACTCCGAAATGCCCTTCCTAACCTCAGCCCACTTCCGACCCGCCCGTTCCCTAAGTCTCAGCAGAGTATAAGCGCTATTCCGCATTTCCACGACGGTATACACGGCCCGGCGAATGCATGCCTCCCCCACAAGTCCACTCTGGGGTATGTATCGTATAAACGACATGTCTTCGACGCGGAGACGGGCGGATTTTGGGCTGGGGGAGCCCCCCCTGCTTCAGTGATGAGGGCGAGCAGGAGATATGAACGCGGTCCCGTGATGATCGTAAACCCGATCTTCAAGTCCGCCCTGGGCCTCATTCCTTGGTCGACTGCAATTTCTCATATGATGTAAATTGCACGCATATATGCGTGGTAGAAATTGGAATAAGTACCTCTAACAAACTCTAAAGTCCAATTCGTAGAAGAGCCAAGCTCAGCCCTGATTAATTCGCGGCCGTGCTATCTGCGCAAAACGACACGCACTCAAGGCTGACGTGCACGATGGCTTGCAATTTTCATCTCTCCACCATCGTCGTCAAGCAACTATGGATTGCCATCGCCCGTGGCTGCCCGCCTCACTCATCGCCCGCCTCGACGCCGACGGGAGTCTTGCAAGATCAGGAATCATGAGCGCAGAATTCCAGGAGTACCGCCTAGTCGCGACGGGCAGAACCAACCGCCAGCACCAGGTCCACTGCATCCCACAAGAAGACGCATCAAATATCCTTGCGCCAGCGAGCGGGCCAGGCTTCGAGGACATCGACCTTAACCTGTCCAACGTCGGGTTCAACAGCAAACGGACGCTACTCCATGCCGCGGTGTCCAGCAGAGACGTTTCCTTGCTGTATGAAATGGTGCGCCTGGGTACGGACGTCAACAGCTTGGATAAGGACGGCGTCTCGCCTCTGTTCGCTGCCACCTGCCTTCTCCATGCCGACAAGTACAGGGAACGCGTCCCCGACGATCCCATCTTTGTTGCCCAGACCGCCGCTCACGAACGACGCTGCATCGCAAAGAACCTTCCCATCGAATTCGCCTTGTATTGGAAGCCAGATACCGCCGCGACTATACGACAAATCACCCTTCTGCTTGAGCAGCACGCCGATCCGAATCTTACAGTGTTTGGCCGGACACCGCTCGAGCTTGCGGTACTCGCGTCTGCGTGGGGTGTTGTCGAAATGCTTCTCATCCACGGAGCGCAACGCCAAGACGCTGGGAACTGGACGTTCGCATCGGAGGCGTGCAGGCTCCAGTACATCGACATTCTCTCCAGGACCGACCCCCATCCTACTCGCCCCGCGCGTCTCTGCCCTTGCTGGTCCAGCTTCGCCCTCGACGACTGTCACAACAAATTCTACATCCCCTTCCCCGCGGAGTCCCACTGTGGGTGTGGTCGACGCAAGGCGTATGGGCAATGCTGCGCGAGGACGGGCATGCGATACGAGACATGGGATCCCAATGTCAAGTTGATTGCCTACTCTGAACGACCGTTTCTTGCTGCCAGTATTCGTGGTGGCGGTGACGGGTCCTTGGGCGTGAAATCTGAAGAAGTCAAGGAGTACTGCATGGCCAGGTATTTCTGGTTATGGGGTTGCTGGATATCGAGGAGCCCTTCTCTAGGTGCTGAACCGTCAATGAAACGCCGAATCATCGATTTTGTGAAGACGGGCGGCCACATCGAGGAGCTTCATCCAGCGTTCTTGTATGCCTTGGAAAGAGTGAACGAATACTGGATGCCACTGTGCGTTCGTGTTTTCCAAAGATGCCCGCCAATTCGGTGTTGACTCGTTTTGCAGACCGTGGCCAGTGCCCATCGTGTTGACCGAAGCATCAGCTAGGATGTCGCGGTGGAATGGATACATCGACGAGTACATCGCATCGAGCGATGTTCCCAATGCAAGGGAAATCGAGGTTGAGACGAAAATCGGGGACTGTGGAGCACCGATGTACCGACACTGTGAGGCTGCTAATTGCAGTCAACCTGAGCTGTGCGATGTTCAGACTATGGTGCGATGCAGTCAGTGCCAATGGGTGAGCCGTAACACACGTCTTGTGCATAGTATGTTGATTGACACAGGCGCGCAGGTCGTCTACTGCAGCAAGTCTTGTCAGCAGTCCCACTGGGAGACACATAAACCTGAGTGTGGTGCGAGTATGCAGTGGCCGCAGATGCTCAAGTCACAGATGGTCCTGGACAGGGCGTTGAAGGACAAAGACGCTGAGCATGGAGTGGAACTCCGCTTTGCGTGGGACGTGTGGACGTCGTTCATGGAGGATAGTCGGAAGGCTGGGGACCTTCCGGCACACCCGTCTGTGCGTAAAATGGCTGTCTCGCCGGGGAAAACACATCTTGGGAACTCTATACCGTAGGAGGCACCGTCGACATCGCATTACCACAAACTATTCTCGTGCTTGGGACATCTATTGTCAATTATGGAGAGCCGAAGGTGGGGTTCCATTGGGAAGCGACATGAGGAATCAGAATGGACATGATGGACCATGGTGGCCTGGCGCCGACCGGATCATTTGTGCCGAGCATTAGACTCGCAAGAGTCCGATCGAGCGCGATGCGCTGAACACCATTATGACCTAGCTTGGTTGCAGATAACACATCACTTCGCGATTCAGAAGCACCAGAATCCACCCATTGCATGGCCAGCCTTGGGAAATGTTGCCAACCAGGCGTGGGCAGGAACATCCACGCGCCACATTTTCGTGACACTTTCCGCGACGTGCTACTCAGGACAGAAATGCCCGCATCGCTGATGTCAAGATTTCTACGCACTCTTGAGTTGTCTGTTCCTCCTTTCTTTCGGCCCGACTGGCCATGTTCATCCCCACATCATCATCATCTTTTGCTTCGAAATCGAAATTTCACATCGGCTTGACAGTTTATTCACATATATATGAATTAACACTAGTACTCTTGTCTTCTCTTCTTCCCACCAAGATCATGCCTGTTGCATCTGTTGATACCAGCGCTGGACACGCAGATTTCGCGTACACCATATCCACACCAACGGAAGCGACTGCTCGGGTCATAGACGAGAGCCTGCCAACGGTGCTCTTTCTCCACGGATTATTTGGTGATGGGACTCTTTTCCACGGTACGTCGACTTTCCATGCCATACACCCCCCAGAATGTGTCCACTGACCGGCATACGACATCGACCAGGCCAATTCTCCGACCCAAGCGTGCGAAGGTTCAATTGTGTTGTACTCGACCTCCGGGACCATGGGAAAACGAAGAACGACAAGATTCCGAAGGGGTATGGACCACAACAGGCTGGAGAGGATATTTCTGCATTCATGGTGCGGTGTCCACGCTTGTTCATCCCTAACCGCACTCCTAAATCGAGAGATTCAAGGATGCAGCCGCCCTTCCGCCCTGTCATGTCCTCGCAGCCGGGTTTGGCACCATCTTTGCCGTCGCCCTAGCGGTCCTGCATCCAGAGAAGGTCAAGTCGCTCACCCTGCTTTCGACAATCGCGCATGCCGAGGTGAGCGTCGATATCAGGCAGACAGATTGAAGTTCCTTGACGCGCCTCCTACCAGCCAGAATTCGTGATAGATGGTCGACGGGAAATCGCTGTCATATGGAAGAGCGCATACGAGCACAACCCACCGGACGATACAGCCCTCCGGGATGCGGTGTTCGGCGCGCGCCAGCTAGGATTCAACAAAACACCTTCACTCTTATCGGCGTAGGTCCTCCTCGCTATGCCGACATTACCAACTCACAGTTTGGTAGCCTGACCTCACATTCCTTACCAATCTGCTTTGAAACATGGCACCCGGAGCGGTTCGACAGCTATGAGCACATCACGCTGGATTTCCTTGCTGATTTCAAGGGATGGACGGACGAGGAGCTGAGGAGGATTAAGTGTCCTGTACAGCTTGGACAGGGCGCAGACGATATCGCTTACTCAACAGAGTACATCACATCGTTCAAGGATCAGCTCACTGCAGCTGGCGTCGATGTTCGATTGGAAATAGTTCCAGGCGCGCCGAACTCCCTTTGGGTCACCCATAGCAAAGAGTGCGTGTTCGACTGGGTTTGATGAGAACGAACGCTAAATGGCGCCCAGAGTCAACGAGATGTTCACGTCTTTCGTCAAAGAGGTGGACGGCGACCTTCCAGCAGCGCCAAAGAAGGTCGTGTCTCCGTGGAAAGAGTTGCTTGCCTCTCATGGGCTGGTGCCAAGCGACGAGGAAGAGGAACTGTGAGAAAGCATGTTACCCGGACTTTTGTATGTACTGTGTATATCCTATGTAGATCAACCTGTTAAAAACATATTCAAGAAACCGAAACTCATCGCAAGTAAACCCCGATTTCAAAGCTCTTTGCCTGCGAGCCATCGAGACACTAACTCCAAGCTTTCCTTGGGCTTGTCGAATGGAACCTTCATGGATGTTGTCAGTATAACCGGATGCAGCTGCAAAGAAAGACCTCCTACCATATGTCCGGCAGCATCTATGGTCGCAAACGTCAACCCATTCGTGCTCCTAGTAATTCCAGCTTTCTTCCCATCCACAGTCCAATCCCGCAGCTCCGCATCATTGTACTCTGCCTTGTATGTCCAATCAAGCTCGAGGGTCCAGCGATTGTTTCCCACCCAATTGCATATCCAGTCGTACGTTCCCACATAGATGAGCACGCGGATGCCTCGCTCGAGGAGGGCGCCAACGTAGTCCTTCGATGGATGGAGGCTATCCTGTGTGATTGAGAACTCGGAGCTGACGCTGGCGGAGCACGACGTGAAATTGGCGGGGACGGCAGGGTCGACGCCGAGGAGCGCGCGCGTCTTGGGGTCGGAGAGGTAATTGGCTATGTATCTATGTGTCGTTAGGAGTTGGTTGCACAAGTTTCTTGTTCAGGTGTACTTCGTCTGGGGGTAGCAAAGCGTCTCGCTGATGGGACCATCACAAGGCTTACTGATGTCGTATGGGTTAAGGTCTATGGGAAATGAGTATGAGGTGTTCGAGAGTTAGACGAGGACAGACCCGTAAGCTCAAAGAACGATTCAGAAAAGACGCTCTGGCAGAATGACGCCGCCGCTGCACAATTGATTGTGTCGAACTGGTCCTCACAGGCTGCCTTCAGCCATTTCTGACAGCGAGGGAGCTGCGCATGTTTGAATTAGACGGGCATCCAGTGTATGACAAGAACAAACGCACAGTTTTCTTCATATAAACACAAGTCTCGATGTCGAAAACGGGAGGGACAGAGGCGGCCGTGCAGACCATATCATAATAGGATAGTATCAATGTGAAGGGATCCGTTATTCCATTTCCTAAGTGCAGTCATCAGTCTCAATATAATATTCAGAACAACAATGGGCACCGCACCAATCATGACAGAGGTCAAGTTCACGGGAGTTGCGCCTCCCTTCACGAGGACGGCGTTGTTGTCGTATACCGCGGCGGCGAACACGGGGAGGTAGCGACCCTATACATATGCGTTGAGCGGACGAAATCGACAATGATGGGCCGACGCACCCCGTACGATTCTCCTGCCATATGGAATGCTCTGCCCTTGAATTGGCTAAAGTTCTCGAAAAAGATGGAGACAAAGGCGGCCACATCTTTCGCGGCATCTTCAGTTGTACCCTATGGTCAATGTCAACTGGTGGGGTGGGACAAGAAAGGGTGGCTTACAACATATTCGCCATAGTCAGCATACGAGAAGCCAACACCGATGGGCTGGTCGATGAAGAAGACATTGGCATTGCTGTTCCAAGATTCAGGGTGGTGCTTTGGTTCACCAGGTTCGACGACACGGCAAGGACCTAGTTGCTTCTGTCAAGTTGCCCTGCATCTCTCCGTGAAGTCCATAAGACGCACCGAGTTCCATGAGCAATCCAAGGGAAGACGAGCAGCCAGGTCCACCATTGGTCCAAAAGATAACATCGTCCTTGTCGGGGTCACTTCGGCTCTCGAAGAAGTAGAAGAAGATGTGGTGCGCTTCGATATCTATGTATCCTGTGTATGCACTTTAAGCAGTGAGCCCGCTATATGCGCTGAAGCAAAGACCACACACCCAACGGTTTCGTCGCAGAAGTCACTCTTCTTAATCCTCACGGAATAATTTGGGAAGAGAGGGTGCCCCAATGTCGTGAAGGTATCCTCCCGGACGTAGGCCAGTGACTCGAGTGGTGTGAATAATCCATCGTTTGCTGGAGCCTCGGGGAATTTGGCCGTATTGTTGTCGCTGAAGCTCGAGCCGAGGACGGTCTGACTGTGGGAAGCACAGACGCCAGCGGCCAGGCCAAGAAATGAGCACGTCCGCGTCCACAACATGGTGGTGGGAAGAAAGAACCAGGGCTTACATCATTTACATGATAACACGCGCGCGTGCGCTGATAACGACACGGTCCCGTGCTCCTCGCTGCGCGTGAAACAGTCAATTTCGGACACAAAGCTCAACATTTGACAGAGTAATTCTTTCATTAAAGTAAATAGCATTGAGCTGCGTATTGTCTGGTAAACATTCTAGCCTCCACCTAATTGCAATACACTGGAGTAATGTACTTACATGTTCAGTTTCACAGGGAAAGTACACGAAATTGCCCTTCATCTTCATCCTGGGCAATGCTTGTCAATACTTTATCACGAAGAAGACTGGATTTACTTACATCGACAATTAGAATGCAGTCGAGTCCAATCAGTGCGTCCTGTCCTCCTGAGAGTATGGGGAAGACGCGCTCTCTGTAAGGCAGATTTACAGTCAACTCAAACGAGTCATCATTTTCACCGCTCTCAGGCTCTGATTCCCGGTCGCTTTCGTCCTCTGTTGCACCTTCACCCTCATCGTCTTCCGTGCCCTCGCTCTCACCTGCGCTCTCAGACCGGCTGGTCGAGGATTCTAGGAAAAGCTTCGCCCGTTTCTGGTTGAAGTCGTACAGCGTGAGAACCTCTGTCTCGACGTCGGCCACCACCATGAGAGAGCCAAAGGTCCGACATGTCCAATATGAGTCGGTGTCACTTATCTCGACAGAGCTTGCGCCTCGTTCGCCCCAATCGCTCCAGGGGACGTCCCACTCCTCACGCCCCAGGTGTTCGAGTAGAGTTGCCCTGCGAACAACGAGCGTTAAATCCTGCATCCCCATGGACCTAATAAGAATTGTGTAGACAAGCTCGTCCGGGTCGTCGTAAAATTGCGTGAAAGTGTCTCCTGGTCCGGGCCATGCAGGTGTCGGGTCGCTCCGAATGACACAGTTGTATATATCGCGGAGACCCCCAGGGAACTTGAGAAAGAGGTCAATACTATCCCTGTCAGCGACTGAGACCGTTGTTTGCCCCGACAAGAAGTTGTATATGCGGATTCCTTGTCCCAGGCCCTCCTCCACTTCTTGCTCTATGGCACAGACAGCGATTTGGGATTCACTGGCGAATGCAAAGGATATCAACTCGTAATTGTCGCTGGGCCGAAGATCCTGGGTAGATGAATGTCAATATCCAGAAGACGGGCTATGTATATGTGAAGACGCCCACCATACAAAGTTCTCCGGTCTTCCAGTTTATAATGAATAGCCCAAAACCATTGCCATCATCTTCATCGTTGAGGAGGAAACCAGCGAATGTGCCGCAGACCGAGATGTGGTACGAAACGCCAAGCGACGTGTTGATAGCCTGGATTGGGATGGTCAGCTCGCTGAGCTTAGCAGATGGATGCTCGTGTCCGGTTGACATTGTGCGGAAAGCCAGCGCTAGCATTGGCGGAGATACATCAGATCTACATAAACACGGTCAGCGACTGCAAACCAGGACAGAGAGTCAGAGAGTACCGCGCAAGGATTAACAGATCCTGTGACGGATCCATGCCAAAGTCGCCGAGGGGACCTCTCATCCTGATTGGGACCTCCCATGTCAGCCTTGGTCTGTTTGTCCTCGGCGACGCAAACTGGTGAAAGAGGACTAAGTTGTTGTCTGTAACTTGTGCAAAGACATTGCCAAAGAAATCCCAGAGATAGAATGACGGGGTGTTGAGCTCTTCTGTGTCCTGCCCGGGCTGCATCTCGACCCACGACCCGTTCAGTTGCGCGCTCAGAAGGTCAAGCCGCTCCGCTGCAGATACGGGCAAGGCCACAGGATTGTCTTTAAGACCATACTTAGCCAGTGTCATTACATATAACATAACAGGAGAATTGTCAATGACAGTTTTCCATGTTTTGCAGACCTAGTGAACACATCGTCAGAGTTGACAGGCTGGATACCGAAATCAGGTTACCTCTCGAGATATTGCTATTCTTGCCGGCTCTTGATGGTGTATTATTCTTTCCACAAGCTCGAAGGGGAGGTTTGAAAAGGTAGAAGGATCCATACTGAACTCGGAATTATGGATGCAAAGGTCTTGAGGGTGTTTGGTCAACTTGGGTGCGGCGATCGCCGCACAACTTGTGTGGCACGGCTATTACACCTTTAAGTTACTAGTACTAAGGTTCAACGAGTGCCTACACCCGCTTTAACATTAATACTGATTTGCAACACAGTGACCCTTGAAGCCCAAAATCCCAGGAAGGGAATGCGTTCGCCCCATGAAGTTCATTCAGACACCCAGAGCACAGTATATATTTTGTTTTACAAGCAAAGTACACGAAATTGACCTTCATGAATATTCTGGGATATACACGAAGGAGAGTAGATTTGCTTACATCAACAAGTAGGATGCAGTCAAGCCCGATTATAGCACGGTGGCTTAGGGAAGGGGACAGTACATTTGAGAAGACTCGCTTTCGGAATGATGGACTTGTTGTGTGGCTGGCGTCGGACTCTGTTTCCCCACCATCTTCATCGTCGTCGTTCGCACCATTCCCAAATTTGCTCCTACCCACCGTAACATCTGCGTATGACCTGCGCGTTGTGCCCTGTCTCTTTCTGGTAAGAAATCCTGGGAAAAGCCTTGCCCTCTTCTGGTTGAAGTCGAATATGGTCAGTGTTTTCGCGCTGTCGTTGGCCGCTGCCATGAGGGAACCAAACGTCCGACATCGCCCGCGTGAGTCTCTTTGATTGACATCGACACTTTTTGTGCGTTGTTCGCCCCAATCGCTCCAGGGGATGTCCCGCTCTTCTCGCCGCAGATATTCCAGCAAAGATGCCCTGCGCCTGACGAGCGATACGGCGTCCCCTCCCATATGCATGACAAAGATCGTATAGATGAGCTCGTTGGGGTCATCGTAGAATTGTGTGAATGTGTCTCCTGGTCCTGGCCATGATGGTGTCGGGTCGCACTCGATAAAACAGTGATATAGACCATGGAGACTCCCGGGAAACTGGAGAAAATGTGCCACACGGTCTCTGTCAGCGATTGAGACTGTTGTCGTGAGTTCGCTCGAGAAATCATATATGCGAATCCCTTCTTCGTTATCGTCGTCTTCGAGCTCTACTATGGCGCAGACAGCGACGTGGGTCTCGCTGATAAATGCAAAGGCCTGTAACTCGTAACAGTCGCTATATCGAAGATCCTGGACGCAAATGTAAGTCGATATCCGGGAGACGATCCATGAGCACACCCACCATATAGAGTCCTCCAGTTCTCCAATTTACGATGAACAACTCACAGATACGGATAGCATTGTAGACGAGTATCCCAACGAACGCACCACAGACTGATATGTGGTATGAAAGCCCAATCACACCGATATCGTGGGTCGGAAAAGTCGACTTTGTAAGCAGAGCCATTGGATGTGCATGCCCGGTTGACATTGTGCAGAAAGACAGCATTAGCGTCGGCGGGGATATACCAGAACTAAACTCGGTTAGCAACAGCAAACCAGGAAGCAGAGTGATGAGGTACCGCGCAAGAATGAGCAGATCCTGTGACGGATCCATGCCAAATTCGCCGAGCGGGCCTTCCGTGCTGACTGGGACCTCCCATGTCTGCCTTGGTTTGTTTGACCTTGGCGACGCAAACTGGCGAAAGACAACCTTCTCGTCTGTAGCATGTGCGAGGACGTTCCCAAAGAATTGCCAGAGGTGAATTGGCGATGTGTTGAGGTCCTCCACATCTGGACCGGGCTGTATGTCAATCCACGACCTGTGCACCTTTGCGTTCAAAAGAAGCAGTCGCTCTGCCAAAGACGCAGGCAAGGCCGCAGGATTTTCCTTGAGGCCATACTTGGCCAGTTTCATTGCGTATAGCATTGCAGGAGAGTCGTCAATGACATTTCTCCATGTTTTGCAGACCTAGCGAGCGTGTGAGGGTCAACCAGGCTCAGGAGACTGGTTGAGTACCTCTCGAGATACTGCTATCATCGACGGCTCCTGCTGGCGAAGTATGTACTCCATAAGCTCGAAGGGTATTTTGTCGAAAACAGGCGAAGGGAACATAGTTGATTGAAAATTACAGTTAAAGAGGTCTTGATGGTTTCTGGTCAACTTGTGCGCGGCGATCGCCGTACCAAAGCTAACAAATGGACCTGTATACTGGCAGTTTGAAGCGTACCTTTTGGCTGGCCGTCCACTGGCTCAAGTGTATGGGATATCGAATGTTAAATGGATTACTGAATAAAGTAGCTGCACGCCGCATAAACGCGGCATCATGCATCATGGCTTATATACATACCTCTAAGATACAAAATGCGTATACAGAGACACATATGAAGCAAACTAGACAAGATCGTGTAAGGGAGCATGAAGTAGTGGTGGAATAATTACAATTAAGGGTGCAAGATAGATTACCGAGGTACGGAGCGTGGAGAAACAGAGAGAGCGAAATATATAGATTATCTGAAAGCACAGAGGGCACGGGAGAGAGATGGCGATGCGATCCCAAAAGCCTGCTTGGGGTTGAAGAAGATCCGAGCGACATGCGAGTGGATCTGGAGGGATGCGTTAGCAAGCCGTGCGTATACGAGCAAACCAACCCTAAAAGAAGGACGCACCAGAAGAATTTGCCCTGGCGGATGGGGCACACGGTAGGCTCAAGGCTTCCCTGGGCGTCGCGCCGTTTCCGAGGGTAGTAGTAGCTGGCGGTCTGGTACACCCTTGTTGACGCGTCCTGCTCGATCCATCCCATCTGTTCCATGTCCTTGGCAACACAGTACGTCCACCAGCGACAGCCAATGCCCTCGTCGTTGAAGTAGTAGCGGTCACGCCCACGCATGATAATGAGGCGGAAGATGGCCTCTACCGTCACGTTCAAGGCCACGCTGAAGGAGAGTACCGCCGGAGAGTACCGCGATACGATATAGCGTTTGGAAGAGAGCTCTATGAGCGACGGATGTGCCGATGTTTCTCCCGAAGAAATGCTGACGCGAACGGAAGACGCGTCGCTTGTTTGCAAAAAGAACATCCAGTGGTTGACCGGCTCCTTGCGCGTGTGGTTGTCGTTGTCGTTCCCCGCGGCGCAAAAGTGCACGCATTGGACACGAGATGGGAGTATGTCGAGGTCAAACTCCTCTGCCTCCCAGTGGCAGTCCGGGGCGTACGGGTAGCGGTCAATGTATTCGCGGACGGAGTCGATCTTGTTGGACATCGTAGAAGGCAGTTGCGACCGCGAGGGCGCGTCGAGAGCGAGGGACGTGGCAGTAAGGATCATTTAACGAAGGATTGAGCTTTTGTATGGCGCTGGGCCGGCAAGGACAGTGAGAGAGTTCCAGGAAGAGATCATCAAACGCCGAGCTCGAGCTCGAGGACAGTGGATAGATACTAAAACATCGGTAGCAGTCTGAAATGGACGAGATGGGGTGCGATAAGTCAACGAGGCCACACCTGGTTGACTGGAACAGAAAATACTCAACCTGATGGCAGTGGCTGAGGCGGATGAACCGCCATCGGCGGTTGCCGAAATCGAAGGAAATATAGAAAGTACGCTTCGAGTAATGCAACTCTGATGGCGTGCTTGACATTGAAGGGAAAAAAACAAAGGGAAATAGTAAGAACTACCTTGTCCAGGGTAAAGAGAAATATTATACAGCATTATTCCTCGTTCCTGGAAGTTTGAACCCCATGTCATGTACATTGTACAATGTTAGCCAGGTCCTATGTAGTGGTGACCGCGCATCAGGGACACGTAAAGAGAGTGTCGATTTTTAATTTGCACTAACCGTCGGGACTCGGGAGAGACGGTGAAGAGATTATATGCCTTGATTTTCTCGAAAGCAACTTACCTCGAAGATCCGGAACGCCCTACAAACTCTGCTAGTAGGATGACCTCACATAGCCACAGTTTTCGATAGGCAACCTCATGTACTAAGCTCTAAGCCTGTGATAGCCCCATCGGTAGGATGCTATCGCTTCAACCATAGATGGACGATCCCGCAAAGTCCAAGCTTCGATCCTGCAAGCTCTCTGCGCTGTTGCAATACATCTCTGGCTGTCTGGCCAATGCAAACAGAGACAACGATGCGTTGGTTCTCAACGTGTGCGGAATGCAGCGTAGGCTCTTGCACCAACAGCAGCAAAAGAAGTAAGTCTGAGAAGGCACACAACGTTGATTGCAGCAGTCAATTGTCCAGGGAGTAGTGGTCCACTTCATTATAGCTTCGCTAGCACAACCCGTCGGCTCTACGAAGATATGCTTCTGACCACCTGAGTGTAAATGTGGCAATGAATAGCAGCCCAGATGTGCGAAATGTTTGCCGGCAGTAGAAGCAGGCAACTCCTCGCATGTGTTCCTGAACAACTTTTGTGTCAATTCTCAAATGAAGCTTAAATGCCTAAAAGGGTTCGGTACCGCGTGGACTGCCCATTGTTCCTGAACGGCAGGCTTACTATTAAGGACTAAGGTTGCCGAATTTGGAAATGGCTATCGCTCGACGCTCTACTTACGCTCTTTTTCCTCGCTGCAAACACACAGATCCCACGGTGAAAAGGGGGGCACATAATCTCCACAGATGAGGGCGATAAAGAGAGGTGCACAGGCATTGGAACGCACTGGGATGCCCCGAGCTCAGAGATGGTTCATTTCGATTTTCGGGCCCATCCAGGCTCTAGACCGTAGTGTGTATGCCAGAGGGAGGCTTCTGATACTTACTTACCTTGAACCCCCGAGGCCATGTACGTGCATGTCGTGGAGTGGTTTCTCGCAATCGGTCCGTATCGAAGAACTTCGGGAAGAAAGCACCTGGGTAGGTCGAGGTCGAGGAGGGTCGAGGCCATGGACGAGCCGATAGCCGCTATTTACTGCACCTTTGGATATCCAGCATGAGACCCAGGAAGCACGACTGAAGCCTCGCGTCCCGCGAGTGTCGGCCCACTCAGTGCCTCGATTGACAAACACGTCAATAAGCAGTAGTCGACAATGCTTGCATATCTCGACCTCAATTTCGGTGATAGGTGAATTGGTGAAAAATCACGATGCGGAGGACCGAGAGACATTGTCATGTCCAAGTCGTAATGTGCGATGCGACCTGGATGCGACTATCTGCCAACATACACCATGTCTGTCGGCCCGGACAATTGTAACATGACCTGCTGGATTTGAGCATAGATGGCATTTTCTGTGTACACTGAGGGTGGTATAGTGCGACCTGCACGCAAGACATAGATATAGTACATTAATAATTCATTGTTAATCAGGATATTCACTCTGGCAGCCTCTTGTCGGAATAATTGGGTATATCTG
Organism: Cylindrobasidium torrendii FP15055 ss-10; assembly: GCA_000934385.1. NCBI lineage: Eukaryota > Fungi > Basidiomycota > Agaricomycetes > Agaricales > Physalacriaceae > Cylindrobasidium > Cylindrobasidium torrendii. Next base: position 41,833 of record KN880464.1, read on the forward strand.
GGGGGAACAACACCTCTGTATGTGGATGCAATCCGCTCAGCGTCAACGACGTGAGGCTGGGCGCATACTGAAACGCGTTTATCGTCACCTTGCCATCTCCCGCAACGTTCTTGGGGCCATGCATGGATATCGACACCCTCTCCAAGATAGGGACACCACCCGCGACGCCCCTCAAACATCTGGACAGCCGCGTCTGCACTGGCACGTACATCCGCAAAGAACGCCATCTATCCGCCGCGGGCCACATTAAGCGTAGAATCTCCTCGACAGTCGCGGCTTTGTCGAACTGGCACTCTGTCATGCGTGGGCACCAGAGGGTGATGGACAGGCCTGCGGGGGCACCGACGCTGAGGTATAAGGCGCGTCGTAGAAGCCCTCGAGTATGAGATGTGAGATGGTAAAGTGGCTTGATTGTGATGCAGGACCACATTCTGGGGGACGAGACGCATATAAGGCGCCAGAAGCGGCATACCTGGCTGTACGCCCATGGGCCCTGGTACGAGTTAAAGACGGAGTAGTCGATGGACGCCAGCAGCAGAATCTTTTCAAGGAGCTCTGGTGTGAGGGAGTCGATAGGCGCGCGTGCCTCATGGTGGAGGGCAGGGTTTGACGAGGCGGCGTTTAATGGCGGAGGAAGCGCTTCTGGTATTATTTCGCTGCTGGTATGGCTGGTGCTGTCCACGCGGTGTCGTCTCGAGATGGTGTGGGAAATTCTCAAGGACAACCTGCTCAGTCGTTTTGGTCGTGGGGGAAGGATATCGTTATGGAGCACGGCGGCTATGGATGCCTGGATGGTGGTCATTGTCGTGATACAAGCTGAAGAGGAGGGGAATCTATTTCAAAGCGCCAAGACGTTAGACTGGGGTGTTTATATACGAGTCGAGGCAGTATACCCTGATCATTGGAAATGATGCACAGGATGAGTCACGCACCCTGGAGTGGAGGGGTAGGCTGGTTGGATACGACGAACATATACAATAACTCGTTTCAGTGTCTGGAGCTGCGCTGCCTGCGCAAAACGGTGCAACATACCTGGGCCATGGTCAACGAAGTCGGCGGAAAGCAATGGAAATGCGCTTGGATGTAGTTCATAGCGGAAGCCAGGACTTTCATGGCATTTGAAGCGTCATTTTATGCTATCCGTCTGGTGAATTGTGCGGATGGCTGAATGTGGCGGTGGTCATCGGTCCACAGAAACCTCCATAATCTCCACAATCGGTTACACACTGCATTTGTCTTTTGTGTCGAGTGCGTTGGAGCTTTTCGTTATGTCGCGACTGTTTGGCCGGCCTCTGCATGATCAAAGTAAAGTGCTAAAGCGCATTTAACAAAGTTTGCCACTGTGGCGGGGCCCGGATCAGCGGGGCGGCTTTGCCGGGGCGGTAACAATAGATATGGCTGCGCGGTCTCGCCTTTCCGTCTCACTCTCATCCTCTTCGACGTAGTTCACACTCGCCGTTCTTGCCGTATTTCTGCTTTGCTGTTTCTTGTATAGACTCCATTGCCTTACTCCAGTCGCTGTGAGTCGCAAATTTTGACCCCCCAAAAACGAGCGACCATCTAACGCCGACCAGCTTTTCTTCCCAACAACCATCATGTCGAGCAGTAACAACCATCAGTATGAGGAGAAGGAGTTAGCTGTCATGTCCAGCTCAGAGGGCGCCTCCGACCAAGCCAAAGATGTCTCCGAAGACCGTGAAACCCTGCTACCCCAGCCCGCGGTCGCAAATGCTCCAGCGCCAAAGGCCAAGCTATCGGCGGCGATGATAATACCCATCTGGATCGTCCTCAGCTCCTCAGTCATCATCTACAACAATTATCTCTACAACACGCTGCAGTTCAAATATCCCGTTTTCCTTGTCACCTGGCATTTGGTCTTTGCTGTGCGTTCTCCGCACTTTTCGAACCCGGTCCTTTCGCTGATAGTCTTCCCAGGCTATCGGTACGCGCATCCTGCAGCGAACGACAAACCTGCTTGATGGGACCAGGGATGTCGCCATGACCAAGGACATGTTTCTCAAATCCATTCTGCCCATCGGTCTCCTTTTCTCGGGCAGCTTGATCCTCAGCAATACCGCATATCTTTACCTCAGTGTCTCGTACATCCAAATGCTCAAGGTGAGCCCGGCAGCCCCCTTCCCGTTCTGGCTTCCCGCGGCCCTTTACTGACGTGTTTGAAGGCGTTCAACCCCGTTGCGATCCTTCTCATATCATGGACATTCCGCATCGCAGAGCCCAACCGCAAATTGGCACTCATCGTCTTCATGATCTCCTGCGGTGTAGCGCTTGCATCCAACGGCGAATTGAGGTTCAATCTCTTTGGCTTCCTGGTGCAAGCCGCGGCAGTTGGCGTGCGTAGCTTTTCTTGTCAGTCCGATTGTCTCAAAGTTGATACCGTTTTCAGTTCGAAGCGTCCCGTCTCGTGATGATTCAAATTCTCCTTCACGGTCTCAAGATGGATCCCCTCGTGTCGCTGCACTACTATGCCCCAGTCTGTGCCATCCTCAACATCATTGCCTTGCCTTTCACCGAAGGCCTCGCGCCGTTCTACGAGTTGGCTAGGATTGGACCCATGATTCTTCTCAGCAATGCGGCCATCGCTTTCTTGCTCAACGTCGCCGCCGTCTTCTTGGTCGGTGTTGGTAGTGGTCTCGTCCTGACCCTGGCCGGTGTATTCAAGGTACTGTGCCTGCATGTTCGCTGTCAATACCGGAGATTGCTAACACGCTTTAATTAGGACATCCTCCTCATTACCGGCTCCGTGCTCATCTTTGGATCCCTTATAACACCTCTGCAAGTCATTGGATATGCGATTGCGCTGGGTGGACTCGTCCTGTTCAAGACGTCTGGTGGCAAGTAGAACGCTTAGGATACTTTACTGATGTATATTCGACCTTACATAGATGCTCAATGGGGTGTATCGCATACGCGACTTAGATATTTACCAGACTCTCTTGCCGGGGTCGTGAAAAAAAAGATAATAGCAAGGATGACATAGAGTGCATCTTGGGGACACTTGTTGTTTAGCTTACTAATGCGACATTGTCCAGGTTCTTCCAACGTTTGAAATCTCGAGGTGGAGGTCGGAGAGGACGCTCGATTGGCCGCCACACCGCTCTGCGCACAATCGTTTGTCTCTGGCGGAAGTTTCGCTACAGTCAGTCCTTTTAGCAAAGGCCGTGGTTTGTTGGTGTAAGTTAGTGGATGTCTTGATAAGGCTTATCCCATAATATTCGGCGCGGTATACCGGGCTCAATGGCGCGATTTGGGATGAGACTTGCGCATTTCACGTTCTCAGGTATATAAGACTGGCACAGGCTAGGCTCCCCAGTTCCTACCACTTCGTGACCCTCCATACCATGAATTCAAATTGACTGTCTTTCGGAAATTGGACATCGTCGACGGTGCGCCTGGCTATTCAACCAACGTTGCGAATGCAATGCACGGACAAGAACACGTCTGGGGTCAACCTTGGGCACTAGGTCAGAAGCGTAAATCCCATGAGAGCGTTGCATAGATTTATGTGCGTTTCCCACTGGCGGTCATCAGGATATTCCCATTGTGCTGACTACGCCGGACAGACCTAACTGAGAACGTTGCTCCCACTTCTACACTCGAGAATCTTCCTTCTACCTGTGTCGTGTCCTCCACGACGACAGTACACTCAGCGAATCCCGAGCATCGGGAATTCCGTCAGCGCAAAGCATCAGGGAATGGAGTGGCTCACGTCGCTGACTTTGTGGTATGACAACGCCCATGCCACGGCTCATCATGAGATGGCCAACACTGTATGGAAAATGAAGTGGATGAGATGGTATCAGACGAGCATCGTTCCTTTTTCTGCAGAAAGCTGACGCGTCGAACCTGCCCACGGCTCGGAAAACTCGTTTAGAGAGCTCGTTTAGCGTTCATCGACATCGTATATGTCGGCTCGATCGTTTTCGGAGGTTATAAAAGTGCAATGTTAGAATTCTTTCCAGATGTTCACCCCAACGTCCACGTACATCCCTCTCTACAACGAAAAATGCCTTTCATCCTCCCTGACGGGTGCGTTTTTTGCTCAATACGCTTTGCAGCTCGCCAAACTGACATTGACCTAACCTCCTCCTAGAATCGAATATGTCGGATTGGCGTTAATCTCGACACAACTAGTCCTCCTTTTCCAGGAGATAACAGTTGGACACTGGCGCAAAATATCGAAAATCAAGTACCCCCAGCGTGCGTCCATTTCCAACCCCTCAAATTCGCTAGTACTGATACTGGTATGTAGTCTACGCCGAGAAGGCTGAGATGGAGGCCAACCCAGACGCCGTCACCTTCAACTGTGCCCAACGCGCACACGCCAACACCCTGGAGAATGTCCCCATCATCCTTGTTGGGTGCGCCAGTTTTCCCTCAAACTCGCACGTAGTAGTAGTGCTCAATCGCCTCCTCTATTTTAGCACACTGGTGACCGCGATGAAGTACCCCATCTTTGCTGCTGTGACCTGCGGGCTGTGGTCCTTTAGCAAGTTCCGCTACACGAGAGGGTACTTGAAGGGAGCAGACAAGGTGTGTGATGCCCCGACTCCTGTTTACCAGCATACTGAACGGGTTCGCAGCGCAACAGCAGGGGAGGCATCCTTGGAAGCATTATGCAAGTTGGTGGGTTTGTCGAACACTCTCACTGTAGCCTTGCTCACTTTTCCGTTAGTTGCGATGATTAGCTCGATGACCGCTGTATACCAGATGATCATGGCTTGATTTGTTTTGGGACTTGGTAGCTTAGCCTCGCAGGGAATAATTTCAGGAAGGATGTCCGAACTAGATGCCACTACAACGCGAGATACATTCGACTTTCAGGTGAGAGAGACATCAGAGACCCCTCCCATGTCCATGTCAGCAGCTCCTTCATGATAAAGTTCTGGTAGCACATCAATCACTAGTAAGTATAATCCGTGTATGTCCTATACATCCGAGTTCACATGTCTTTGTGTTGTTGAAATAAATACTGTCCGTCTACATGGAAAAGGAATGAGTCGTTCAACGAGAAGCCACAGCCGTAGTAGTTCCAACAGTCTCCCAGACCGAAGCGTCGTCGTCTTCAGTCTCAGCACGCCGATGAGCCTCGACATTCTCCAGAGCGTAGGGTAACGGAACCTCGCGAGTAGCCCGGTACTGGTCGACGTTACCAATGTGTTCGTTCTCCAATCGGACTACATATCACCACCGGTTTGAGTGTATGACTGAGTACGATGAAGAGGGGACCCACAGAAATTCCACATGATTCGGCGCGTTATCTCGAGCACGGAGACGATGAATGAGCGGAGGTAGTCGTTAGGCCCAACCGCCGGAATGTAGATCACAAAGGCAAATCTGGTGAGAGTGTTGTACAGCTATAGATCCTTGAGGTTTAGCGAAATGCGAGGCAGTCAATCAAAGCTACGAACCATTGCAAACCAATAGCTCTGGGGATACGGTCAGACACACAACATGTTCAGCTCTTGAATGGGACTCACCCAAACCGCGTCCGAGTACATCAGCTCGTCTCTCAACCAAGGGTGCTTGGCGCGACGCCTAAGCAGCGACATATCGAACCAAACATCCTGCACAATGTGTGAGTCGCAGCGACAGACCGACAGGGATTCGTATCTACCCAAGAACCGGCGGAAATCACGTAGATGGTGTTGAAAATAATCCAGACAAAGAATAAAGTGCCGCGGCCGCCTGTATAACAGGAGAATAGTAAGAGAAAGACCAGACGTGGTATCGCTCAAGCACATACCGTGGTGTCGCCACAGATAATAGCAAAGCTGGCTAGCAACGCCCAGTCCATATTTTCCAGCCTGCGACATTAGTATCAACACGAAAGCACGGTGATGTACTGGCTCACGTTAAGCAAGTGCGTATGCAAACCAGAGTCTGCAAAACGCCTCATACTCTGAACGAGACGGATCAAGAGAGGCAGCGCCGCAAGGACGAATGCGCCCAGCCAGATGTTCGTCTTGTTCCCACACTTGTCTGACCAATCCGGTTGGAAACCCGTGGTGTATGTACACACAAAGAGCGGTAGGCTGCCAAACACGAATCCAAGACTGGTCATTTGGTCTCCCAGCCAGAAGTCACTGAACTATTCGACGTGTCAAAGAGCGTTGCGCGGGGGGGGGGTATTGGGAGTGAGGATTTATTTACCTTGACCATGCCAATCCCTGGGAACATGAGTTTTCCGAATCGCCTGAACAGCCACGCTCTGGAGAACCTGTGGAAGACTGGGAAGGGGTTCACTAGTACGGCGACTGTAATCAACAGCCAAACGATGGGCCACCACTTAGGGTTCATCCCACTCATCTCATTCGTATGTGGGACGAACGAAAGGAAGAACGCCCAACTCAGGGTGAAGAACAGAAAAGCGGGGATTTCGAGGTATTGACGATAATCAAGACGCTTCCGGGATTTGATTTCTGCATCATGTTTCCCGTTAGCGAGGGTGTATTGGGCGAGGGGTCCCAACGTACCGAAGATAAAGACGTAATTGACTCTAGCGTGCGCCCAAGCCACCAGATTGAACGACATGAGGAGCGCCAGAAACACCGGGATGAAGCAAATGGCGTAGATGAGGAGCAATGCATCCCATGCAGGGATGTTCTGTCGCGTGTCTTCCTGGAAGCCTGGAGATTCGTTCAATACGAAAGCTGCATGGGAAGTGCAAGAAGGCTGACTTCTGTGAAGACCCGCGGCAAAGGCTGGGACGGAGAACCCTATCATCAGCCCCGACACAAGGGTGCTCAAATGGAAGGTCTGGCGCGTCACGCCGCCTTTGAGGCGCTTGATGGCTTGTTTTCTATTACCACCAGCTGGTTATGCGAAATGAGCCACCATCGATGCGCGCTGTAGGGAGAGTGAAGCGCCTTACCAAAGTGGGCGACATACACGCTCTCAAGCTCCTTCATCATCGTCTCGACGGTCTTGTCGGTCGCAAACGGCGCCTGCTCTACCTTCTCCGCCGTGTACACATCCGCTAACGGAATCTGCGGGATTCCTCAGCCCCTTCCCTGTACAGAATCACTTTTCATACAAACCTTGGTCTTCTTCTCAAATTTCTTGAGTATCTTGCGAAACCCGGTGAGATTGAGAACCTACGGACACGCGTCAGCTATCGGGTTACATGGGCGGGAATCGTAAACGTACGCGGTAGTTTTGGAGCAGTTCGAGCGCACTGGGATACAAGCATCAGCTCGTCACATCGTACTATTCCAAAATGGGGCATACCGATAGTGCTCTGTTACAGCCTTCCTAAGCCTCTTTTGGGCATTCTCGTAGTCCTCGCGGTCCAAGTATGCAGAATGTCCTTTGCTAGACAAGCTACTCAGCTCGGAATCGCTGGCTGGCGGCGTTGACTTTTTGCCAGAGAAGACGTCGCGCCAGCTCGGGGTGGCCTTCATGCTTCTCTATACAACATTCAGTTGGGGGATACCCAGCGCAAGCTGAGATGAACCGACCTCCAGGATGGCCTTGTGATACGACAGCTCTCCCATCTGCGCCGAGAGCTGTGAATGCCGCTTGGACATATCCTCGAGCTTCTTCAGATAGAATGTGTCGACCTTGTCGACCTCAAAGTCCAAGGCATCAACAAAGTCAGCCTCATCGGGGTTTAATTGCGCCTTTGTGTCGGTCAGGCTCCGCGGTGCCGCGAACGGATGACGAAGGGTCGGACGTCCTAGTGTTTCCAATGAGCTAAGTGTGTGGGAGTCGTGAGGAGAACGCACGATGGGCAAAGTGTGTGGCCTTCCTCGTCATCTTGCGAAGGATGCTTGGGACGACGACTTGAGGTGCAGTAGGAGTAGTAGGTGGGATTGGGTCGACGCTCTCCTTGGTCGGCGACGCCGTAAGAAGGGATCGTTCGTCGACTCCATCGATTTCCGTGCTAATGGCAATCGGAGACGGTGGCCCTTGAGCGAGAAAAGTTGTGTTTTCTTGTGCATTCTGTTGACGCTCCGAGATGGATGCAATGCGTTTCTTGAGCCCTTTGTAGTCTCTGGGGCCATGGTCAGTGGATAGTGTTGAGCGAATGGTCGTGTGACATACATGTACGCTTTCCTCCACTCTGGAATCTAGACAAGGATCCTCTCATGAGCGGATAATGCATGCAACACGATTGTTCTGACCTGATTCTCCGTTATATACCTAGAAGTTGGTCAGTAACGCGCGAGCAAGCAAGAGCTGAAGAACTGCTACCTTCCGAACTTCATGCTATGCGAGCGGGGCACAGAGAAGGACACGGGAGCAAGAGTGAAAGAGAGTTTGGAGCCAGGTTTAAACGAGGCCGAACATTTATATAAACTTGGGCTTGGCAAGTGGCACGGATTATGCTGCACTGGCATCCGCAGGAAACGTGAATAAAGGCAATGGTTTCATAATGATTTTTTGCGTGTTTGTTTCCCTTTCGGGAGCGGGGGCGGATGAGGCTCGAAGCTCGGACGGAAAATCGCCAGCCGCCGCCAAATTCCTAACACAAGTGACAACAAGCCGTTCTTCCCGGGCGACTGAACGCGAGCGCCCGTTTTAATATCATACCTTCACATCTGTGTGCGTGCCCTACACGTTGGAAAGAAGTTCGAATGGCAGCACAGCAGATACTGACGCCATAGTAGTAGTGGTGGGCGCTGATCAACTCTGGCATGCCGCATTGGGCAACAATGGAGATCGAATGTGAACCTTCCGGAGTTTGCCGCTATTCCCTCCTTTAGAATTTGATGATCCAAGTTAACCGGTACGTCGATTCTATAAGCTAAAGCTCCATGCAATGTAGACTGGAGTGAGACCGTTGCAAATCTAGAAAGGTTGAGAAATAATCGGAATACATATGTACACGGTACATATCTAACTGGCGTTACTCTAATGGCTCTTCTATCCTCTATGTATACAACGTACACCAATTTCCTCTAATCATAATAAAGCTAAGGACACCAACAGTCAGCTTATGCGAAAAGAGCTGATGATCAAGCTCACCTTCGTCCATCCCTCAGTGCTATTCATCATCTTGGATGGCTGGTGCGAAACCCCTGCAACGTAGTCGACAGTATGTGCGTCCGGTATAGACCCATTGCTCATATCCTCAAGCATAGCGACATAGTTCTTTCCACGCTCGAGGTGTGTTGATCCCTGGGTGACCGCCTGGCACCTCTTATCCCCAGCACCGTTATCCTTCAGTCCCCATGCGTAGCTAACATTGCGACCAAAGTAGCGCTCGACAATGCCGTCGCGACCGAGGTCGTTGAAGTCGGCTGTCGCATACGCGGGGAATTTCGCGGAGAGCCCATACTTGTAGTCGTCGACACCATCACAGTCGTCGTCCTCTGCGGGTCTATCCTTGACGAGCCAGAGCAGCGAGCCGGGGTTTGCGACCCAGAAACGAAGGCGGTCGTCGTTCTTTGTGCTTTTCCGAAGGGCGGCGTAGCGCTGCACGGCCTGCGCACCCATGGAGTGTCCGCCGATGACAAGTTTCTCGAGATTCGGGAAGGTGTCTTTGTCCATGTAGAAGGCAATAAGCTCGTCGAGGACGTCGTAAGCGGAGAAATCGGAAATGGAGTCTGGCAAGACGTTGCTATGTCCACTGGACCAAGTCGTCCCGTTGAAGACGAGCTGATCTTCGACAACGGCGCCTGCATCGACGTCTAGGGTATTGAAGAAGCACGGGCTCATGACAGATATCTTCGAAGGCTTGACTGAGGACTTGGCTGCAGCGGCGGTATCGAGCGCATTGTTGAGATCCGTCCAACCTTTGAGATGGAGTGTTCAATTAATTTGTGGCGGAAATGCAGGTCCGCCTTACCCTGCCAACAGTCGCGCAACGCGCCAGAGACCCCAATCACGGCACGAGTGACTGTGCTGTTGTCTAGGTCGGCGGTTTGGTACAAAGGCTTTACGCGCCGTTAGTCCTCTCTCGAGAACACCAAGGAAAAAGAAATTGTTACGCACGATGGTTGCGTTTCTGCTCAGAGGCCAAGTCATGTACCGATTGGCGCCGTCGAGGTCAGGAATTTCCGAGTATCCCTCCCATGCGCTGCCAGAGGCCTGTGGTCCTGAGGCATCTGGCGCCTGGCGGGGTGTTGGGGTAAAGTACGCAGCCTGCACCGTCTGGAACCCGACAAGAAGGAAAGTGGCGAAGGAGAGTGAGCGTGTCATGGCGAGTAGGAAAGACCTCAGAGCAGGACGATAAGGAGAAAAGAGGACAATAAAGAGATAGCCTTATGTAGAGACGACAGTGAACTTGGTTGGCGCGGTACACACACACCTCTCATGAAACGTATGATTGAGGTTACCTGGAGGGTGGACTGTAGAATTCTCTCCACGCGTAGTGTCCGTTGTATCGGCCACACCGCTGGTAGAATCCTTTCCTGCGCAGTAGCCAGCTTGTTAAACCAGTGTGTCTGATGAAAGAGATTTGTTGTGGCAGTGGGGCCCGAGGAAGAGGCTCTGCGAAAGCTCGGTGCCTCCTCGAGTGCGATCGCCTCTGTCCGTCTCGTCCGCTACTTTTGTTGTCGAGAAAAATATCCGCTTTCAAGTCCAAACACCAGATGTTGTAAGAATAATGCCATATGGTGACCCACAACTTCTTTATCGCAGCCAGTCCGCAGCTTCGGGACATTGTGAGAGAAGCCATGCAGCATGGTGGTAGTAGACCAAAAGAAGGTCGCTTTGTTGACAGTGCTTATCATCAATATCGACTTTGTTCGCGTGGCTCGAGCTACTTAAGGCTCGTAAAGCTTGAAGCTTGAAGAGCTGCATAAGCCAACATTAATATTGAGGGTTGATGAAATCCACCTACTCCTAGTACATGACACAACATCATCGAATAACTCCCTTTTCATGACCCCAGTATTGCGAATCTATCTTCCAGGTCTTGAGCCAGCCTCACGGAAACCTGCCTAGTATCCGTCTCAGTGGATAACGCACGGAAGGTTCATGTACTATCATTGCCCATATGATTCTCAGGTTATACACAAGTCCTCCCGGTACTATAGCGCATGATATGGCCAGCACAGGCTACTATCTATATGTACATTGGTTACAGTACTGAGTGGAACTGCAACGCGGCCAACCGTATACAATGATGGGGTATGCATTGCTTGGTAGGTAATATTCGACGACATTCAAGTTCGATTTAAGTCCAGTATACTATGTACAGTAGTGCAATCCGTTCAATATGTAAGGAGAGTTCAAGCTATGGTCCCGACAGAGAATAGACGAGTAGTAGTAACGTGTTATAGAGTATGTATTGGCAAAGTCCCAAGGGAGGCAGCTTGGCTGTATTATGATAGTACAAGACTTTGATGATTTTTGCATGAGTGAGAGACGCAATACACAACCGACAAGAAGAGACGAGGGAGAGTGGTGACAGCAATTGGGTATCCGAGTCGAGTGGGTTTCATGCATTTAGTAGCGCACGTAGTCGTCGTTCCGCCTGGAGATGGCCATAAGGCCAGGTATATTCTTGGCGTTGCTCAGCGCGACGGGTTGGTGGGGGTCGTCAGAACCAGCGCAGTGAACAGCAGAGGCAGAGTAGGTTATCTAAGAAACGCCTGTCAGAATGTGTGCGATTGACAGGCTAGCGCAACGCACCTTGACTTTGAAAGTCTCTGAATCCTTGCGACGGCTGTACTTGGGCCCAGAGATCGTCAAAGTCCAGCTGAGAAAGATATAAGAGATTGTCTGCGTAGTATAATGGAAGCCCCATACACTTCATTCACGAGAGCATTAGCCCCTGCGGCCTCCACGGCCTCGAGGAGGGAGCCTCGTGTTGCTCGCAGCAGTGTCTTTGAGTTGACGCCGCCATGGCAAACATATGTGTCCTTCAGCTGAACGGGCTCCTCCCTCTCCGAATGATTGGCAGCGTTGCAATCGTGAGATATTGGGCTGGGGCCAGACGACAGGCTGACTTGGTGGGCCTTGGCTTTAGCGCTGTTCCGGACGCGTCCAAGTTTGATTAAGAGACTGCCGACGTCCGCCATATGCAAGCGCGACGAAGCCTGGGTGGGGGATGTAAGGTGTGCGGTCATGCTAGGATATTGGATATGATGAAGCGGGGAAGAATGAAGCCAGAACTTGGACTGCGACCCTTATATACTGGTGCTCCCCCATCAAAGATACCGAAGCTTGTTGCAAGATCGAGGGTTCTGAATCATTCCGAATCAGCGGGAAAAGCGACTGTCGCTGCGAGTGATTATTGAGCTTGTGTTGCCATTTACGTGTACCGCAGAGTACACGATGTTCTGTGTCCCCTCTGCGAGCCTCCAGTCCGAGCTGGCGGCATGAAATGAAAGTGAGCGGGCTGTAAATTGCGTGTCGGAAGTTAGAGTACCGACCACGATTTACATCATGGGCCGTAGCCCATCAAACTGATGCCAATTTCCATTTAGCATTTGATACTTCCTCAGAGCGCCCCCAACGATACGATAGAAGGTCGTTGAAGGGCAGATAGTTTACCTTTCGCTTAGCATGAACCAGGGTTTGACATCCAGCCCTATCCAAGATACCAAAAGCAAATGGATTGCTATGTAATGAAGCTAGCTCCCAACGCGCCAGCTGGTTGCAACGAGGTGAGAAGTACACTCAACAAAAGAACATACCCGTGACCCCGACAGGTCTGGAGTTCGTCCGTGTCGAATGCATCCAGATTACAGAATATGCCGAAGTCCAAGGCCTAGTCGAAGCTGCGCCGTGGACGAATACACGTCCTTGTGACCAACGGAAGGACATGGAGGCAGACGCGTGTAATGTGTTGCCAGGTCATGTACTGGTACCATGCCCCAGAAAGGTTTGGTCCATCCTCCGTGTCAAGATCGGGAACAAAGGCGAGTCGGAGTTATTGGCGAGTGATCTCTTCGGTATTTCCCGAACCTAGTACGTCAACTTGACATGCCTGTAATATTCCGCACTGCGCGTAAATGAAGCGATAAGTTGATGCCATTGTGTAGTATGCATATCCTTAACCTCCTTGAAAACCATACCTTTGAGCGGCTTACAACCCACCGAAATCCAATGTTGAACGAAGGTAGTACACAAGAAGCCTAATGGCCTCGCTAGAAGGGGTCCGTTTCGTAATAGCAATAGCATTACAGTCCAAAGCCTCAGCCTAATCTTGCATTAGCAAGGTCTTTACCCTGCATCACCACCCCCAGCCCTGAGACCTCTTCCCTAAAGTAGATCTCAGAAAATGGAATGAGGTCAAAATGAGGCGGCCCCTTCCCTACCGCATTCCAGGGACTTGACAGCAATTTCCAAATACAAGGCGGTCGCCCAGGGTGTCACGAAGGAGACGCATACAAACGACTGCGTTAAGGCGTGATTGCTAATTGCCGGGTTAACCCTCGACTGCGATGCACGTCAAGCTTACCTCTTCACCACATTGGGCCAGCCCGAGTCGACGCTCCTAGCGCCTCTGCGGCGAAGTCCATCTTGCAGCCACGAGGAGCGAAAGAGACGTCGACAGAGATTCTTTACGGTGCTGTCCATGGATGGGAGTGATACAATGGGTGAATTAAGCGAGGCGAGCTTTTTGTACTTGACAATCATGATCGCAAGTGGCACTCAAGCCAGCTCGAACATCAACAGCCCAAAGCGCATCAACCCAATCCAAAAAGAGAAACACAATACACAAGAATTTTGGTGGTCGTCAAAAAGAGAAATACATAGAACATGCGGGGTTGCCTACATACAAAGCAGCGCGTAAGTATGGAGGTTGTGGATGCGGGAGACACAGTGTGGAGGGAGAAAAAAAAGAGAGAAATATGCAGATACAAAGCACGACGAACTACCAAAGTGTATGAAGTATGAAAAAAATATGACAATCCTGGTATGGGTTATTTTTTGTGGGCAATAGCCAGTTCAGCACCTATGGCTTGGGACCACCGCGTCCACGTCCACCACGTCCACGCAGGCTACCACCACGAATCTCCGGAGCACCGCCGCGGGGACGGCTCGGCGGACGGTCACCACGCTCCTTCTTGGTCTCGATGGTGATGCGAACCTGGCCGGGATCGTTTTCGACATTCAGCCACATTCCACCTCCACCACCCTGGGAGGCAGGCAAGCAGTTGATGATGGCCTTCTTCGCGGCATCGACGGTGGTGAACTCGACAAACGCACAGGCTTTGCTGCGAACAATGTCCATCTCCTTGACGGGACCGAACTTGGTCAGCTCGGCACGCAGTTGGTTCTCGGTGACGACCTCAAGTACACCCTATACAAAAAGGTTAATTTGACGCCGGCGCCTAAACAATGTCAACACACCTTGATGAAGCAATGAGGCGTTGTGACAGAGGTCGCAGCGAGGAGTGCCGGATGAGGAGGGCGCGCATTGGGAGCTGCCTGAGCGGGCGCAGTCACTGGAGTCGCAGCTCCGCTGGCAGGCGCAGAGACCGGGGGAAGAACCTCAGACAATCCACGTGACTCGGTCGCGACTGTCGTTCCCCATTTCTTCGAGTTCGCGGCAGCAAGGTTGGCCCATGTTTTCGGCGCCGCTGGTTTGGGAGGTGCGGCGGGCTCGGCAGGTGGCGGTGGTGGTTGCTGAGGAGCAGCTGCTGGCGGAGGAGCGGCAGCAGGAGGCGCCGGGGCAGCCGCGGGCTCGACTGGGTGGATGCCATTGGTCTTCGGCTCGGGCTCTGGAGTCGGAACTTGCTGAACGGCAGGTTCGACAGGCTCCGGGGCCGCGGCAATAGGTTCCTCGACTGGAGGGAGTGCGACCTCAGGCTCGGGCTCCGGAGTGGGCTCGACGGGGGCAGGCGGAGGCGGAGGAGGGGGCGTGGGTTCGCGCGCAGGCGCGGGCGGCGCAGCAGCAGGAATAGGCTGTTCCTCGGCTACAGATTCTTCGACATCGTCGCTGTCTACGGTCTCCTCCTTCAGGAAGCGGAAGATATCGTTGAGGACGAAGTAGCCGTTGGGCTGTTCGGCAAGGAAGAAAGTCTGTACGAATTTACGCCATGGTTCGCCGCGGTTGGACATTTCGCCGATGACCTGGATGATAATGCCTCCGTTTGCAGAGGATTGCGCGTCGACGGAGTGGATGAAGACCTTGCAATCCTCGAAGCCGATGCTGGTGATTTTTGCGTGGATTTCCTGATGAATGTCAGCCGGTTTGGCTAGATAGGCGCGCTGGAGGACGCACCTGCTGTCCATGGCACGGCTTGCCGTCCTCCCCCTCCGTCCCGTGAATGAATGTGGACTTTTTCGTGTAGAAGCAGTGCAGGCGGTCGGGTTGCTTGTTGACAAACGTGTAATATTGGGGGACAAACTGCCATCCGACCTCAGAAGGAACGACAACTCGCGGAGCAGATGAATCAGAAGATTGCGGCACGTTCATACTGTACGTGTTTTGTCAGCAAAAAAAAAGTGCGTCGGGCCACAAAAACGCACTTGGAAGGATTAGGTGGTAAAGTCTAAATAAATGGGACGGAAAGTAGGACTCAAACCGTACGGGATGGTACTGCAGTGGTGGTGCGAGAGATGCAAGGTGCAAACGGAACAAATATCGACAAACGAAGCATGGCGTGTATCCTCCCTTCGGGAAGGTTCTTCTCACGATAAAAGCGTCATCGATCAAACTGACTCCGACGCGTCTCTGTCGCGTCCAGTCGCGAACAAAAATGTAAAGTCAAATTTGACCGCAAATTGGCCCGCAGAACCCTTGTTGCCAGATTTTTTCAATAGACTGAGATAGTCAGGTCAATGCGCTTGGATCAATCCCATTGTCATCACCCTGCATACTACAAGATGGAAAGGCATTTCGGCCATCGTTGCAACTTCGCTGGTGAGAACCGCATCCCATGCTCAACACCCTCTAGATTGCGCCATTGGTCCGGCACTTGACGCGATTCTACTGGAGATTACTAGCATGGTTGGTAGTTGATTCAGAAACGACAAGGCTAAGTAAGTATTTGTAGGCAAGTTCCACAAGCGTCCGCGGTGGTGGCGGCGGTACGACCCATACTTTGTCTCACTGTGATGTACTAATCCTAAAATCATTAACAGTACCTTTTGCAGCCTTTCGCTAACTATCCCTTCGCAGGCTTGAACGAACGACCGGCAAACTTGGACGGCACTATCATTATTCCGGCTGCTTTTCCGACCGAATTTCTCCTTCATGCCCGTCAACTATGCAGCGGAGAACGTTCTGGGCACATTCGGTATGCATTCCATCCATATTTCGGCATAAACTCTCACCAATATACATTCACAGGCGCAGTATGCTGGACAATCCAACTAACACCTCAAATCTGGAAAAGCTGGCGTTCAAAATCAACTGATGGACTCTCCCCTTATCTCGTGTCCGTTTCATTTTCCCCCTCCCAGTTCCATCTCCTCGAGTCCTGATCGTTAGATCAGAGGAATATGGTCTATCTCAGGTGTATGGATGGGCATCTATGCAATCCTGCAAGACCTGAACGTCCCGCTCATCGTCCAGCCACATCTCTTCGCCGCGCTCTCACTCATTTCACTAGCCCAAGTCTGTCTCACTTCCCATTCCTTATATCGGCACACTCAATTCACATCAGTGCTTATACTACTCTTACCACTGGCCTCTCTGGCGCATCACCACAGGCTGCGTTCTCTCCTTGGTCATAGCCGCGGGTCTTGACGTGGGTATGGTGTACGCGATCCGGCCGTCCTATGCACACGGGAACAACGGCGGCGTATACTTCTTCGGCATTCTCGCCTCAATCACCCTCGCGGTTGGACTCCTGCCGCAATACTGGGAGATATACAAACACCGCGAAGTCGTTGGCATATCCCTTACCTTCATGTTCGTTGACTGGCTTGGTGGTACGTCCAATCGCTTTCCCCCCAAGCATGCGCTATAAAGGACACAGGTGTGGTTTCACTACTGTCACTCGTCTTCCGACCGGAGTTTGATGTGTTGGCGGGGGTCGCATATAGTCTCGTGATCGTGAGTTATCTATTTTCTGCAACCCCAGGAGCACGACTGATAACGGCCACAGGCCCTTGATGGCGTCGTCCTCATTGCAGCACTGATCCTCAATCCGCGCGCCCGACGTAGAAGACGTCTCGCAGCCACTCACAGCCCCGAGATGGCAGCCATAGACACTGAAAGCAACACTGGCTCGCTGAGCCACTAGTCCATAATTACTACCAACAAACTAAATACTTTGGAGGATTGGAAGCTGTATGTACTCTATTCTAGAATTGCAGATCCGAGTCTGCGCGCGATTATATAGTGTACTTTGAGTCGTCCGAGTATATCTGGTCGAGCGACCAAGCGCCTCGGGCCAACAAAAAACAAGGCTGGGTAGTACGTCTAAAGAGAGATTGAGCATCGAATGATAAATGAGTGTGTTGTTCTCCCAGATGCTTGCGTCTGGAGAAGGCTGGATGTCGATGTTTTGAGCGCACTGCGCAGGAGATAGGGATTCTAAAGGAGTGTGTTGTGTCGGGCGAAATCTGATATCCTGACATCCCGTAAGCTTCCAGCAATGAGAAAACTAAGTTCACTCACTAGTATCTCACCCGCGGTGGAAGTAGGTTGACCACTCTCGACTGCTTCACCTGTCTTCCCCCCTTTCCAAAGTACCGTTCACTCTCAAACGACCAATGCAATGACCCGACCATCCAATCTGCGAGACCTTGCACGTAGGTTTCGACTTGGGCATCAATCTCCGGTCCCCATGATGGTAGTGCTGCTTTGTCTGCTTCGAAGCGGTCGACGCACTCGAGGCAGAGGTCACCGACGAAGTCGACGGCCTCTTGCAGACGCAATCCGCGCTGGGCCATCACGACAGGTATCATGTTATGGTTGTCTCCTTTCGATTGCTCGACGTTGTACGAAAAGAGGTCCTGCCATGGAATTCAGCAAAGCTGGTGATAGAGAAAGTTCAACGCACGTTTGACCATGTTACGAGGTCGTTAGCAGCTTCCCCGAGGTTGCGAATGAGTGGGTGCTCCATAACCTCATCTGGGATGTCGAGATTGTTGGCGTACTCGATGAGAACGAACGTGGGTTTGCAGCCTGTCATAAACACTCGTCAGTCGAGTCCAACCATGAAAGTAGAATGGCGCACCTGAAGTGTCCCGCCTCATCATGATATACGACTCCAGGTCAGGGATTATGCCCGCCTGTCGGTCTCGCGCCTGCTCGGTCACAGCGGCAAAGAAGAAGTCGAACGTCTCGATAAAACGCTGCTGTGTACCACGCGAACCAGTCTGTATAAGGCGCCGCCAAAAGCTTCGAGTGAGTAGACTGATTAGCACGGCGACCACACGGCGGGACAAAGGTGGACTCACTCCAGAGTCATCTTGTGGATGCGGGTCTCTGAGCGATACGTTGTGGGGTGGTACAGCGTGTTGAGAATGATGTCTGCGGTAGCCTTTGTTCCCAGGTTCGTCATGTCGTCGGACAAATTGTCGATGTGGAAGAGGTAGGTAAGAAAGTCGTTGCAAAGGCGCAGCCGAGAGTGTCCCGCCCTGGGGTAGCACATCGACGTGAGCAGTCCTGCGTTGAGACCGTGATAGGCGGCGCGCTTTTGGCCCATAAGGTTGCCAGAACATTTGAACAGCCAGCGTTTTGTCTCGCTGGTGACGGTCTTGCGATGGCGACTGATGCGAAGAGGAAACTTGCAGTGCGAGACGAGGTCGGGCAGAGTGAAGCTGGTGGGCGCCGGTGTGCAGGGCGGTTGCATGGCTTTGGCAAAGTCTAGTGAGGGAGTAGCTGGAGCTGTGAACAGGGAAAGGCGGGACTGGATAAAAGACAGCATGGTGAGCTAGGATGCTTAAATAGTGAATGATAGTGTGAAGAAGGGAGAAGGAAGAAAAGGGTTACGCTCTCAGATCGAACTCGCCAGACCTTGTCACTGTGATGAGTCGTCTGCGTTTAGAATACATACAGCCAGAGTGAAAGCCAAATTGGCCGCGCTCCCCATGCTAATGAGTGTACTAGGATAGTGGTATGTGGTCCTGCGACATTTGTAATGCTCTTTCCTCGTAGGCAAGAGGTTCGCAGGCAACATATTCGAACTTCTTGCGTCCCGAAATGAGTTCAAAAGAGTCAAAGAAAGAATAGGATACATGTAAACCACACTCATAGAGCGCAGGGAATGGACCACAAGAATGAGGCGAACGTTGACCGCAGATAAGATTCTGCAATTGTTCCAGCTAGTCATCGACCAAGTTCAAATTCGGCGTCAAGAGTCACATGCATCAAAATTCATTAAGGCCATTTCGCTCATCGGGCCGGTCCAACATTGCAAATGACGTCGCAGCACTAACTCAGCTTGTTACCGTCTAATCGCTGCTCATTACTGCGCGCGACGTCGCCTGGAGCGCGCCAGAGCCCAAATTTTCTGCCCGCCTTGCGCCTCATACCCGCCATTCCACCGCGATGAGCGCAAATCGCGTCACTCGAACGTTCGGAACGCCTCAGTCTCCAGCTGCCGATGAACATGAAGATACCCAGGCGCCAGGTCCACTGAAAAAACTCGTTACACGGATGTCATTCACCAGCATACGGCGCAGTGTTTTTGATGATGGCGAGCCTCTCGCCGACAAGGCGCCTGTACCGACAGTCATGCAAGCACCTGAAGAAGTGTACCAGACACCATTACCCACTCTCTCCATGATTGTGTTGTCCATTGTGCGTGATCCGTCCCTTGCTCTTAGTTGCCTTCTGACGCGGAGTAGGCCCTTTTGGGCGAGTTCTTATCTGCCAATGTCTGCACGCCCTTCTTGCTTTTCATGGTCGAAGGCAAGAGTCACGCCATTGTAACCATTCACCACCTTACACATCCTCAGGATTTGGGACGCTCAAGGACGAGGCCGAAGTCGCGTTTTGGACCGGCTTACTTGGTGTGTACAAGCTGCCCCGCACATGAACCGCTGCTCACGCTGTGCTAGTTTCGACGTTCTTCTTGACCCAGTTCCTGACTTCCATGCTTTGGGTACGCGCCCATTGACGTGCAGCCATTGATCAATGCTCATCTTTCCCAAGGCCACGGTGGCAGACCGCCATGGACGACGTTTCGTGCTTGTCACCTCACTGCTAGGAAGCGCTATCACCTGTGCTATCTTCGGTACCTGCACCTCTCTGAACCAGGCCATATGTGTCCGCCTCCTTCAAGGCATATTCGGCGGCGCTGTCGGCGTTGCCCGCGGGTCAATCTCTTTCGTGACGGATTCGAGTAACGAGGGAAGAGCGTATGCGATCCTGGGTTTCTGCTGGGGATTTGGTGGTGTTGCCGGGGCCATTATTGGAGGAACCTGTGCGTCTTCTTGGCTCAGTCTGGCATCTTTCATTGACCCTTTCGTCAGTCGAAACGCCAGTCAAAAAGTGGCCGTCCACTTTCGAGTCGCTGCCCATCTTTGTGACATATCCCTACCTCCTGCCGGTTCTATTAGCTTCATCCATCACATTCCTCGGCGCCGTCCTCGGCTGCTTCCTTGGCCCTGATGGCGGCCCTAGGGAAGGCGCTATCAAGCTCGCGCCGGAGAAAGATAACATCCCTCCCACTATACCTGAAGAAGCGGAAGAATCTGCGCCGCCGTCCCCAGTCTTCGATGATGACGAGATTCCTACGAGAGACAGCATTTCTAGATCTATTGGTCGTCGACTTTCGAATAGGCTCTCCGGGTACTTCTCGTCTATTCCTCCTCAAAATCCTCCAAATGTGACTCCATCGTTGGCTGTTCCACTCGACCGTACACGTACCTTTTCAGGATCGCGGCCTCGTCGACCCACAGGATCAGCCTACGGGTATAGTAGCTTCAGGAATCGGCTCGCCAGCGGTGCTACTATCAGGACGCGCAGGGGCAGCAACGCAAGCAGCATGCGCCGCCGCCGCGAGAGTAACAGAGATGATATGCGGCGGGATTCCACCACTGGGGAAGACTTGAACTTTGCCCAGCGCCTACTCGTTGCTCACGGCGACGCTGTAGCTAACATTGCAGATTTGTGGGTGGCTTCCGCGATGAATGTTGACAACGAGGACCCCTTCGAAAGCGACGACGAGATGGACGACGAAAATTCTATGAGCAACGATATAGATGGCCAGGACGATGTTGATGGAACACCAACACCTCGAGACCGTCGATTCAGCAATGAGTCTGGGAGCTCCCGCCTTGAAGGCTCTGCTCCTTATGGTACTGCCCGCCGCCCATCTTCCTTTGCTCCCCGTGGAATCAACATACCCGGCCGCAAAACGTCGTTCAATCAGCCCCATGGAGGCTCGCCTCTACTCACTCCAAGGCGGGCATCCAATGTCCCTTCCATATTCGCGCACCCAGGCGTGAAAACACCACCTGCAGTTGATGCTCAACAACTCCTGCTCCGTCAAGACTCTGATAATTCAGACGCGCTGGCACCTATCCTCGAAAGCAGACGGCAATCCTTCATACACCCTGACGAGGATGTTGAAGCTGCGCTAGAGAAGCAACCATCGCTGTTTTCTCAACTACCAAAGTCAATCATCCTTCAATATGGCCTCCTCGCCCTCCACTCCACAACCCACGACCAGGTGTTCATGTCCTACCTTGTAACGTGCGTAGCAGAACCGAGGTCTAATTAGTTGAGGCTGACCCTCCCCACAGAGAGTATGATTCCGGAGGCCTGAATCTCAATGCCGGACACTTTGCTCAACTCATCGCGCTTATGTGTCTCTGTCAAATTGCATACCAATTCTACTTATACCCCAACATCGGGTACGTTTGCAACGAGTTGGATGACGAGCAGAATTGCTGACATCGAGCAGCCCTCCTCGCGGCAAGTTCTCGCATCTGGCAATGTTCCGCTTAGGCTCTTTCCTCTTCATACCTGCGTATGTGACTGTGACGCTCTATCGCGTACCCTTTGCGAGTGAGGAGGAGGATGGCAACTTTGCGTTGATGGCTGCGTTGGCGGTCAGTACGGCGGTCAGGTTCTGTGGGAGTACGTTTGCGTATACGTCTGTGTCTATTCTGTTGAACTACAGTAAGTCGACTTCATCAAGGGGATGGATGGAGCAGTGCTTAACGGTGTACAGTGACCCCGCCGCATGCGGTTGGTATTGCGAATGGTATTGCGCAGAGTATTGTTAGTCTGGCAAGGTGTTTGGGTCCTGTGTTTGGCGGATGGGTGCGTCGTTTCAATTCTGACCAGCTGTGTTGATGCTGATGAGGTGTATGTAGCTGTGGTCCGTCAGTATTGAAGGCAACCCAAGTGGGTACCCGCTGGGATTCTTTGTGTGCGGTGGCGTGTGCGCTGTAGCCATCCTGCATAGTTTCATTATTCGTTGAAGTGTTTAGATCCTTGTTATGTGACTGATAGATACTACCTAATAACTTTATATACGGATTCTGGACCATCATGGTTGTTTTTGTTTTTCTTTCAGTCTAGTTTAGGACGTATTTTGCCATCCCTTTTATACACTGTTCAGGGACTTTTTGCGTCGTACTTACGGTATAAGTTATCGTTAATGTTTGTTGCATGTATTGATTGGGATTGAATATTGAGGACTGCGTTCATGTCCATGTCCACGGCGTCCTTCTTATTGTCTTCTGGTTCGGGATCGCGTAGACGAGACTTCAATGCAAGGGACCTCCATCCTTTGATAGATTTACACGTCACGTAGATATCCAGACTAGTCATTCATAGGAATGGTGTATGTAGCAGTATAGAAGGGAGTACACGTATTCCACTGGTTAGGATGGGATGCACTGCTGATGGCTTACTACTCGGCGAGCTGATGTTGGTGTAACCAAATCACCTCCAAAGGAAGTAAACCAGGTCTCAAGGCGCGGACGAAGTTGTCTCGTCAACAGCCTCTTGTACATCTGCCTCTTTCCCCTCTTTCCGCCACAGCCTATCCAAACCCAACTTCCCTGTACACCAACGAATGCCATGTCCCAATTTCACTAGCGACAGGAAGATGTACTGTAGCGACATCATCCCACAAACGGCTCCCACCATAATGTAGACAAAGGAGGCGCCTTGGAGTTGGTAGGCCGCGATGAGGAGGAATGTAACGAGGGAGATTGCGGAGACTGTCATGCATGCCATGGGCACACGTGCGGATATGGAGAAGAAGATGTAGGAGTCGAAGACGTCCTTGCAGCGCTGGATGATGAGGGGTGTGGGTGCGAAGGTGTAGCGGAATATGAACCAGCCTGGGGGGTTACAGGTTAGAAAGGTACTTACTTATAGGGATTTGAGAGAGGGAGATGATGTACCTGTGCAGACGATGCCCAAACCGCTTGCGGCGGAGGATACGGCGACTGCTGTGCGGGATACAGAGTCGATGGGGAACATGGCGTCTTGGCCTATGGCAAACAAGGCAGCGTCCACACTGCCAAAAGATGTCAGCGCTAGACACCTGGAGAGAGGAAGGGTCCCCGCACGCAGCTAATGCCACCATAACCGTGCCAACATACGACCATTCGCTCTTCAGCCGCTGGAACACAGGATCTAGTTGGTCTTCTAGGGAGGCCGAGCGCATTTCGTCGTAGTGCGTGAAGCTGCCGACTACTTTTTCTGCTAGGGATTTCTCAGATGGGTCCCGTTCGGAGTATTGGGGTAGGACGTCGGGGACTTGGTTTGGGTTACATTCAATATCGTCGAGGTAGCCTTGGATGCCCTCGTCCCCTATGGCGACTTCGTCCAATGGTTGATAGGTAGAGCTTGGAGTGGATGGCATAGAGGAGTGAGCTAATGCATTGTGAGGAGATAGAGACAGTGAGATTGGCAATGAACGCACATTCTGTTTCCGTGTCCTCGTCGAACAGTGCATCCGAGTCCTCTTCATTCGCCTCCAGCGTTGAAGTCGATGCTGGAGGGTGAACATGCAGAGTCACGATTGGGCCAGGTCTACTGGAGCTTTCTTTCCGAGAAACTTGGGGTGTGAGTTGAATGTCCAATGCTAGATACGCGTCAGAACATGGCTCATCAAGCTTTGAACAAGACTTTACGCACGCGTTTTCCCTGCAATTTGACAGCGTTTACCCAAATCCGACAACGAAATGGTGGACTGCGCAATCAACGACCTCCGCTTTGTTTTCTTCTTCGTCTGGCTCTCATGCCATATCTTCACGCATAACCTCTCGTTCCTCTTCGCGTTCTGGCTGTGGTTTTGACTAGGCCGGACATCAGTATGCTTAGACCGCATGTAAGGTTGGATTCGTACATGTATATGCGGTGCTTCTGGTTGGGGTTCTCTCCCTTTATCCCGAGGCAGACGTCGTGAGTAGGAGCCGCGTCGCAATCAACCGGTCCAGCGGCTTGTATTTGCAGGGTGATGGTAGGTTTCCAAGGTCTCTTGTTAGGCCCAAGATGGCGAACATTCGATGCGCGAATAACTTGACATATTTGAGTATACATGGGGCTCTATCGTCTTCCAGTAGTGCGTACCCGTGAATCCCCAGGACCTGCAAGTCGTAGACGTCAGTCGAATGTCAATGTTATAGCAATGTCGACAGGAGCGCACTCAGTTTCAGACGGCATCGTAGCGGATTAGTGGTGTGTGAGGAAAGAAAGCAATGGCGGAGGTGGTGGGCAGCTGGTGAGCGGAAATCACAGTCGAGCTCATAGTTGGACAGCCCTGGACAGCCTCGCCAGAAATGACAGTGATCGTTCCCAAGAATTCCCACGATCAGCTGGCCTCGTAGCGCTTAATTGCCAGAGTGTGTATTGTGGGGTACTGGACACCGAAGTGCAGGGTATATATCAAACAAGTTCATAGATATTCAAGGACGTTCCGAATTGGACCTTTGACCTCTGAGCAATTCCTGATCACTTCGACACAGAGGAGCTTTAGCGCATGGTATTTCTACTACTTTAGTCTAGGTTGATATATCTCGACTTTCTCAGTCCCTCTCCGTATCATGATTCCGCACATACTTGATGTAGTCCCATGTCGGCGGCCCAGAACACGAAATACCCGTCGTGTCCTTCATATTCCCTTCAACGCACTGGTATGTGTCCAGCCGCTCCCCATTTGGGTTAACTACATCAATGTTCGCGAGGGAGATATTCGTGCAGGGTGCCGCCCCGCTGCACTGAAAGACGCCAGACGTCTTTGAGGTGCCATGAATGTCTTCAAAGTGGATGTTCTCGAGTGAAAATAGGGAGGTATCACAGCCGTCCATGGCACCGATGTAGGATATGCATTGGTCGATGGCGAAGATACTGCGTGTGTTGTGCAAGGTAGCGTTCTGGAGGACTGCGGGAAATTAGATGCCTGTGAGTGTCTTGAAGGAAGATCAACTAACCGACATTACGGACATCTATAGGGCATGCATAAGAAAGAGCGAAATACCACATGCATGGAGAAGTACTTACAGCCTTGTCCACCTCCGCCACCGTTTGGGGGATAACCATTTTGCTCACCCGTCCAAGTCTTCAAGTATCTGCCCTACCGCGCTCAGTATGATAATCAAATGGCATACATAGCGCCGAACATGGTCTTTCTGTCAACTTGTCAGACCTCGACTCTGGGAGTTAGTCACAAATACCCACCCCGTGTTGAAGTAGGTGATATTACGAGCAGTGACATTCTCTATACGCTCGAACCTGTCGGGGAATTGGCCGATGCTGCCTATCGCGATGCCGTGACCATGGTAGAAGACCGAGTCTTCAATGAGGATGTTCGTCGAGTTCGCTTTGACTGCAATGCTGGTTGCAAAGGCATCAGGACATAAAGGACAAGAAACATCTCGAGATTGGCTTACCAGTCATCTCCATCGTCTACAACCCAGCGTCGGAATGTGATGTTATCTGAGTAGACGGTATTGGCGCCGTCCGTGTTTCCCGTGGTGTTCTACGGGCATGTAAGCGACGGGGAGGACCATCTATCCAGGCGACCGACGTGGTTCGAAGAGGTCGCATTGACGTAAATGTCCTGGAGAAGGACGTTGCTCGAGTTCATGATTGTCATTGTCCTAGGGTCAAGTTAGAGAGCCGTGTATTGCACAGTACATGTTGAACCCACCACATTTGCGGTTGAACAAAATGCATGCCCTCGATGATAGAGTCCTTGGTATCGACGATGGTGAGAGCGTGAGGGCGCCCTGCAAGATTCGACCTATTCGCATTGAAGTCGTACCAAACTTGGCCATTTCCGTCTATGGTCCCATAGCCATGCCCTGAGAGTGTAATTCCTGTACCACCGAGGAGCCATGCACTGGACTGATTCTGATAGCCTATGGGATACGAGTTTTCAAGCCAATAGTTGATGTCAGTTCCCCACTGTTGGTTGGAACACGCCGTGTTAGTTGAACGTTGAGGCATGAGAAGATGTGAAAAAGCAACATACGAGCAGCGTACCCTTCACATCGATAGTGCAGTCCTCAAGATCTGTGAGGTTCATCACGCTCTCGATGTGATACGTCTCATTCCCAAACTCAACACGTCCACCTCGTCCACATTCCTTGAACGCTGACAAGATGGCAGCGGTATCGTCTCCGCCATCTGCGCTGGGGTAGACAAAACAGACTTTGCGCTGGAATATGCGAGGGAGGACAGACGCAAGGAAGACGAGAACACTGCTCCACAGTATCATGGTTAGAAGCTAAGGATGTTTGAACGTAATCCTTTGAGGTAAGTTAAAGGCGCGGAAAAGCGGCCCGGGAAGTTGTCAGCTGGTGAACGTGAACTCCGGCAATGGACGTGTTGTGGTCTCAAAGGACGTTATGGATAATAAAATAATCTGAGCGACGACAAGGGACCGAATACATGATAATGGCAGTTCTGGATAGAGGAGGCGAATCGGACCGGTCTCCGTGTCATTGCTTGCGATCGCACTCTCCTGCTCAAAGTCACTTCACGATTTCGTTCGGGACCTTATTGCACCTATTTCTCTTCTAACTGCTCAACATGCCTGACCACCCTACGGCATCATGGCAAGCTATGCAAGATGGAAACGTCTTCTATCGGCGCCAACAGCTATATTCTGTACCGGGAAAGTTTCCTGAATTTGGAGACCACATATCCGCTGGATGTCGATACGGAGGGCCTATAGGTGCGTCGAATTCGATGCAATTGGCCAATGCTTACACCTCCCTAGCAATGACGCGCGATACCACCAAACTCATTGCACTCGGACGGCCTACACCCACCGTGTCGCGCGCACAAATCCAAGTCTGGTCTCCATCTGCGGTGGGATTGTTGTTATTCAGTGTGATACCCTCCCCTTTATGAATATAAGCATTTCACTCAAGCTATTCGCAGTGGGACCAGGGAAAGATAGTACGGTTTGGTTGGACAGGAGATGAACGCCTGGTGGTCATCAACGAGGAGGGCACCTACAGAATATACGACTTGCAAGGCGACTACCAACAATACTCCCTTGGGAGCGAAGCCTCAGAGTCCGGCGTGATTGACGCACGGATACACGATACGGGGCTCGTTGCGCTTACGGGCGGATTGTCCCTTTTGGAAGTGAAAGGATGGGAGGGCGCAAGGACAATGACTTTGGCTAGTGCCGGTGTGTGCGCAACCCTTTCTGATGTTCTCTTCTCATCAAGAGCAGGCTTAAACCAACCTCCGCATTCCTGGGCCATCATCCCGCCAGACCTCAACATCTCGCGGCACGTCCAAGTATTACTCTCCGTGGATTCCACCATCTTACTGGTCGATACTCTTGAATGCCTGGACCAGCGAATATCTCAAGGCCCATTCACTCACATCTCCCCGTCACCAAATGGAAAGACACTCGCTCTCCTCACATTCACGGGGACACTGCTTGTCATTTCGTCCGACTTTCAACGCCATATCACCGAGTTCGACACGTCGAGCATACAGGCGGATGGGACTGTGCGGCAGGTTGAATGGTGTGGGAACGACGCCATTCTACTCACCTGGGACGACTTGGTTGTACTGGTCGGACCATTCGCGGACACCCTGCAGTACATCTATGGCGGTCCCGTATTTGCGGTCAGCGAGCCCGATGGTGTTCGTATAATGGGGCCCGATACATGCGACCTCATCCAGAAAGTACCTGGTGCGTTCGAATCTAGCTAGTGTTGTCCATTTTCTGACGTATTTCAGCATCTGTTCTATCCATATTCCGACCTGGCTCGACAAGTCCTGCATCTATCCTATACGACGCCTGGCAAAGCTTCACCGACCGGTCACCCAAAGCAGATGATGCGATACGAAGCATTCGCCCCGACCTGGCTTCTGCGGTCGACCAATGCATCGATGCGGCGGGGCGTGAATGGGAACCTTATTGGCAACGTAGCCTTCTCAATGTTCGTCAAGCTTCCTTATTACTTTGTCTCCAACCTTAACAGTCCGACCAGGCAGCGAAATTTGGCCGTGGATTCCTAGACTTGTACAATCCAAACGACTTTGTGAACATGGGAAGGACACTCAAGGTTCTCAACGCGGTTCGGTTCTACGAGATTGGGGTGCCAATGACTTACGACCAGTACGTTCACTCCTTCTCTTCCCTCGTCTATTTCATACGCACAATATGACTTACTTGCGGCAACTTGTTTTCTCTTCGAGTCTATTCGTCCCGGTCAACATTCGCTAACAACGCGTTCCCAGATACCAATACGCCTCTCCCTCGTCTCTAGTCAGTCGGCTTACCGCGCGGAATATGCACCTTCTAGCCCTGCGGATATCATCATATCTTGGAATGAAGCCGCACGCGGTTTTGCGGCACTGGGCCAGTGCGAAGATCCTCAAGTCGAAGCCAACGGCAACGCTCGACGGGGAGTTGAATGGAGACGAGGAAGTATGCAGGGCTATAGTGGATAAGTTCAAGGAGCTGGGCGGTTCGGATGTGAGCTACGCTGAAATCGCCAAGAGAGCGTGGGAAGTGGGAAGGACGGGACTGGCGACCAAGGTTTGTCGTTCCCCGCCTGGCCTTTGCGCGTAGCTGACGGGTTATCAGCTGCTGGATTATGAGCCAAATGCATCTGACCAGGTACCACTGTTGCTGTCGATGAAGGAGGACAGGCTTGCGTTGGAAAAAGCCGTAGACAGTGGCGACACTGACTTGGGTATGTCGTCTATACCTCGCCGTCACTTCGCTGATCTGTCCCCCCAAGTGTACACGGTCCTTCTGCAATTACATCGCCGCCTGGCCCTGGGTGACTTCTTCAGACTATTGGAAGATGGTGGCGAAAAGCTTGTTCCAGCAAGCAGATTGCTGCAAGTGTATGCGCGAGAGCAGAATCGAAGTATGTTGAGAGATTTCTATTATTCGGATGATAGACGGGTGGAAAGCGCTGTCTTGGCGTTGGATGAATCGACAACCATGATGGTATGGGACTTTCTCGATTGCTTTGTCGTTGATGTGCTTACGAAGAGGGCAGGATCCAGCTGCAAAGTTGACCTCTGTCAAATCCGCACAGAAATTCTTTTCGGAGGATAAGGATAGAGGGTTTGAGGCGAAGGTTTGCTTTTCTGTCTAAGTTCAGGCGCCCTGCTGATTCCCTGACAGATGATGGACGAATACGGACGGTTACTGGCTTTACAGCAACAATTAGAGAAAGATGCTGACGGGCGGGTGGTGTTATACGGTTTGAGCGTAACGGAGACGATCCGGGCATGCCTAACGAATGGTTTGTCAAAGAAGGCAGACAAGGTCAAGTCAGATTTTAAGGTTCCAGACAAGAGGTGCGTAGTGACTACCTCGCAAGATTTTCGGGGCACGGAACTCACTAACATAGGTTCTGGCATGTCAAATTGAATGCGCTCGTTGAGCAGCAAGATTTCGACGGCCTGGATGCCTTTGCGAAAAGTAAACGCAGTCCTATTGGGTATGAGCCGTTCGTTCGGCGACTCCTTGAGCACAAGCACAGCAAGGAAGCGATTGCGTATGTGGCAAGGTGTGATTCACCGAAACGGGCGGATTTGTATGCGGAGTGTGGGGACTGGAGGGCTGCCGGGAAGGAATGTAAGGAAAGAGGAGACAGAGGGAAGCTTGAGTGCGTGTTGTTCTCTCTGTATCTGTATGAGATGCTGACGCCCGATGTCAGTGAGCTCAGGCAACGATGCAAGGACTCGCTGGCACTGCGGGACCTTGATCAAATCGCGAGCTCCTGGAAGTGAAGTAGTGGACGTGGGTGGGGTTGGATCTTCGTTTGTTCCGCGGAGACAAATGGGATAGCATTGCTCAGCATGGAATCAGTGGGACGGAATTTGAAATATGTATCTGAGGACAAGAGGTTGCCAACTATATGGCGGTGTGACGGCGATCTGCAGCAAATGCTTTGTCGTCTGAGTATGCTCGAAGATCCATTATGCATGACGAGGCGGTAGTAGACTCGCAGTGGCGAGTTTCTGTGGACTGATGGGAAACATTGATGGAAAGACAAAATAGAAAGGCCCTATCTACGCTTCCAGCGTCTAAAGATGACGGTTGCTGGGCAATAAAGGAAAGATGTGGCCTGTGACTGGACGATAATGAAAGAAGATATCACGCGTTGTCGGGCAATGAAAGATGGTAAATAGAGTTCAATATCCGTCGACGGAAATCCCAGCCCAATGCACCATCCAAAAAGTATGTAGTTAGGTATAATGTTGTGTATCTTACAGGAAATCAGGACCAATTCGGTCGATATTGAATATGCGTTAAATGAAAGGAGAGCGACGACAGCAGCTGTGTGTGGGTGTAGTACACTTATTGAGGGCTTAGGTAAATAATAATAAATGATACAAGTGCGATATATGCGAGTTGTCCGTGGGAAGAATGAACCGTGATAAGAACGAAGAAGCGAGGGTTCGACCAGTCGAAAGACCTGAGGGGATGAATGAAGGGAAGGTTGCTGCCGAGGGCGGGACTTAGTAAATGCGAATCGGCACGCGCGCGCGTACTTCATCCTGCCCTACGAGGACAGATGCATCTAGATAATACTACACAGAAGCGAGTCAGTTTCAATTTTCTCGTTCTAGAAATGACTGGCCGGTACGCACTTTGACAGATATCCCTGCCCAATCAATGGAGGGAAGCATGTCCTTGTCCAGCAGGAATTTGGCCTTGTGCAGTCCGTCGGGAAGTGTGATGTGTTCTTCGATGGTGGGGTGTTTGACATTCGAGCTTGCCTTGCGCCGAGGCCGTTTGGGAAAGCCGATGCAAATACTCGTGCGCATTGTGTACATTTCCGAGTACACCGTGTGCGGTGGGATTCTGGGAAGCGGCTTCTGCTTGCGGGCCTCCGAGTCTTCCGATGAGCGGCGGCTCTGTGTTCTGGACGGCGGACGGGACATCAGGCGCATGATGCCCTTGCGCGCGCTGGATTCGTCGTCCGGAGTGTTGGGTGTATGCGGTGGCGTTGGGAGAGGGACGGAGGACTCCATCACCGTCACCTGGCGGAGCAACGACACAGATATTGTCGCGTCAGACGCAATTTCCTTCGAGAGCGTCGCCGAGCGTGGCAACGTCGTGAACACGACGAAATAGGGGATGCTTGAGGAACGGGCGAATGTCACCTTTGTCGGCAAAGTAATCTGAAAGAGAGAAAAATAAGATTTGGCACGGATGGGTATGTGCGCTACGCACCGCGCATCGGAAAGGGACTGGTCGATCTGTACGTAGAGGCATTTCCAACCAAGAATCGCTGGCCGTTGTGGACACCGACGCACTATTGAAGTCGTGGTCAGGCTGATACAAAATTGGTGCCTCCAGGCTACAAAGTATATCAGGGCTCTGTCAAAGCTGTCATTTCGTTGCAGGTTACGCACAGGGACGGATATTCGCAGGCAGCAGATGGATCCCAGGAGACCAATATCTTGTATTCGACGCTAAAAGACCCATTCCGCGACGCTGGTGACGAGGAAGATTTATCCTTCGACATGGGGTATGTTGGTGGAAGCTCCTCTCCTTGGCGCACACTTTTGGGGAGTTGGAACGCAAATGTGTAGACCCGCGCTTTCTCCTGTGTCAACGAGCTCGTGGTGGAGAGGGTGATGGAATCCAAGCTAGACGCGCTAGGACGGCGACGTATGGTATTCTTCACTCCACGGAAGGCCGACCGGGCGGAAGAGAGGTCTATCGACGACGCAGTCGAGACGCTTACGGCGTGCGAAGTGGTATAGAAGACATGTTTCCGAGATTCTGGCTGGAGCTGGTTGGTGGCTGACGGATGACAGTATAGAGCGCCCTCGAGCTATGTAAACAGAGTGAGGTCAGCGCCGGGATGTGTGGGGCTGGGGTAGGCAACGCACTGTGATGGTAAGGCGACCGTAGGCGGCGCAACTTGGGTCGAGGGTGACTGAGCCGCTGACCGTGTCACTTTCGCCAAACACAGGCTCCAGCTTTTGTTTCCCCGCATCTCCACTAGCCTTTAACGACGGGCTGAACACCCGGACAACTTGCTGGAGAGAGCTAACTCAAACGTGAGCACACACGTTGGAGCACGCTCAAAGAGTACGCACCGGTATGTTGTGGTGTGGGGGTACATCTGAGCTGTCGATACATCCACAGACGACGGCGACCGCACTGAACCAAACGACCGAGTCTCGCTGTTTCCTCGTCGACGGAGCATTGCGACTGAAGAAGTGCTGAACGGTGCAAGAAGCTACGGGGAGAGGTAGAGGGAAAACGAGAAATGAACCCAAGCAGAGGACGAAAGCAAAAGGAAAGAAACCCACACTCCCGTCAAGTTCCTTTATGCATCAGGGCCACCGCTATCGGGGAAGAAGTAATGTATTTTATGCCGTTTTTTGATGGCGTAGTTTTTAGAAAACCAGATCTCCCAACCCGGAGATCAAATTCAACACATGTTTGCGAACCCCCAGGTGCGGTATCGGTCAGCCCAACAGACTGGGCCCGCGTCAGATGATTGTGCGTACATTTATGGCGTGTATTTCCAGTCGAATGCTTCACCGTCGCCGCATAGCACACTGTTTGTAGCCTTTCGATGTGGCAAGTATCGACGAAAAAGCAACAAAAACAAGCATCGGCTTCAGTAAACAGGTACCCGTGTAGTTCCCCCGAGGACAGCAGACAGCGCCCGGCACAGGGCCGACTTTCGCTCCCGTTTCTGGTTCTGTCGGCGCGCGCGCCCACCATCCAACCACCGTCAGCCATGGATCTCATTCGATGCGCTTACACCCTCTCATGCGACCGCGCTTTACTCGTATTATTAGTGATCTGCGCGGCTAAGTTCATAGGCTTCCACATTGCTGGGCTAGTGCGTCGGGCAATGTTTAAATTTGTGTAAAATCATTGTGCTTATGTACGCCTGCGGCAAAATGCGGCGCTGCAGGGGCGGGAAGAAGCACGTACTAGCTCAAAGCGTGGGAAACGTTCTTTGATGATTTTGCTTCAAGTCAAACTTGCAAAATGCCACTGCAGCTAGAGTCGGTAAGCTATAGGGCCATAGGTTGCTGCGAGTCGGTGCCAGTGTGTTCAAGCTCAGCCAAAAGGTTCAGGTCCACTGTCTGATGCGGACCAAGTACGGGATTTTTGGCTTGCGACATATTTGCACGTTGGCCCCACTCGTGCGCGCCCTAAGAAGATCTACGGGCGGACAGACGTCCCGAGCCCGCATCTGGAGTAATTTGTCCAATCGACATGGTCGGCTGGCACTGCCTCGTTACGCCAATCGTTCTACGAGCTCTCATAGAATTCCTGGCGCAAACTCTCTGCGATTAGACTGCACCCTCTACGCTGTGGGAAGATATCCTGGGAATATTCGTCGGCCGACTCGACTATACTTGCCCTTGCCGAGCGGTGATGATGATGTTACATGAACGCGTCAGATAGCCCCAGCAATATATTGGTCCAAATGAACGTGCTAAACCCTTGGTAAGTACTCTTGGTTCTAGTCGGGGGCTCCTTCGCTCCGATCACACGGATTTGGGGACACGTAGCAGACGATGTCGGAATTTAGAGCTGTAATATTCAAAGACGACACCCGAAAGAGAACTTGCAGCATTACGATGGCCCAACGGCACTTCCAAAATCATGAAAAATAGAAGCCTGGAGCTACCGGATACGTGAGCAGAGCGTGAGTGTTGTGCCTCTCGAAAACAAGCAAGCGCTCGGTACCCCAATGCTAGGATCTCATACAGAGGATGTCAACGAATTAGGCAGGATTTGACCTTCGAGCCCAAGATGGACTCAGAGAACCTGGTCATCAATGACAAGCATGCAATACTCAATATCTGCTGCTCATCGATGGTTGTTATGTCCGTCTGTGCTCTTCGTTCATACAGAGAGGAAGACAAAAGGGAAAGGTAAATAGGCAATCAGGAATCAACGAGGAGTGCTCTCGACCACGAAATAGCCATTCGCGCAATATGAACTCATATAAACAACTCTATACGCCGGTGATTCTCTCTGCTTCGCGTACAGGTGTGTTGTCAAGGCAAGTTGAAAGACCCATCTCTGCTCGCCACAAAGTGCCACCGACGAGTCCCTTTTCGGGAACAATGACGTCAAAACCGATCTCTGTGCTATCTCCCCCATCAATTGAACAGAGATCCCTTCAAGCTCTTGCCATCATGCCTCAGAAAGTTATTATCACTGGCAAGCAGATCTTCAACCAAAAATGACACGGTGACAAGCTAACAACCGTGTGAAGGCGCCTCTGGTGTCCTTGGAACCGCGGTCAAAAACGCGTTCTCGAAAGGGGATTTCGACGTTCTGGGACTGTCCTTTACGCAGACAGGACCGGGTTTGCGTCCCTTGAATCTTCTCGACCAAACAGAGACTGAGAAAGTGTTCACTGAGTTCAAGCCTGATTGTGCGTCCCAATGGGAAGAAACCTTCCACGCTGGACAATGTAACTGAGCGTTCCTCGAAGGGGTTATTCATTGTGCTGCAGAGCGTCGACCTGATGTCGCAGAGAAGGTAAACCACACGCTTTCCTCTTATTCCGCTATCGCAGTAATATTGATAAGTACACTAGAATCCTGATGGGACCCGCGAGGTTTGCCTTGAAAACCCTGCTTTCTGATTGTCAGCTGCTCATCATCGTCCTGGCTAGCTCAATGTGAAAGTACCGGCGCATCTTGCTTCTCTATCGCAGAGTCAAGGTTTCAAGTTGGTTTACATCTCCACTGACTATGTCTTCGACGGGACCTCTCCACCGTATGCCCCAGACGCTCCTACCAACCCGCTGAATGGGTATGGGATAACAAAGCGCGACGGGGAACAAGCGGTACTCTCTGCGTCTGGTTCCAAGTCCATCGTTCTTCGCGTTCCCGTGCTGTTAGTTTCTTTGCCTTGCCTTCAAGCTTCGTTTGGTGATGATAGTTGAAACGTTGACCCCACCGCGCAGGTACGGTCCGGCCCCAAAGAACGCAGACTCGGCCGTGAACATCCTTCTCGACGTTGTCCAAGATCAGAGTGGCAAGACCTACAAAATGGATCATTATGCGACGCGTTTCCCTACGAATGTTATCGACATTGGGAACTTCCTTGTTCGACTTACAGGTTCGTCCTTCCCGGCTTTTGGATGCAAGTGAGCGTCGTGACATCTGATACCGCCCGAATTGTCTTGTAGGCGTGAAGACTGCCATCCCAAGTGTCCTGCATTACTCTGCGGCGGAGCCGTTCACCAAGTACGAGATGTGCTTGGTATTTGCGAAGGTGCTGGGGCTACCACACGGCCATATTATTGCGGACGACGCAGAGCCTGCGCCAGGGTCGACGCCGCGTCCCAAGAACACACAACTCGACACTCGAGGGACAGAGGCGCTAGGTGTCGAAGGCGGGCTTGGATTGTCACTGTTCGAAGAATGGTGGACTGAGTATCTTAAAAAGTAACTCGAGTACCCCGAGTGCAATAGACACAATGGAGGCGTACTGAAATCTAGTGTTTGTCAATGTCATCTTGCTGCAATGCACGGCGAAGTAGAGCACAAAACGGACAAAACAGAAAACCATTGCTTATTGTACAATATTTGGAATTTAACACACTACAAGTCCGAATCCACATTGATCATCACCTCTACTGCCTCTCCTGCTCGAACTTCTGCGCTACACTTTCACCAAGCTTGTCAGCGTGATGCGACTGGTTCTGAGCATTCGTAGACTCTTCTTTGAAGTATCCTTTATCTCGTTTAGCCCGGAATGCACTCGAATACAAGAATGAGATGAGAGGCAACACACCTTCACGCTGCTTGGAATCAGGAATGCTCTCGGCCTTATCGCCACGGATGGAAGAAACACCCATATGTTGGTTGGATCCACCGGTGGCCTCGACTGGGGGAGAGTTTGTACCGATGCCAGACATGATGAATGGTTGAGGGTGGTGTTAAGTAGGTAAGTGGGAGGGTGATTTATTAGATTCACCTAACTAGATTGAGGGTTATATACCCAGACTTTGTCCTGACGCATAGGTGAGGTCATGGTCCGTGGAGGTAGCTTAGTCTGCGGCACTCAGAGCAGTGAGCCCCGGTGAGGTCTTAGGCTGCGTCATGACGCGCGAACACGGTCAGGTGACCGTTTGCCAGATTGCCCGCTCAATGCTTTACTGAGGATGTTCGTAAAGGCTGCACGAAGACAAGTGGGATTAAGTCAAAGGAGATAAGGTATAGACATTACGCTGTAAGATCTAAATACAGTGTCATGCAAGAGTCGTAAGTAGTTCGATAGCAAAGTTCATGCGCGAAAAGCAGTCAAGTCAAGTCTATATAAGCCCGGGCCCCATGTCCATTCATCCAAGCTTCATTCGTCTAAAGTTCATTTCGAATCCTTCGCACTGCGTTTGTCCTCATCATCCTCATCGTCGCTCAACTCGCGCGACTCCTCCAAAGAGTAGGGTAGCGGCACCTCGCGCGTAACGCGGTACTGATCCACATTACCCAAGTGTTCGTTCTCTAGTCGATCTGCACAGCGTTAGAAACAATCTCGTCCACACCAAAGATCAAAGACGAACAGAAATTCCACAACACCCTTCTGAAAACCTCAATGGTCCCAACGATAAACGAGCGTAGGTAGTTGTCCGGTCCAAGTGCTGGGATGTAGATCACCCATGCAAACCGCAGGATGATGTTCAAAACGATGGTCACATAGTACAGCTAAGAGACAGGACATTAGTCCAAGCGCATTGACCTGACGATGGGAGTACGCACCCAAACATAGTTTGTATACAGCAGATCGTCCCTCAAGAATCGATGCTTCGCGCGGGGCTTCATAAGAGACCAATCCATCAGGAGATCCTGCAGACAGTGTCAGCCCAAGCATCCAATCCCCATCGCGCAAACATACCCAAGTGCCAGCATACAACGCATAAATAGTG
Organism: Cylindrobasidium torrendii FP15055 ss-10; assembly: GCA_000934385.1. Taxonomy (NCBI): domain Eukaryota; kingdom Fungi; phylum Basidiomycota; class Agaricomycetes; order Agaricales; family Physalacriaceae; genus Cylindrobasidium; species Cylindrobasidium torrendii. The sequence goes on from KN880464.1 coordinate 78,988, forward strand.
TTGAAAAGTATCCACAATGCAAAGAACGTCCCACGACCACCTACAACAACACTCAGTAACGAACGCTATCGCAAAGAAATGACTGACCATGGTGTCGCCACAAGTAATAGAAAAGATAGCTCACAATACCAGACGCATACTTCCCACCCTACACAACCTTCGTTAGCATACGCATCTCCTTTGCGCACCAGCAACTCACGTTGATCAAATGTGTATTCAAGCCCGAATCCGCATAACGCCTCACACTCTGCACAAATCGAATGAACAACGGGAGCTGCGCTAGAACGAAGGCCGCTGGCCAGATAGCCGCCTTGTTCCCACATTCCCCATGCCATCCTGGGTCGAATCCCTTGGCGTACGTGCAAACGAGCAGCGGAAGATTACTGAGTGTGAATACCAGGGAGCAGAACTGGTCACCCATCCAGAAATCCGCGAACTGAATGTATGGTCAGCAAGTGGTTCTCGATGACGAAGAGTAAAGTGGATGTGCACCTCAACGCGAGTAAACCCAGGCATGAGCAGTCTGTTGATGCGTTTGACCAGCCACGAACGCGAGTGCTTCGACATAATGGGGAACGGGTCGAACACCAGCACCGCTGCTATCCCTAACCATACAAGAGCCCAATACTGAGGCAACATCCCTCCACCTTCTCCTGCGCGCAAAAACGAGAGAAAGAACGAATAGCACAACGTCAACAAGAGGAAGCTGGGCAAGACGGCATATTGTCGATAGTCAAGGCGTGTACGAGGTTCCAATTCTGTTAGAACGTGAATTTGGCATCTTGAATCCAACGAGCAGGGCACGTACCGAAAATGAAAACGTAGTTGACCCGCGAGTTAGACCAGACGATAAGATTCGTTGCTACAAGTAGCGAGAAAAGGACGGGCACGAAGAGTATGCCATAAACATAGAGCAGAGCGCCCCATCCAGGATAATCCTCGCGAACATCCTCTCGGAAACCTGCCATCCTGGTTAGCCATACACATAGGCAAGGTAGGTGCGGAGTGGACACACTCAGATATATCCCAGCCACAAAAGCCGGTATTGCCAGTCCAATCATCAAGCCTGCAGACGTCGTCTCGAAGTGAAAGGTCTGATGCGCCAGTCCGCCTCGTAAGTTCTTCATGGCCGCTTTTCTGTTCCCGCCAGTGAACTGGAGCACGAACACACTCTCGATTTCGCTCATCATGCCCTTGACGGCCCTGTCGATAGCAAAAGGCGCACGCTCGACACACTCTGTCATGTATGGGTTCATGAGAGGAATCTGCAATGACGATAAGTAAGTGCATACGGACTAGCCGGAGATGACTACTTTTGTGGTCTTTTCGAACTTTTTGAGGGCTTTGCGAAACCCTGTGAGATTGAGCACCTATATGGTGTGAGCGAGGCAACAGGCTCGACAGCCAACAACATACACGGTAGTTGTGTAGCATTTCCAAAACCCTGTAAGGTACTTGAGTAAGGTCTTGAATACTTACCCAAAGCCGTAGACGTACCGATAGTGCTCGGTAACTGCCTTTTTGAGTTTCTTCTTCGCGTTGGCATAATCCTCTGGGTCCAGATTCCCAAACCTGGCCGCATTTGCCGCAAAGGTTTGGTCTTTTGCGCGTTCCTTCTGCTTTGGTAGCTTGGAGGTTTTTGGTATACCGAGGAATGTTTCAATCCCGCGTGTCTTGTGTTTCCAATCCTGCAAGCCAAGTTTAGAGTTCGGTAGAGAAACGGACGTAAATCCGGCGCACGCTGTAGAGCTCTTTATGATAGGCGAGTTCTGTGAGCTGTTCTGACAAGAGTTGCTGGCGTTGCTCCATTTCCCGCATCCGGGTCAGGTAGAATGAATCGATTTTGTCGAGCTCTGTGTCCAATGCGTCCACGAACGCCTGCTCATGAGAGGTGAGCGACGCCTTTGCATCTTGCAGAGAAAAATTCCCGGGGAAAGGGTTGCGGGCATTTCCTGTGTGTCATGGGCAAAAAGTTCACTTGATATAAGAATAGACAGACGCACCACGAAAGAGCGATGTTCGCCTGTTCAACTTCATAAATCGACTCCGTGAGCTAGCCGGGGGAGCAGGGCCAGTCGTGCTCGGTGGTGGGCGCGACGATGGGTTGCCATTGTTCTCGAACGAAAGTGGCTTGTGCAAGGATTGGATGGTGCTCCCGGAGTCAAAACGCTTGAGCGACGCAGGTGCCGCTGGAACTGGATCGCTTGATGACAGGGACGACCTTGGAGACTCTACGATGTCGTCTGGGCTTGTGTTCGCATTTTCCTGGTCAATACCCTCCTGACGACGTCGGATGGCCGTTAACCGTTTCTTGAGCCCGCGGTAGTCGCTTTACAGACGTCAACGCTGGCATCGAGTGCTGCCCTATGCCACGCACATGTATGCCTTTTTCCACTCGGGCGTCTATGCACGAACAACGCCATTAGCGAGAACCGTTTTAACGCGCTGCGCCCTTTGAGACGTACTTGAGTCTCTTGCAAGTATCTGTGTAGGCCAAGAAAATAAGTTGTTTTTCGCATGTCGGACATGCAGCGCACCTGGCAAACTTCATCACGACTACCGGTAGATGCTCATGGGGGTAAAGATGAAAAGAGACTCGAGGAGCTGATCAAAGCTCGTTCCTGCAATCATTCTCTGATCCGCCTTTAGTTCAAACGTGGGTGGGCGTGGCTATGCCAAAATTTGGCTTTGTGGACGCACGCTCCAGCCTTTAATGAGAACGTTGTCTGCATCGTTGCCTCCGCCGCGCAGCGAGCTGGCATCGAGGCGGGCACTGCTTACTGGACACGGGTCATTCATGAACTGGTCTGATGACTTGCCTTCCCCAGATATTAAATCTTAGCCTGAGAGAGGTGCGTGACCACATCGACCCCAAACACCAGTGCTTTGACCTGGCTTTGACACCCACGGTTCGCTGTTATGCATTCACCAAGTGGCCTCAATCATCAACGGAAAGATGAATGCGCATTATTGACCAGTATAACAGAAGTAAAAGTCCTTGACTCTGGTGAACAACGAGTGCACACCGGATTCAAATCAACATGTAAAAAGTCCACAACGCGTTCATCCCCAGAGTCCCTTCACAAAAGTATGTGCTCCGTCCCCTAGGTACGGGAGTAGAAAAGGAAATCGTTGAAGTTGGTGTACGGGACGGTTTCGCCACTGGTGGTCCAGTTGATGACATACGACCAGTAGTAGTTCCTTAGTGTCTCCGTGGACCTACACCAATCATTAGGATGTCACTAATCATTCACAAGGAAGGCAACGCACGAAGGATACCCAGACGACCCAAGGTCCGAAGTCGTACGGTAGATAAAGTCAACGTAGTTCTGGAATGTGATGGGACATCCCCCTTCCTGCCACGCACAGTCACCGACGATGGGCGCATAGACGTTCGTGTAGTCAAGGGTAGGAGCACTCGAAGGGTCGAAGGTCGAGTCCTGGCACTGCAAGTAGTCCCTCAAGCTTCCGGCCTACATCAAGTCGCGCTGAGGTCAATACCTAGAATATCGCGAAGCAAGAAATGAAACGCACGCCCCAGCATGTAGCAGCGGCTACACACGAGTTAGAGCCCCAAGGGTTGTGGGTAGCATTACCCTCGGCCTTGAACGTCGATACACAGTCGCGGATCTACGATGGATGCATCATGAACTTGGTATCTTTCATATCCTCGGAAATGTTCTTACCATGGCGTTACATCCACCAAAGTTCTGGTAGTGGTAGTTGCCGACATTCTTAGCCAGCGCCGTGCATGTGTTGGGGTCTATTTCAGCGCGCGCCGCAGGATTCGGAAGGGCGAGGACGATGGAGATGAGAGAAGTGAAGGCAATGAAGAAGCGCATGGCCGGTGAGAAAATGCTAAGGTTGAATGACCTAGAAGTGAACAAGAAGGGCAACGTTTCTTGTCAAAGCAGACGAGGCTTTTATAGCTCACGGATTGAAGAGCTCCGGAGAGCACTGGCCGCAAGAGCAGTGTGCTCTGGATAGCAGTAGCATGAGTAAGTAGTACTCGACCGACGGCCCAACGGCTTCGGAGTGTTGCTGACTTCGGAAGGTGTCCGAGTGGGCGTGAAGGTGCTTATTTGCGCGTCGAGTACCCATGAGCGTTCCTGAATGTCGGAAGTCGAGCACTCATACGGTAAGTAAGTCCGAGGCATGTAAGCCATGTAGCACAACAAGCTCAGGAAAAGCGACAAATTGCAAGTCTGCCTCAAGTGTTCCAGGCCTGCCGGGGGGCTCGATTATTCCGGGGGAAGTCATGGCACTGAGATTGGAGCAGGAATAGACCAGATGGTGGTTAGACTTAGAACGTCTTCCTGGTGATCGCATCCTTCCAGCGTCGGAGTCTGAATTTTGCTGTCACGGTCACATGCTACCTTGTCACTCGTTGGACAAAAGGTAAATAATTTACATCGCTGACTGTATGTGTGATAATGCATAAGAGTCACAATAGTTATCCCGTTGCTTCCCTCAATTATCCAAGTCCATTGTAGAAGAAGACATCGAACACCTTGACTCCTTTATAGGCCGGCTTCAGCGACATATTTCCTCTTTGGAAATACTTTGACGTCACATCGGTCCGTTCCCCGTTGTCTCCTGCCACCACCAGGCCACCACCATTAACTCATTGCCATGCGGATTACACTTGGATTCCTCTTGCTACCTATTCTGGCACTCTCCCAACAAGTGCCCATTATACCTATAATGCCCGCAACAACACAAGAGGGCGGCATGCCCATCGCAGACCTGCTCACCATCGAGCCTTCGCTGTCCATCTTCTACTCGTACGCCCGCGAGCTCGGTGACATCGCCCGTATGCTGGAAGGCCCGGCCGACAGGAAGTTGACCGTTCTGGCGCCAACGAACAAAGCCGTTATGGCTCTGGCGAGGAAGCCCCACCAGTCCCAGGAGCTCGAAGAGAAGATTGAGATCAGCGAGCAGGAGTTTTCCGAAAAGTCTACCGAGAACGTGAGGAGATGGGTGGGGTCGCATGTTATCCCAGTGCGTTTCAAAGCTGTTCCTCTTCGAAAAATAAGGCTAACTGTTCCACACAGGCCGCTGTCGACATGGCCAACTCCCAATCGTACGACACACTCGTTGAGGGCAAGGCTATCGAGTTTGCATGCAAAGAGTCGGGTCGACCAGAAGACTGCGTGCTTGATAATGATGTCCACATTAGCGGCGTGCGCGAGGTGCGTCTGTCTGCCAGTCCAATTGGCTCAACGTACTGACGAAGCTACCAGGCCTCGAACGGTGTCATATACATAATCTCCAGCACCATCGAAGTCGACTAAAGCCTTGTCCCGTATTTGGAATGTACCATAGCTGTATACTGCTTCCCGCTCAACCTTTTATCGCAGAAAATGACCGTCCTAATTGAATCGCAATGAACGATTTGTACAACCCTTGCCAAAATCCCTTTGCATCGCATATTTCTGCTACGGAATTCAGACAATGGACTGTAGCCCGCCCAGTGCTTGCTTTCACTATACTATCATTAGTCCAGGTTACAGGCAGCAGTCCTCCAGACGGACATGTTGAAGCTACCAATGAAGGATACTCGTTCAACATGTTGAAGCCAAAGGTGTACTATGTACATAATCATAGCTGTGCTAAGTGCGCCGATCGCTGTACGCAACTTGACCAAATACCTCGAGGACCTTCCTTTCCGGCCATAATTTCGACTTCAGGATGGATTCGTCTGTCTTTGACAAGCTACCTTTCGAGCTCGTGGAGTGCATTCTACGCCTGCAGGAGCCGGAAAGGATAGCAATATCTCGAGAAGTATGTACATGAGCCACTGAACTTATTTTCTGTATCTGGCTTGTCGACTCTAAGATGTTCACCAGGTCTGCAAACTATGGAAAACTGTTGTTGATAATTCCCATGCCATGCTATATGCGATGACGCTGGCTAAGTATGGGCTCAAAGAAAATCCTGTGGCCTTGCCTGCGTCTGTGGCGGAGCGACTTGTCCTCCTAAATGCGCAAGTGAACAGCTCGTGGGCTGACATGCAACCTGGCTTGGATGCGGGGGAGCTCACCATACCATCTTATCTCATGTGGGAATTCTTTGGAAACGTCTTCGCACTTGCGACAGACGAGAAGCTCGTCTTTCACCAATTTACGTCGCCAAGGTCAGACAAACCAAGGCTGACATGGGAGGTCCCACTCAAAGGGGAGGGTTCGCTTGACGACTTCGCCATGGATCCGTCGCAGGATTTGCTAATCCTTGCACGGTACTACACTCCCCTGTGCCTTGGTTTGTTGTAGCTGACCAACTGTAGATCTGGTACATCCCCGCCAATGCTAGTAACACTGCTTTTTCACACAATGTCGACCGGACACTGGCATCCATTGGCCAAAGGCGCAGAGCTGACTTTTCCAATCCCGTCTTTCGATGTGTCGTCGTACTATATCTTAGTCTGCGGCGCATACATTGGGGTCCACTTCAACGATGGGAACGATTCCGGCTTCAGGTTACTCATCATAAATTGGACTTCCGGAGAACTCTGTATGGTGAGCGTGTCCTCGTGCGGTCCATTCCATTGATATTGACTTGCATTCGCCTGCAGGAACTTCAGAGTGGCAGCGATCATGAGTTGGCATCCTTTGCATTCATCAGTGAATCCCACATCGCTGTTTGTGCCGTATTAAACCAAGAGAAGGATGATCCTGAACAAGGAATCCGCATATTCAACTTTTTATCGGCGCAAAAAGTAGTCTTGGTCAATGACAGGGACAGCGTTGACCTGTTGCTCAAGTTTCCTGAGTATCTCCAAGGCATACATGGCTGTAAAATCCGATGCGACCCGACACCATCATGGCCAGGACAAGGAGACACACTCACACAATTCTACGACGATCCGGACGAGCTCATCTACACAATTTCTATCAGATATTTGGACGGAACTATAACACTTGTTGTGCGCAGGGCATCTCTACTTGAACACCTAGGAGGTGAGGTGTGGGACGTCGATTGGAGTGATTGGGGCGAGCAAGGCGCGAGCTGTGTCGAGATAAACGACAGCGACTCATGTTGGGAATGTCGGACCTTTGGTTCCCTCATGGTGACGGCCAACGAGAAAGGGTCACTCACCGTCTACGACTTCAACCAGAAGCGGGCAAGGCTTTTACCGGAATTCTTGGTCGATCCGTTCGACAACTCAGGGGAAGAGGAGGGCCCAACAGATTTGGTACCCGTTTGGCCCAACAAGAGTGAAGACAGTGAAGACGAATTGGAGGACAGGGACGCCATCGAAGACGAGAGCGATTGGGAAACGGAGTCCGAGACTAGCTCGGATGCTGATTCATACGATTGCATAGCAGGTCTACCATTTCGAAAGCGCGTCTTCCCAAACGTACTGCCTACTGGAATACAGGATGCAATGATGGGACTTGATTGTATCTTGCTTGTTGATGTAAGCACATCTGGTTTCCTGGCGTTGGCCAGAGCACTGATAGACGATGCTCAGGTGGTGGATCGCGAAGGCGAATTTCGTGTACTTCCCCTATAGAACGAACCAAGTGCCCTTAGTCCGAATGAAGCATGGTGTGGTGACATATATCATCTACTACACATACCTTTCACTCAACCCGATGTGAAGCTTCAGCTTCATGCTCTACTTGTAAGTTTCCAGTTACATATATGTATACTAACTACTAGTCACTATTTTGCGTATTAGTAATAATGTCGAATGCAGTAATACTAGTTGATGTACCGGATCGCGCACCCGTTCGACACATTGAAGCTAGACTGCTTGTTACGTTGAATTCGATGTCTTTCGCCGCCTATTGACAGCCTGTTTGTTAACCACGGTAACTCGGGCCGATCGCCGCACGCAAGTTGACCAGACACCTTCAAGACCTTTCTCGCCAAAATTTGACTCCAGAATGGGTCCCTCTGTCTTTGAAAAGCTACCCTTAGAGCTTTTGGAGAGCGTTATACGCCAGCAAGAGCCGGCAAGAATAGCAGTATCTCGAGAGGTATCCTGATTTCGGTATCCAGCCTGTCGACTCTGAGTCTCTAACAAGTGTTTACTAGGTCTGCAAAACATGGAAAACTGTCGTTGAAAATTCTCCTGCTATGCTATACGCAATCACGCTGGCTAAGTACGGTCTTAAAGATAATCCTCCGGCCTTGCAGGCTGTGTCTTCAGCGGAGCGACTTGACCTTCTGAACGCGCAAGTGAACGGCTCGTGGGGCGAGATGCAACTCGGGCTGGACGCAGAAGAGCTTAATACACCGTCATTCCGTCTCTGGGAATTCTTTGGGAATGTCTTTGCACAAGTTGCAGACAACACGGTCCTCTTTCACCAGTTTGCATCACCGAGGACAAACCAACCAAGGCTGACATGGGAGGTCCCAATCAGACTAAATGGCGCTCTTGAAGACTTTGGCATGGATCCGTCACAGGATCTGTTAATCCTTGCGCGGTACTCTATGACTTTCTATCCTGGTTTACAGTCGCTGACCGAGTTTAGATCTGATGTATCCCCGCCAAAGGTAGCCCTAGCTTTTCGCACAATGTCGACGGGACACGGGCATCCGTCGGCAAAGCTCACAGAGTTGACTGTTCCAATCCAATCCATCGACGCGCCAGCTGATCTTTTCTACCACATCTCAGTCTGTGGCACGTTCGCTGGGATCCTCCTCAACGATGGAGATGAGAGCAACGGCTTCGAGTTATTCATTATAGACTGGAAAACCGGAGAGCTTTGCATGGTGGGCGTGTACTCCTGTTGCTCATCTCATGGATATTGACTCGTATCTGCATGCAGAACCTTCGGCGCAACGACAATTGCGAGTTGCTGTCCTTCGCGTTCATCACTGAAACCCATATCGCTGTCTGTGCCATAGAGCTTGAAGAGAACCTGGGGCAAGGAATCCGCATATACAACTTTTTGTCGGGACAAACAGTAGTCTCAATCGCTGACAGAGACCGTGTCGACGTTTTCCTCAAGTTGCCTGGGAATCTTCCCGGTGTGTATGACTGCACCATTCGGTGTGACCCGACATCAGCATGGCCAGGGCCGGGAGATACATTCACACACTTTTACGACCATCCGGACGAGCTCATCTACACGATTTCTGTTAAATCTATAAGGGCGCCTGATATAACGCTTATTGCGCGCAGGGCATCTCTACTCGAACACCTGGGGCGTGAGGTGTGGGATGTCCCTTGGGGGAAGTGGGGCGAGCAAGGCGCAAGCTGTATCGAGATCATCGACGACTCTCATTGGATATGTCGAACCTTTGGTTCCCTCCTGTTAACGGCAGACGTGACAGGGACCCTCACTGTCTACGACTTCAACCAAAAGCGAGCGAGGCTTTTCCCTGAATCTTTCACCAGTCGGTCTGAGCGCACAGGCAAGGGTGAGGGCATGAGACTCACCTTGGTACCCTTCGACGACGAGGGTGAACATGTGGGTGTATTGGAGAGTAAAGACGAGGGTAAAGAAAAAGGTAAAGATGCCACCGAGGATGAATCCGATTCGGAAACAGAGTCCGAGAATAGTACGAATGATGTTTCGTTTGATTGTGTAGCAAGTCTGCCTTTCAGAAAGCGAGTCTTTCCAAACATACTTTCCGGTGGAATCAGACAGGATGCGATGATAGGACGTGACTGCATTCTAATTGTTGATGTAAGTAGAGTCTCCTTCACATTATCAAAGTACTGACAGACAATGCTCAGGATGATAATGAAGGCCGATTTCGTGTACTTTCGTTATAGAATAAGTGAATCAAAATGAAGCCTGAAATCGCAACATCTATCTCATAGAACCCGGTATAAGCTTTAGCTGCATACCTTACCCCTTGTCAGCGACTAACTGGTCACTATTTCGCGTACTGGTATTGAGAATAATATGTTGAATATGTACAGTAATAATACTGGTGTACCGGATCGCGCACTCATTCGAAACGTTCAAGCCACCTATATGATACACTGCTTATAACGCCGAACTCGATGTGCTTCGCCGCCCATCTGTTTGTGAACCACGGTAACTTGGTTGGGCGTACGGCGATCGCCGAGCGCAAGTTGAACAAACACCGTCAAGACCTTCGTGGCCATAATTTCGAGTTCAATATGGGTCCTTCCATCTTCGCAAACCTACCCTTTGAGCTTTTGGAGAGAATAATACGCCAGCAAGAGCCGGCAAGGATAGCAGTATCTCGAGAGGTAACCTGATTTCGGTATCCAGCCTGTCGACTCTGACATGTGTTCACTAGGTCTGCAAAACATTGAAAACTGTCGTTGATAATTCCCCTGCTATGGTATACACAATAACACTGGCTAAGTACGGGCTCAAAGAAAATCCTGCGGCCTTGCCTGTATCTGCAGCGGAGCGCCTTGGCCTTCTAAACGCGCAAGTGAACAGCTCGTGGGTCGAGATGCAGCCCGGTGAGGACACAGAAGAGCTCATCACCCCTTCATTTCGTCTCTGGGAGTTCTTTGGCAACGTCTTTGCCCATGTCATAGACAACAACATCATCTTTAACCAGTTTGCGTCGCCGAGGACAAACAGACCAAGGTTGACTTGGGAGGTCCCACTCAGGATGAGAGGCGCCCTCGGCGACTTTGGGATGGATCCGTCTCAGGATCTTTTGATCCTTGCGCGGTACTTACTCTATGATTCTCTGTACTGGTTTGAAGTCGCTGACCGAGTTTAGATCTGACGTATCGCCACCAGTGCTAACGCTGGCTTTCCGCACAATGTCGACTGGACATGGGCATCCAATGGCTAAGCTCACCGAGCTAACCATCCCAACCCAGGCTATCGATGCGTCGCTTGGCCTTTCATACCACATCTCAGTCTGCGGCACATTCGCTTGCATCCTCCTCAATGATGGAGACGATGGCAATGGTTTTGGGCTATTCATTATCGATTGGAAGACCGGAGAACTATGTATGGTGGGCGTCTTCACATATGTTTTGTCTTCTGGATATTGACATATAGCTATGCAGGATCTTCGGCGCAGCGATGGCTACGATTTGGTATCCTTTGCATTCGTCAGTGAAACCCAAATCGCTGTCTGTGCCGTCGAGCGCGAAGAGGAAGAAGACGTGGTACAAGGAATCCGCATATACAACTTCTTGTCTGGACAACGCATAGTCTCGGTTGCTGACAGAGACTGTGTCGACCTTTTCCTCGAGCTTCCTGGGAATTTCCGCGCTGTGTATGACTGCACCATTCGGTCTGACCCGACACCAGCATGGCCAGGGCCAGGAGATACATTCACACAATTCTACGACCATCCGGACGAGCTCATCTACACGATTTTTGTTAGGTCTTTGGGGGAGCATGATGATGTAACGCTTGTCGTCCGCAGGGCATCTCTCCTCGAACACCTGGGGCGTGGGGTGCGCGACATTCCCTGGAGCGATTGGGGCGAGCGAGGCGCAAGCTGTGTCGATATCATCGACGGCGACTCGTATTGGACATGTCGAACCTTTGGGTCGCTCATGGTGGCGGCCAACATCGACACAGAGGCCCTCACTATCAACATTGACACAGAGGCCCTCACTATCTACGACTTCAACCAAAAGCGGGCGAGGCTTTTCCCTGAATCTTTGACCAGTCGGTCTGAGAGCACAGGCAAGGGTGAGGGCACGAGACTCACCTTGGTACCCTTCGACGACAAGGGTGAACATGTGGGTGTATTGGAGGGCAAAGACGAGGGTAAAGAAAAAGGTCAAGACGCCACCGAGGATGAATTCGATTGGGAAACAGAGTCCGAGAACATTACGAATGATTCGTTCGATTGTATAGCAAGCCTGCCTTTCAGAAAGCGAGTGTTCCCAAACATACTTTCCGAAGGAAGACAGGATGCGATGATAGGACTTGACTGCATTTTAATTATTGATGTAAGTCAACCCACTCTCCTCCACGTTGGCAAAGTGCTGACAGGCACTGTTTAGGATGAAGCCCAATTTTGTGTGCTTTCTTTATGAAACTGAACGTTTACAATGCACGGCGTACTATTACATGGTGTAGTATTTCAATCAAGTGGAGGCTAGAATATTTGCCACCAACGATATACAGAGCCCAGTTTGATGCTGTGTGCTTTACTGAATATACTATTCTTTTGAAATCTGAGCTTTGAATCTGAAATCGAGTACAAACAAACCGAGCGCTTGTTTTCAATGCACGGCGTACCCGCATTAATTCATGCTGCTGAGAGCAGTTTTAGCAACGAGGTCTTTTGGGACGAAAGGCGCATGTCAGAATAAGTGTTTTCTAAAGGTTTCGAAAGGTGTGACAGTGGTAATGTGACGACTCCCATTGTAGCCTGTTGTCTGTAGAAAATCCTTCGGAGGGTTCCTCCTCTAGCAAGTCCTGGGTCGCGTTGGGTCCGAACCGATGGTATTATTGCACGTAAATACGATCGTTTATATACTCGAACAATGGCGTATTTGTAATCCCGAGATCGGTGCAGTTTAAGTAGCGAGTCGGGAGTCCGTGAAGGTACTGGACGGCTTGATTTACAACATTGTCTCCCATTGTGTAGAAACTATCGGTCCGATAGACTAAAGGGAAATGGTTTCCTCAGAAAGGTCGACCGTTTGCGTTTCCCCCACTTGTTTAGGAGCGGTCACGACTGTGGACAGCGAGTCTACACCGACAACACCAGTAACCGCGACTCCATTTGCCAATGATGCATTTGATGGGGTTGTCACTGTCAAAAGAGTGGCAAATGCCTGGACATTTTGTAGCAGCGAAGGCTCTTTGATAAAATCAGGATAATTGGCAAAGGTTCCCTTCAGCGCCGTAGACATGAGGAGTATTTCCTTGTAAAGCGTTTCGTAATCTGAGTCCATTGGATGATAGTGATGGTGGGACACGGCAACCTTGAAGAATCCTGAATTCTGATTCATGAGTGAGCCGCGATACCGGACATGTGACCGTCTGTACCAAGCATGCACAAATTATGATTTGCGTACTTACTTAAGTGTCTAGTTACCTCGTTTCTAGTCAGCCTAAACTGATAAATGATAGTAATAGTCAAGGCGCGCCGCCATGTACATGGGGAGTGACATAGACGTAGAGAGGACTGGGGAAGTGAGCCTAACAAGCCATCCGCCGTCTCGAGCGTAGTACGAGTGGTTGGAATTGTAAACATACGACCAGTACCCATTTACTGCTCACGGTACACCACACGATACTGGCAACATGTGTATCTCGCCTCCTCAGCACTAGAAGTCGCCGTAGCTTCGTAGTTACCTTGAAGCCAGTGAGGCTTCGAACATTCCACGCATTCATCACACAAAGAATATTAGGTACCGAGCCATGCTTTCAATAATAAAACTAATAGTACAGAGGATATGCAATGCAGTCGTAACTACCTAACAATCAAAGCGAATGTCCAAGTCTACACGTCGTGCTTAAGCAGTCGCATTGTTGAAGATCAACAAGTTCGGGCTGCCCGAACCAACATTGTCCAACAAGTCCTCACTGGCGAGCGTGATGAGCGCACTCTTCAGCTGGGCAGTGGTCAATGTCGAAGGCTTGTCGGGAATGGGAGCGATAATCTCGGGTGCTGGGAGGAACGCGGAGATCCAGCGCGGAAGCGCAGTGCGGGCAAGGCCGTAGAGCGACAATGGCGACTGCAGACCATGCTCGGGGGCAAAGTCGACGAACATGTCCTTGCCGAAGACCGGGTTGAAAGTCTTGGACGGGTAAATGGAAAGCAGGTAGGCAAGCATGCCAGCGACGTGAGGGGATGCCATGGACGTGCCAGACAAGGTGGCTACGGCTGTAGGGCTACCCTTGTAGATGGAAAGAATGTTGAGACCTGGGGCGAACACATCGGAGCACTTTCCGAAGTTGGAGAAGTAGGCGCGCTCGTCGCTAAGAGTAGAAGCCATGACGGTCACAGCCTTCTCAGCACCCGCGGGGGAGTAGTTGCAAGAGTCACGGTTGTCGTTGCCTGCATGATTATATGATTAGCTCAAAGCGCGCACGGACGACGCGACCACGTACCAGCAGCAACAGCAAAGTGAAGACCAGCGTCGACGGCGGCGTTAACGGTGTCATCGAGCGCCTTGGACTTGCCACCACCGAGAGACATGTTCGCTACGGAGCCCTTGTAGGAGGTCTTTCCGGTAGCCTTGAGCTCAGCCTCAGCAGCGGCCTTAGTCTTCTTCGCATCCAAGGTTGCCCACTCGACACCGCGGACGACGTCGCTCATCGAGCCGGAGCCATTGGAGCCGAGAACCTTGACGGCAACGACGTTGGCAGCCTTGGCTACACCGTAGGTAGAACCAGCGATGGTACCCGCGCAGTGAGAGCCGTGACCGTTACCGTCCTCGTCGACATCGTTGTCGGGCATAGTCTTGCCCCAGCGTGCGCGGCCCTTAAGCTCGACGTGGTCGATGTTGATACCGGTATCGATGACGTAGACATCGACGCCCTCACCGCCCTCGGGGATGTACTCGTACTTGGAGAATGTGCCAAAGGACAACTTGGGCCTGTGGCTTACGCGTGCGAGACCCTGACGACCGCGATAAGCAGAGTGCATATACTTCGCTTTGATTGACTCACCCAAGGCGCGCGCTTCTGGACAGTGGTCTCCTCCATGGTCGAGACATCGTGAACGGCGAACTCGGTAGTGCGCACGATCTGGTCGCGCTCGATATACTCGACCTCGGGCAACTCGCGGAGGCGCTCGATAGTGCTCTCGCTGAATTGGCCCGCGTATCCGTTGATACTCTCGTAGACGTGACGAAGGCCTCCGGTAACGCCACCTAGCAGAGGCGATTCGGAGTGTGCCAACTGCAGGAAGTTGAAGTGGTTGTCCTTGAGGGAAGGCGACAACTCGTTCTTGAGAACGACAATGTAGGAGTCATTCAGAGTGCCGTGGACGTGGCCTTCACTGAGGACAGGAGCAAGCTTCAGCGACCCGCGCATTGACGGAGAACCCGCATTTGGGAACGTAGAGAGAGGCGTCGCCGCTGCCAGAGACAGCAGGCCAAGAGTAGAGAGGATAGCGGACATGGTGGTCTGGGGAGAAAGGGGCCGGCGCGTCACCGGTAATTAACGCAGTCCATGTTGTCACATGTTTGCCAACGCCATTTGCCCCCATCAACCCCGCATTTGGGCAGAT
The DNA here is from genome assembly GCA_000934385.1 of Cylindrobasidium torrendii FP15055 ss-10. Taxonomy (NCBI): domain Eukaryota; kingdom Fungi; phylum Basidiomycota; class Agaricomycetes; order Agaricales; family Physalacriaceae; genus Cylindrobasidium; species Cylindrobasidium torrendii. The sequence continues at coordinate 94,093 of KN880464.1, forward strand.
ACTCGTATTCGACCACGCGACAACAATGAGGTACAAAGCTACTTGCGCCAAGCTACCCTCTACAAGCGTCACATACGTATCCTGCTGCGGGATAGTCTACCCTCGCGATACCAGTTCTTTTGTACTGGCGCTACTACTTCTACGGGACTCTAATCCGGATCTTTCTTCATCCGCGGCCTCGTTATCGACTCTCGTCGGTGTCCAAGCACATACTTATCCCCGAATATTCCTTTGGAATTGCGAGCCTCGTTATCTGATGACTGAACCTCATGAACATCCAAATGGACTCCAAACTATTTGCATAATTATCAAGAATGAGCATCCCAAATTGCACTCCGTGTTGCACGATTGCGTTTGCATTGCGCTCTTTACTGTCATGGTCGTTTCCGTGTCGATATATGATTAACAACGACCACTTTACATCTTCAAGGCTGTGTGTTGTTTAGTCTAATTGTTCTGCAAGCTCACCATTAGAGCTACATCTCATTCAATGTTCTGAGAGCTCTAACTTGAAGCTTGAAGTTTGACTCTCAACGCAGAATAACCCATTGACAATACGCTCAATGGCTGTCCTTCCGCCTGAGAGTGCCTTTTAAATTGCTCAACACCTGGTTACATTAGCCTCGTTAACACACCGTTACACACGGCCTTATAAATAAGGGCTACATAGATGCTAACTCATATATGCACCCAGCTTGAAGCTGGCACACCCGTCGAATAGACGAATGTGACTGTCCATGAGTACCGTTTACCACTTGAACATATGAAAGACCCCAAAGGGCACACATTGAGGTGCACTGAAATCCCTCCAGCATCACACAGATATCCTTACGAATAAATCAATGCACTGTGCTATGTAGCTTTCAGTGGCTCTACCTGTTTGTTGGGGTAACGACTTTGTGAGGTGAACTACCCGGTATCACCGAGCATCTGGAAGGACCGGAACGCGGGAGGCGTTGTAAAACAGGGATATATAAAGCATTACTACGACCACGAAGTGTACGACCTACTTGGCGAATTTGGCGATCTCCTTCCCGACTTCAGGCCACATCTGCTCGCGCACAGTCCAAGGCTTGTCAATCCACATACGCTTTTCAAACGCCAGATACTCGACGACATTCCGCCTCTTCGCCGGCACGCGCTCACCCATCTTCACAGGTGCCTCTGGATCCAAAGGTTCGTGTAATGTCTTTCCCCGCGGGGAGTAGATTTCCAGGCTCTGCTCCGTCTCCACTCTCGCTAGGACATGCGCAATGAGCCTGTTCCCAAACGCCGGTTCTCGTTCGTCCAAATTGCCTTCCATAACACGGATGGAGAGTATACGCAACGGGGCCGCACTATGCATGGTCCAGATGCACGTATTCTTTGCATTCGCACGCGACCGTTCGATAGCGGCGTCGCGGAATCCAGCAGTGGTAAGGAGCTTGATGTCCCGGTTCTTGCGGGACGCAATGGCCTCCATGAGAGTTTTGTACGAGGATAGGATTTCGGCCTTTGTCCCGTCGAGCCATGCCTTCCCACCTCCGAGCGCTTTACTTGGTACGCTCATGTAGCGGTCGATGAATGTATCCATGGGGACTTTGGTGCCAGCGAAGGCATTGTTGGCGGCCATGTTGTATAATGCAAGGGCATTTTTGATGCGGTTTTCTATCCTGTCGCCCAGTACTTGGGTGGAGAAGCCAATCTTGTAGGGAAGCATGTAGTCTTGTGAATAGGATGAGCGCGCAGGACGAATACGTTGGAATGGATGTACCAAGCGCGTCGACTTCAAAATTCCAGGGGTCGAGAAGAGGCACCATTGCGGCACGTCTACTGGCATGTTAGAATTTCGACGAGCGAATGTCAATAAAACGCACCTTCGATGTTCTTCCAAAGTACCCAATTGCTTGTCAAGATCTTCTTTCCTGAGTGCTTTGGTAGCGTGAGTTTCTTCGCATTGAGCGTAGTATATGGCGCACCGGCTTGTTCCTCATCGCTGAGTTGTTTAGCTGGAGGCTTCCTCTTAATTGCACCTGCACGAGCCGACGAGTGGAATCCAGACATCAATATTGGGCGGCCGCATTGTCGCGCAGGAAGACGCGCGAGGCCGAGTCCTTGACGATACATTGTCTTCTCCTGTGTGCACGCGTAAAGAGGTCGGAGTCTGTCGCGGTGGAGATGACAGTCGCGTCTCAAGCAAAAACTCGGAACGGGCCGAAAGTACCCCGGTCTAGCTCGGAATGGACAAGGCGTGCGGACAAGGCTCTACAGACAGTCCTAAGCTTGATTTTTTGACGGAATGGGTATCATAAATGCTCTTGAACACGGCCAAATAATCCTATCGGGTGTACAGTCCAACTCGGTGTACGCCACATAGTCGGCACGCCTGACGTACTCCGTGCCGCTTAGTCATGGGAAATTTCGAGTGCATTCCGAAAACCAGCCAGTGCGGAAGCTTTGATTGCTCACCACCGCCAACACATCCTAACCTCTTCTCTCCATCTACACCATGGCTGTGAGTGCCCCCGCCCCGACTAGCACGTATCCCACAGGGAGGCGGACTGCAATCAGAGAGACGGAAATGGAGGATGAAGCGGAGGACCGGGATTGCAGGCGGCCTTCCTTGGGCATCGTGTATGTCTTCGTAATATCCCAAAAGCTGACAGTACATTCCAGCGTCAATCCCGCCCCCGTGCTTCGGCTCCCGCCCCCAAGGCCGCCCCTCAGCAGGCTCGCAGCGCCTCCACCATGGCTGCACCGTCCAACTCTGCGTTCTCTCGGCCTGCCCCACCGGTCGCGTCCCGTGCGCCTGCACCCGCCGCTGGCGTTCCCCACCAATCTGTGCGTATCCTCCCACACGATTCCGTGCCAGTAAAGCTCATGTACATTACAGGCCGCAACGGAGACCAAGCAGCCCGGTATGCTAGCTCAAATGGCCGCCACTGCTGGTTCCGTCGCTGTGGGCTCTACCATCGGTCACGGCATCTCCCACATGCTTTTCGGAGGCTCGAGTTCCACACCCGCTGCTGATGCCGCCGCTCCGGCTGTGCCTCAGGGCGTCGCCCCCGCCACCCAGCAATCCTCGGGCATCAGCTGTGATGTACAGGCCAAAGACTTTACGCTCTGCTTGGAGAAGGCCGATATGCCAAGCTGCACCTGGTACCTCGAGCAGCTCAAGGCCGTACGTTCAATGTGTCCAATAAGTGGGAAACTATCTGAACTTTCTTTCACAGTGCCAGGCAGCGGCTGCTCCATACTAGTCGGTATAATGCATAGACAGACAATGTTAGTGTGGTTGGATGATCTACTCCAAGTAACACCCATTCGCGAGATAGCCTTTCGGACGCACAATATGTCGTGAGCGACGCGGAAAACCCCTACTCGGTTTTAATTAAGGGAAACAATTCACAGCGAAGCCCAGTGACCGAGCTGTGTGTCCAAATGTATGCCAGGCGCAATTTCTTCGGCATATATGATCTCTGTCGTTTCAACGCCTTGGCTCGGTGCACAATTATTGTGAATGAGATACAGTACTGCTGACCTGCCTTACATTGACGGCAGCATAGGACGGCATAGTCTAATGAGTAGACGAGTACTTGCGGGCGTGCTTTCCTCGGCCAAAAGATGTACTTCTGTCCTGGATGTGATCAACCTACTCATCAGACAAAGTCCTATTCGTCGTCACTCCCCCTGGGTGTAATATTCGCCAATGCCTGTCCCACGCGCTGAGAAAGGTCTCCTTGCGGTCACCTGAGCTTCCGTCAAGTCGTCGGGCCATCCGACCGGTTAAATGCTGGATGAACCTGGGATCAATTCCAGAAGTATAAGAGCCCACTCGCGCGGTGTGTGTTCCTCCAGACCTAAAAGTCCTAGTACACAATGCTTTCTTTCCTCACTCTCCTCGTTGCTGCTACTGCCGTCTACGCTGCACCCACCAACGGCACCACTGACGTCCTCGACATTCGCAGTGGAACACCCAGCGGAACAGGTACCAGCAATGGATACTACTACTCTTGGTGGACGGATGGTGCGGGCGATGCCACCTACACCAACGGCGCCGCCGGACAATACTCTCTGACCTGGTCGGGCGGCAATGGCAACCTTGTCGGCGGCAAGGGATGGAACCCCGGCACCTCCTCGAGGTCCGTAACCTTTCTCAACTTTCTTTCTCGACGAGCTCGTTGCTAAGTGTGCTTTCGCAGGGTAATCAACTATAGCGGTACCTACCAGCCTAATGGCAACAGCTACCTTTCTGTTTATGGCTGGACGCGCAACAGCCTCATCGAATACTACGTCGTCGAGTCGTACGGCAGCTACAACCCGTCGTCTGCTGCTTCCCTCAAGGGAAGCGTTACCTGCAACGGCGCATCCTACGATATCCTTTCCACCTGGCGCACCAACGCGCCCTCTATCGACGGCACGGCGACGTTCCAGCAGTTCTGGAGCGTGAGGAACCCGAAGAAGGCACCTGGAGGGTCGATTAGCGGGACGGTGGATACGGCGTGCCATTTCAATGCATGGGCAAACCTTGGTTTGAACCTTGGTAGTGAGCACAACTACCAGATTGTGGCTACGGAGGGATACTTTAGCAGTGGCTCGTCGACCATCACCGTCTCCTAAGGGTGCGCGGGAATGTACGGGCGTGCGGTAGCTGGGTTCTTGAAGGAAGCGTCGACTATCCATGGTGTGTTTTTTCTTTACGCGGTAGTCGGCATGTTGTAGGTAGTAGAATCGAATTTTGTGGGTCTTGGGCTCGCATGTTGGGCTAGATGTGCGCTGGAGTTCCTTGGAACCAGCGTGACGACAATCTTGATTTATGAGGACACTCTGTCTCGACATGATGTATGTACATATGTACATGGTACAATTTCAGCTACAAAGTAACAAATACGGATCATCCTAAGCTAGTGTCGGGTTGTGAACGTTTGTATCACCAACTTCCCATTTCAATGCTGATAATGGGACGACTCCCGAGAATCCAGTGACACCAGTATTCTCATGCCCTCGTGGGCGTTCTCCCTTTGCTACTATCCTCGCAGTCGACACGCCCAAGGGCTTCATATCTCGGGCGGTGGGTAAGTCGACCGAGCAGCGCGTTCCAAAGACGAGATGAATACCTTGCAAGCGCGGCATGTCGACTGAGGTCAACAGGGCTTTCGTATCCCCGACACCCTTAAGGTCGGTCACAACCAGTGTCCGCAACTGGCGCAGCGTCATGGACTCTGTCTCGATATCCATCATTCCTCCCTTCACGCCGCTCCCGCCGAAGCTGACATCCAAGTATGTGAGGTCTTGCATCCGTTGGAGAAGCGTGAAAAGGTTGGGAAGCGTGAAGCAGGTCGTCGTCGTCGTGAACGCCGTCACACTTGGCGGGATCTCGTGGAGCGCGCTGGGCTGGTCTGTAGCTAACCATTTGAGGCTTGGCAATTCTCCTAAGACGGCGGTCGAGAGCTGGGACGCGCCATGTACCGTTGTTACATGGAGCGCGGCCAAGTTTGAAAAGACTCCTGGCACTTGCAGCGGTGGTGGCAAGAAATTGAATCGCAAGTTCACGACGCGCCGCAAGACGTCGAGCGACAGTGCCCGTTGAAAGGGGTGACATGGAGAGGTGGCGTCGACATTGTAAGGGTTCACGTACATCCGCAGTGTGAGCGGGACGTCGCGTGAGCGAACCAGCTGCAATTCGAGCAGTTCTGCGATTGCCTGTGTCTGGGTGTGGCGGGAGAAGTTAAGATAGAGGACAGCCCATGGATGGGGCATGCGGAGAAGCATATGCCGCCAGCGTCGACAGACATGGGTCAGGTTCCATGGCTCGCGGTGGGTATTTAGGCTATAAGGCGCAAGGTCGCCGATAAGCACGTCTTGCACGCTCAAACAGCATTGGGAAAGTATCTCGTAGAGGATATCGTCCGGCGCGTTGTGGAGGATCCAGTCGACCTGTGTAGTTTGTGTTGGATGAGGTAGAGTTGGAGCTGCAGGACGAATGGAAGACTGGCATGGGACCGAGTACGACTTGTGATGTTTGCTGATAGTGGGTGCAGGTACATCGGGGAGAGCCCAAGTGCGATTGGAGGACCACATAGTGAGAGGAGGAGAAAGAAAGGTTACTTGTCACATCTCTTGTTTCCCGTCTCCCAATTTATAGGCCGCTGTGACTCTGAAGTGGTAGCTGTGATGCAACACTGCAACGATGTGACGCCGAGAGACTACCACTGCTTTCAGGAAGAATGCGCCGATAAACACGGCCTGTAGCGGCCTGGATTATGAATATTCAGAAGACGGTGCTCTCACGCTGCCCGACCTCCCAAAAAGAATGATAAACCATACAAACCACTAAAAGGTTAAATTGGACGTTCAACTTGGATTCCATCAAAATTCGATGCGTTTGAACCACTTCGGACACGTTTCGTGACTGGGCGGCGGTTGAGAGCAGGTGAGCTGGACCAGAGTACGACGCCGCAATGGTCAGCCGCGGCGATCACGGTCCTTTCCCCTTGCTTTCCCCTCTCACCGCCATCAAGCCATCATCAAGCCAATCTACGCGACAATCGCCTACGATTTATGGACGACGCCAGCCAGCGATGGTGCCTCGACGCTCCAGCCGTTATTCTACCAACACCTAGCGCAATTCGACGACGTCTGGGAATGATCCTTTCTTGCGCTGCCAATGCCAGACCCTTCGTCTATCACTCGCAAGCATAAACCAATGTCAATCATCGCTTCTGGGCAGTCTACACAGTTCAAACAACTCGGCACCCTGGCCATCTCTCGTTCGCCGTAGCCTCATTCCATGGATAACAGTGTGGCATTATATCCAAGGCTTCAATGTTCAACGTTCAACGTCAACCTACAGCTTTGATACAGCTCAAAACGCAAAATTATACGTACGCCTGCCCATTGCCCATTGCGTAGTGATCTATTCTGACCAACAGTCTCAGGTTTGATGAATGTGCATGGAAATCTGCGGCATGGCGAATCCCAACTGGCTTTCCCTCTTACACTCGTGCTTGTTCCCAGACTCGCAAACTTCGCAAGAACTGTGACATGCTCTCACAACGCGGGCCTTCGGCAGCAAGACAGCGCTACGTACGCTACTACGCGACAAGAACGTCGCACCGGTCTTTTTTGGACGCGTCGGGCGCAAAGGAGGACGAAACCCGGCGGATGCACGAGGCACTACCGCTCTCAATCCTTCCGGGCGTCGCTGAGGCGACCAACCTCGTGCACATTCTCCCCGACGACGTCCTCTACACCATATTCATGCTATGTTGCGACTCGCCAAAAGACATCCTGGACGACTGCAGTTCCTTATTCAGTTTGGACACCAGCCGAGCACCGTGGACGCTGTCGTATGTGTGCCAGCGGTGGCGCTCCGTAGTCCTGAACATCCCGCAAGTCTGGGCCGCCATTTACCTTAGGTTCTACCGCACGACTGGGGCCCGCCTTCTCAAGCTACAAATTTCTCGCGCGCGCCATTGTCCGCTCATATTACGCCTTTCTCTCAACCCGCACCACCCGTCCATCCAGCATTGTCAAGCACATCCATACCTACGCGTCCTAACGCGTCCGATTCTCGAAAAAGTCGTCATTCTTCGCACGAATTACACGCTCCCAGCTTTTCGTGATTGCCTCCCCAAATTGCAGTCGCTGCATATTACGTCTGGCACGGACAACGAAGGCCTCGGCGCACTGCCATGCATTCGCACATTGGTGACCGAGAATGACTGCTGCATCCCAGGCGGGATTGATCTCGAAAAACTCGAAAACTATCGCATCCGGTGCGCGTCGCTCAAGGTCGTTCTGCCCATCCTCTCCCGCATGACAAGTCTCGTATCCCTCGACATCACGTTCTACTCCCCGAACTTTGCTTTTCCTTTCCCTGAAACGGACGGAGGGGCCATATCGTTGCCCGCGTTGCAAACGCTGGCACTTTTCGACGTTGTAGGGAATGGAGCCACGAAGACGCTGCTGCTTGCCCTCCATATGCCACGGCTGGAGCGCCTTGAGCTTATGTTCGGGCGCTTCTGTCAAATGCTCCTGCCGAGCGCATGGGATGGGCTGGGGGAGATGACAATGTTGAGGGAGTTCTATCTTTCGACGGTGCAAGCGATGGATCAGGGCATGTGTGAAGAGGACCAGCAGGCGGTGAAGGAATTTCTGAAGTTGATGCCGCATGTGCGCGAGACTGCTACCATAGACGAGGGGAGGCGGTGCGAAAAGATGCCTTGAGGTTGGCGAGAGGCATCATTCACTGTAGCTGCATTGCTTAGACGTTATATTAGAGGGCCAAATTGATAGCTGTCGTCAGCTAGTTTTTGTCTACATAATGCATACTGCTTTACGACTGAGAGTTCTACTTGCTTGAGTCATTAGGAAACAGCTGCGGGTTGGTCCAACTTCAATATCCAATTTTGAGTGGATAATGCCACCGGTGTAGACTCGACACCAGCCGCTTCGCCAACCGGCGAGTCCCATCACTTGTTATCGTGACGAGTCGGGCGGCTGGCTCGAGACTACCACCGGTGGCGCAAAAAATTGGATGCCGCCGCCGCCGACGGGAAAACGTAGTAGCCCACCGCGAGGGTCGAACTCGCAGCCTTCAGATCGCCTATTCGAACAGGGGATAAGAGTCTGACGCTCTATCCGATTGAGCTAGGCGGGCTGGTAAGGGCGGGATGATGCGCATCCCCACGCGCAGCACGTAGTCAAGTGTTGAACTGGCCCTGCAGTGTCAAGATAACTATGTAGTCTAAACGCATACATTACAAGTAAGTTATGTCTTCTGAGTCCTGACGATATGTACACTAACGGCGTCCATGAACACAGGTCTCCGTCGTTCTCCATTCCGACATCCACCCGTAGCAGCGCTGCATTTCCCTCAGCCAAGCATAGGCATCAAGTCTACCATCCCGCGCCCCGTGTGCTGGGTATGATGCCACAGCGCATCTGGAGGACGCTTCATATGCTTGATGGTGGTTTGTACTTCCGAATGATGTATCGCACACTTGAACGCTGGATGTCCCGGTGGATGCATTGTCGACATATCGACGCACCTCAGCGCACCCTGCGGTGCTGCCCTTGCCAAATAAAGCGCCTCCAAAATCTCTGTTTCCAGCCCCTCAAAGTCCTCGAGCGCCAGCGACTCGAGATGCGGGCAAACGATGGGTGGGCACGCAAGACGCTGGAGGAGAGCTTGTGCATAGGCAGTATCCCGCGATACCTCGTTGAGTTGGTAGAACTGGTATTTGCTCTGCGGGCTCTTGAACTCTAGATTGCGGATGTGGGGAAGGAAAGGGAGGCATTCAACGACGAGCTCGCTCAGACAGCAGTGCGGCATGAGAAAGCGCAGATTGCGTAGTGGTGGTGCTGTTTGCTCTAGCATTTGGCGCAGGCTGATGAGGAAGCAGAACACGGCCGGTTCTTCTGGGTTGGGCTGTTGAGGTGAACGGCACGGCGTTGTTCCGACAATCAGTGTTTCGAGAGCAGGCATGTGAGCGGCGTCAAAGAAGTCTGGCAGGTTGGTGTTGTCCGTGCGCTGTCCACGTAGATGGATCTCGAGTGTGCGGAGGCGCGGCAAAGTAATGCGGGTCGTTCCCGCAGGTGCGGGGGTCGAAGGAGCAAAGGTTGTCGAGCGGCTTGTTGGGCCCCAGAGCCGGAAATATATGAGTTCGGGGCACTGGCTGAGAATGGAGACAAGGTCGGCAGAGCACTCGCAAAGCCCACGCGACGAGCTCAGTTGAAGATGCGTGAGCTGAGCAAGCGGAAAGTCTTTGCTGATATCGGGCGGCGTGTAGCGAATGGAGTGGCTGGTGTACGAAACTCTGCGGAGGCGAGGTGCTTGGTTGAGGATGGGGAATGTCTCGGACGGGGCCATGTCCACTTCATTGACGTTGACGAACGACATGGCGTTGAGTGGAACCTCAAAATCAACGTAGAGTGTTTCTAGAAGTGGAAGGTTGTCGCACTGAAAGTCGGATAAAAGCATCTTGGATAGCACGGGTGTGATCATGAGGTTCAGGCTTTCACACCTCGGAGCGTACCGTTGGAGGATGTCGCGGAGGATGAGCGCCGGCTCGTACGACGCAATGTCGGGTGGGTCTTGCGCCCGCTCATTTCCCCTGCAGAATATCGAAAGTTGGAGAGAATGATTGCTTGTGCGGGCCATCCATTCCGAGAATGCCAGTCGAAAGCGGTCATAGTTAATGTTGCGCTGTGGTACTAATGGCACGCCGAATTGGCCCGGGACAACGACGTGCAAGTTCGACCATAGCTTGGGTGTTTGAAGTGCGATGCTTCGCCAACGGCTGCAGACCTGGCCGAGCCGTAGTGGGGCTTCTTTGGAGGAAATGATGCATGGCTTTGGCACGCAGAGCATGAAAATTTCTTGCAGCAACTCCGATGGAAGGCTGCGGAGGGGTGAAAGAATCGACCTGTGCTGTCCCAATAAATATTTGGTGTCGAGGTCTGCGTGTTCTTGCTTGAGGGCGTTCAACTCGGCGACGAGACCATGTACGCGTTGCTGGATATCACGCGAGCGCCTATACGGTGCAGCAAGATAGTGTTTGACCCGTCGAATTTCCTCATCTTCAGGAATGTCATTTGTGACCAGCAGTTTGTTGAACGGAGAAGCTTTGGCGTAGGATGACGGATATGAGTTTGTTGGAATTTCTGAATGGCAAGATGTTATCATCTGGAGGTAAAGTAAGCTTGAGTTGCTAGGACCTCATTGTTGCGCACCCTGGTGCTCCGGCGACGAAGTTCAAAAGTACTTGCGCGTAGTCGAAGGTGGTTGTGACTTGGCAAGCGACACCGTTCGGAGCGGGGGCAATGCGCACTCGATCACCTCTGATCCGGGGCATCCTTTGCTCTACACCTTCAAGATGGTTGACAAAGGTCTTAGCTGAACCATTGCTACTGAAAGAAACCCTTCAAAAATTGGCCTTTCTCTTTTTCGGTCACTCTTCGCCGCTGGTTGGCACCGGTCCAGCACCATACCCAACCGCAATGTTGTAGATTGGTCAGTCACTTTTTTGGTATCATATGTCGCCTATTGAACATATAGCGACCCAGCCGGACCGTGTAACGTGGCTCTGGCCCACTCTTTATCAACAGAACAGCCTACTCATGACCAGAGAGATAAACGTTCGAATCACAACCCCACTTATCAACAGTCCTCCATCATGCCTGTGGATCGCAAAGAGCTTGAAAGTCGTGTATTACCGCAGATGGTGCTGTCAGAGGCATCAAATCCTCTGACTGCACCTCTTCCCCAACTCACTGCGTCCAATCCGGCCGATCGTGCACTCCAGCGCTTCGCCGTCGAAGGTGCTGCCATCGGTAAGCTTGATTGTGTGCTGAAGACGACTCCGAATAACTGTAGTCTCAGTTACTGGCGGCTCTGGATTTCTAGGCATCGCAGCTGTTCGTGCATTGCTCGAACATGGAGCGCCTGGCATTGCCATCTTCGACATGCACACATCCTTGCAAACGGCCGAGCCCGCTATCGCAGACCTCAGGACCAAATTCACCTCTGCGACCATCATCACAAAGACTATCGATGTCTGTGACGAGGCCGTGGTTCGTGATGCCGTAGATGAGTCCGCCAAGGAGATAGGACAGATTAGACACCTTCTGTGCTTCGCTGGCATTGTAGGATGTGCTCCCTCTCTGGAGGTAGACATCGATGCTTGGCGGAAAGTTATCGATGTCAACCTTACAGGTAGCTGGATATGCGCGCAAGCTGTTGCTCGGTATGTTCAAGCTCCACCCTGAAATAGCTCGCCATTCTCAATTCTTTCGCGCAGGAAAATGGTCGAGCAACAGACCAGTGGCAGTATTGTTTTCACTGCCTCCATCTCGGGCCATAGCGTCAATTTCCCACAACCACAGGTTGCTTACAACACCTCGAAGATGGGCATACGCCAGTTAGCTCGTTCTCTCGCGGCAGAGTGGGCGCATCACGGGATTCGCGTCAACAGTATCAGCCCAGGCTACATGAACACTATTCTCAATCATGGCGATGGTCTTAAGGCAGCGCGAGAGATCTGGGCAGCAAGAAATCCCATGGGAAGAATGGGAGAGCCAGAGGAGTTGACTGGTGCGGTGATCCTTTTGTCGAGTGCATTCGCGGGGCGATACATCACCGGAATCGACATTGTTGTCGACGGTCGGTTTTCTTCCTTCCTCACTCTTCAGCGCTGATAAATGCTTCCAGGTGGCCAAACTTTGTTCTAGCCAGATATTCCGCCGTGCGTTCCTTCATGAATTCAGCTGTAAGATCATAGAGACGTATCATGTACGGACCTCTTGTAAAAGTATCCCGTTAGTATGATATATTCAACGTCGCGTTTTCTGGGCACGTCCTTCCCATAAAGAGATGGCGCCAGGTCCGCTGGGGCCCAAGATTAAGCCTTGAGGATTCCCCGCAGGTCCTTGCGATCCTCCCTAAGTAAGAGTGCCTATGAACTCGCGTGTATTCTGAGAGGACTTTTACACGTACAACTACAAGTGAGTACCACTTCGACCGCATGCATGCGCTGGAAGGCCGTCGACAGACGTTTCGAAGTTCATCTCTACTGTTCTGAGCTGAGGCGGCTGGCAGATTTAGAGTTGAGGGAGTTCATATCTGGGATCACCTTGCATAATCTCGCATTTTATCATAGCAAAAACTGCTCTACGCAGCTCTCGTTACCGTCTCAGAGAACCAGGAGGTACCCTCGTATTTACGAGGAGGCCGCGGCGGACCCGGGCCGAGTTACCGACGTACTGTCACTCCGCGATCAGTCAATCGACCCTCTTTAAAATGTGTCCAGTACCAGGCGGCACGTGCAGCTTAATTCTGAGCCCTCGGCCTATAATAAAACTTGCTTCATACCACCACAAGCGAATGGATTCTCCCTCCAAGACCCCAAAAAACTTTTGGTAGATTCGCCCTGTGCCCCAGCCCAACTTCACCATGGTCGACGTCGGCACACTCATCTGGCTGTCCTTCCGGCCCTTGATAAAACTGTGCGCATATTGTCGACTGGTTTCGCACCGTCGCTGACGACGTCGCGCGCAGTGTCCTATGTGTAGGAAGCGGTTTCGTGATCACCAAAGCAGACATATTCCCTGCTATTGCCGCCCGTGGGGCGGGCCAGGTTGCCCTTGTACGTTTTTATAATCTTGAAACCGATGCTCCAGACATTAACCTCGACCACAGAATATCACTGGCCCATGTCTGATGTTTTCCAAAATTCTGCCGGCGTTTTCGACCAAGAATATCCATGTCCTAGGTTGGCGTTCATAGCACCATCTTCAGTCCAAGCACGCTCAACAGAGCCCTTAGCCCCACTCTTCGCAATTGCCGCCATATATCAGACCATGGGCATGGTCATGGCACTTTTTGTTAAGCAACTATTCTGGGTCCCGCATCGGTTCCGGTATGGTATCATCGCTGCTGGAGGCTGGGGAAACTGTGGTGACCTTCGTGAGATTGACTTACTCTGGCATCAGTCCTCGCAAACTCAATCTTCCCTCTAGCTACGGCGGTCGTAATGAGCTTGGCCGCAAACTCCCCATTCAAAGGACAGGAAGACCAGGACTTGTCTGTCGCCTACATTTCCGCTCTCATCCTGTTCTACACTGTGCGTGACTTTATCTAACCTCCACCCGTTGGTCTAAATTGGGTATATCTAGTTCACATTCTTCCCGTTGGGCGGACACAATCTTGTCAAGAAAGACTTCGAAGGCCCTGATGTTGAACCAGAGGAGGTTCAGTCGGCTCTTCGACAACGCCAGACCCGTCTGATTCGTTCATTCCGTGGAATTTGGCCATGCTCATCCGCCATCGGCGCAGACACAGAAAAAGCACATGCCGAAGGTTCTGGAGAGGAGAAATCGGCAGAAAACGACGCCGCCATGGCCCAGCGCCAGGACGACTCGGAGGAGCCTCGAGTGCACTGGAACGAGGCGAGCTGCCCGGGGACACCTGTAGAGCGACCATCCACGCGTCGGCATGTATCATTCTTCGAAGACGGCTCAACAGCTGTCCCAACAGAGGGTCCTACTCGTCCGCCATCCATCGACGGAGAGGAAGGCTCACCCGACCTTGCGCTATCTCATCTACACAAGATGAAGGTTGACCGCCAATTATTGTCGCCTCCACCCCGTCGCTCGAAAGGACTTGTCGCCTGGGATATTGTGAAAGCCTTCCTTAAGTCCATCTGCATGCCACTTTCGCTTGCCATCATCATCTCTTTCCCCATCGCCCTCATTACTCCGCTCAAGGCTCTGTTTCTTCCCGTTGCAGGCTTCAACATGCACCCCGCCCCCGATGGCGAACCTCCACTCGCTGTGATATACGATTTCGCTCAGTTTATGGGCGGAGCATCAGTGCCGCTCAACCTGGTGTGTCTTGGCTCGGCGCTGGCCCGGTTGAACGTGCCGAGAAGCCAGTGGTCGTCGCTACCCCTTGGCGCCATTATGTCGCTTGCCGTGGGGAGGATGGTCATTATGCCAATTTTGGGCGTCCTCATCTGCGAAGGTCTTATCTCCCTCGACTTCATTTCCAAGGAGGACAGGGTACTCCAATTCATCTGCATGTACGCTCTTCCGTCGTCTGTCCGTATTGGAGACTCGTGACTGACTGCTTTGGCCAGTTTCTTCTCATGCCTCCCCACACAAACTACACAAGTGTATATTACACAGGTTTATAGCGGAACAGGAAGTGCGGAGCATCTTTCCGCGTTTCTCATCCCGCAGTACATCATAATGTTTCTTTCGATGACCGTGCTGTCTGCATATGCACTGCAGCTTATTTTCTAACGAATTGACATAGAATAGAGGCTTTACTGTACACCTAGACGACATAGACACATTAGATTTGCTGCCATAATTTTGGGGATCTTTCTACAGTATATAGACTTACCAGGGCAGCTGTTAAAGCGCGTCGCCACATTCTACTCCGGGGCTTGCTATCAGTTCTTCTGGGACAAAGGGTTTATCAATCGGTAATTATAACACTTTTATCTTCCATTCCCATTGGACGCTTGCTCACTCCTACGAAACGTGTACTCGCGGGCGAGCGAGCACCACTTTGCAGCCCGGGCGAGCATTGGCCAATTCCATTGGCTCCCACCCGCCTATCGATCGCGATCACCAACCACAACTTACCTTCTTGGTCAATTTCGTGACGCTCCATGTCATTATTGGATGTCCGCACGTTTCATTTGCCAGCATCTCAACAGTGCCTCATCTTGTCATTGTTTTCCACCTGTGGACACATAGTCGTGCCCAGGTCGTGCCGTCTACGGCTTCCCGGTTCAAAGCAGAACCTAGGCCGTCGCATTTTAGTGTTTTCCTCCGTACGAGAAGGTCAGTGTTGTATACCTGAGAAGCCTCGGCCCCCCAATGCATGCTCGAGGCTGATTTGTTGACGATAGCGGAGTGGCTGGCTGGGGAAACGTCCAGGCCCCGGACACTTCAATGTACCCCAGATTTCCCCATCTCCCCGCATCCGCCTGGCACACCATCGAGCAGTCGAGACCAGGTCAGATGTCCAAGTTGTCACCGATACTTGCCAAGGTATAAAAGCTGCGACGATTTATCTTTTCCATCCAACCTCTACCCTCTTCCTTCTACATTCATCGCCCTCACCTCAAAATGTCTGTCCTACCCAACTTCACCATCCCGACCAAGCAGACCGTCGCCCTCGTTGAGAAGAGCGGTGGTACAGTCTCAATCAAGAACGACTACCCAGTAACGCAACAGAGCGAGCTCAAGCCTGGCGAATGTCTCGTCAAGATTCAGGCTACTGGTGCGTGCTGTGCCAACTTCCTGTGTTCCACCCTCTAATGTTGTCAAATTAGGTTGCTGCCACACAGACCTGCATGCCGCCCTCGGTGACTGGCCTCTCAAGGCTATCTCCCCTCTCATCGGTGGACACGAGGGTGTTGGCATCATTGTCGCCATTGGTGATAACACCATTAGCGAGCGCAAGGTTGGGGACCGCGTCGGTATCAAGTGGTTGGCGGACTCTTGCCTGAACTGCGAGCAATGCCGCAATGGTCGCGAGCAGAGTGAGTCTTCGACGTTCACCCACAGTGTCGGTCACATATTGACTGCTTTCAGATTGCCCGGACGCGAAGCTCAGTGGCTTCACCGTTAACGGAACCTTCTCTGAATACTGCGTCTCTTTCTGCAATCACGTTTCGCCCATCCCCGAGGGCTTCGATTCCCAAGAAGCTGCTTCTATCCTCTGTGCAGTATGTGCATCGCATTCTCGTCATTTGCACTTCTCATTTTCCCTAGGGTGTTACCGTTTACCGTGCCATCAAGTACAGCCAGACCCGCCACGGCGACTGGATTGTCTTGCCTGGTGCTGGAGGTGGACTTGGACATCTTGCTGTTCAGTACGCCAAGGCTCGCGGCCTTCGCGTCGTCGCCATCGACAGCGGCGCAGAGAAGAAGAAGCTTTGCCTTGAACTCGGTGCGGATGCATGGATCGACTTCAAGGAGTCCAAGGACATTGTCGCGGCCGTCAAGGCGGCTACTGGGGGCGATGGTGCCCACTCTGCCATTGTCACCGCTGCTCACGTAAGGCCTTGCCAATTTCTCCCAGTCCTTGAGCTCATGATACCTCCTAGCCCTCTGGTTATACTCAAGCCGTCGACTACCTCCGTGGTGGAGGAACCCTCATGGCTGTTGGCCTTCCGGGAGAGGCGAAGCTCGAGGCTTCCATCTTCTTCACTGTCTTCAAGAGCATCTCCATCCTTGGTTCGTATGTTGGCAACCGCCAGGACGCCTACGAGGCTCTCGACCTCGCAGCGCAAGGCAAGGTTCGCGTCCACTACGTCTCTAAGCCATTGTCCGACCTCAAAGCGTATGTTCCTGTCATTGAATTTGTCGAATGCATACTCATTGCACTATAGTACCTACGAGGGTCTGAAGGAGGGCACCGTTGCGGGACGTATTGTCTTCGACCTGTCGAAGCAGTAGACGCGACATTCAAAATGGACGAGGGTTTCGAGGAATCTAAAGGAAAGATTAACTAACTGCAATTTGTATCAGTAGCATACTTGTATGTAACATTTGGAACGACTCGTTTTCGCAGAGTCTCGCGAAGTGCATGATATCGGCTTGGATATGGTTCACTTGCATTTGGAAGCCAACCATAAGAGTGGGTCGCACAAGTACAGGCAAAGTTGCGTCCCGCCTGTGCCGGCGCGTTTAAGTCCTCAGACTTGTCTCCGACTAGTTACGCTGTGATGATAGCTCTCCGAAGGGGTCAGCGCTGCGCTTGAAGGGGTCAATGTCATAGAGAGATTGAATCGGAAAAGAAGACCCATCCTTCCGCGCAGTAAGCAAAACAGGCATAAGTAACTTCGAGCGGTCAATGACGATGTCAAACAAAGGCTAATTCAGTGCTAATTCGCACCGTGACAAGGCATCACGTTTGTGACAAACTCGATCACGTGGGGTGTGTCTCCGTCTCGATTATGATGTTGTCCCGCATTTCACGCGGAGAAACTATCGGAAATAACTGAATCTCCCTCTTTAGACTTCGGGCTGTGTGATTCTTGGGTGCGTATCAAGACTCAGAGCCCTATGATGCTCGAGATACTTTGCAAAGCTGAAGCATAGTATCCTGCCCTGCACCTAGGTGACTTACTTGCACAAAGTTCTTGAACTCTGAACAATTGAATATCAACGATAGAAATCCCGCTAAAGAGTCCAATTTGATACGTATCGTACGTCTCTTGCACGGCGGATTTTGAGCCACTAATTCGGCAGAGGCTGGCTATTAACAGGCCAGGATATTGTATTGCTGTACACTCAGACATCGATAATAAACATTTACCCCTTCGTCTTCATTATCGCCTGGAGGAGCGTTCGTCTTGGTGGTGAACGAACGCTCCTACACACATACAGGCTCCTATAGCTATGGGGCCATGTATCTTCGCCGGTATAAAGAGAGCGCGCCAAAAAAGTGTCGGGAGCACCCTAAATACCCTCACCACCCTGCCAAAGCTTCACCCATCATTCACAAAGATGGTCGGATCACGCCGCTTTTCCATTTCGTTCAACATCTTCCATATCCGGTCAAGGAGCAAGGACTCGAGTTCAAGTGACGAACCTCGCGCATCACCCATCAAGCCTGTACGAATGCCTGCAGAGCCTCGCAAGCTGCGCCGCGTCGAGCGTAAATCAGTCGACCTACGGCGAAAATTCACACGGGACGAGGCTATGATTGTTTCTATCAGCGACGCCAGGCATTCCGCTGACTGGGAGTACGCGGACGCAATGATGGCGGAGAACGTCAAGATATTTGACCAGCCTGAGAGGAGGTATAGTGATCCAGGCGAGGTGGACGCGGAATCGCATGGGAGACCATGACCCCTGGTCTACCCCTTCCTCTTGGATGGGCCGTCCCCCCTGCTATCTTCTACCCAAAACCTCTGCACATAGCTTCCACTTCCACTTCACGTCCATCCCACCCTTGCTTTTTATCACCGTTATACCATTTCTCTCGGGCACTCATCACTATCGTGTTTTCTTTTGCTCATGCTGGAGTCGGGATCGCTTTTGTCGTCATTATCTTGTTTGTACTTGTACATGCGTAGCACAGTCCTTGCACAAATACCAACAGCCTTTGTTGGTGAAGCTCGAAGTCTTGTCCACATCTGTATTGACAAGGCATAGTATGTGAAGTAAATCGTCCTTCATCCAGGCGCACTGCCCAGTGAACATAAGAAAATCCACTCGAGCAAAGAAATGTCCTTGCCAATCGTATTTAGTAGTAAAGACAGTGTCAGCGTATACAACAAAACCCTCAAAATACCCTCTGTAAATAATCAAGAAAGCGTGAAAACAGTTAACAATAAGATAACGAGCAACATAGCGTGGGGGTGTAGGTATGGCGCGGCGTCAGCGCTGGCCGCTGCGACCGTCGGTGCGTAACCCTCGCCGCATGCCCCATCAGCAAGCACCTGCGCCGCCGGATACGTCTTCTGCAATGCATCATTCTCCGCGTATGCATTGGCATACACATTCATTACGCTCTTCGTACACGCTGAGCACGACGGTGTCGACGTCTTTGGGACGCTGATACCCAGCGGGAGCTGATAGAAGTATTGGTCGGACGGATTGCTGTTGTGCGCTGCGTTCACATAGCAGTAGGTGTTCGAAGACGGGTCGCTCTCGCATGCTGTCTTGTACATCGGTTCGTACGCCTGTAGCGCCCGGAGCGTCGATGATGCGATTTTGCTCTCGTCTTCGACGTCCGCAGCGCAAGCCGTTGGCAATGCGTTGGCGAACCACTCCATATTGCTCCGACATGCATCAAAGCCCAGTGGTGGATTACATGTCGCCCACACCAAAGTATTCAGGTCTTCAAGATTGGACTGTGCCTGAGGAAATGAGCTTTGAAAACATGAGAGGTGTCTAGGGCAAGACTCACATCGATAAAGTCATTCGAGGTTTGCAAAAGAATGGAAAATGGTCGGCACAACTTGAACGAAGCCGAACTGGTCATGTTGGAGAAGAATCTGTAGCAGGTCATGGACGCATAGTTCTGGGTGATGTCACTGTTGAACGCAGCGGGGAACGGGTCAGGGAGCGTAGGATTCGTTGGAATGGTCGGCACAGGCTGCGCAGTTGCTGCCAATGAGGTGGAAGTCGCCAACAGCACACCAGGTGCACCTGATCCAAGGAGCAGGCTCGTTGCAGTCGCGGATATGGCCTCGGATACGGTTGAGGCAGCGCCCTCGTCGTTCGCAGGGTGTCGTTTGTGCAAGCTCCAATGCGATAAGCCGTTCCAAGGTAGAGGCGATCCAGAGAGGACGTCGAACGCAGCAGGATGTGGGAGCAAGCGCGTCGAGAGCGTGATAAGGATGAGAGCCAACGGTGTGAGAACAACCATCCATCTTGTCCGGCGCCCCGTCGCTTTCTTGACAGCTTCGGGTGCGATTATAGGTGGGAAATACTCCTGCTTTTCGTCCGCGCCGTCTGCGCTCGGTGGGAGAGGAGATGCAGGAGGTGTGAACATGGTACCCTGCCAGGTAAAGATTGTGGTGGGAAACGAATGTGGTTGGATCCAGGCAAGCCGTTTGCACGGCCGAGCGAGCGAGCTACTCCTCAAGGACTAGAGAGAAAAGTTAGCCTTTGGGGGCAAGAAGATAATGCACTGTCGCGCACTGATCCCTTCCTTCTTGTCTGCGCGTCCCAGATGCACTCGCCAACAACGGCGAAGAGTGGAGACAGCGATAAACGTAGAAGATGATGGTGGAAAGAGACAGAGAAACGGTGAGCCCACTCCGGCGCTAAGGTGCCTGGGCTGCCAGGGCCAATATTTCGGGGCGCGCGCAATCGATCGGTGCCAGGTGGCTGTGTTTCGATTTCCCATTGTCCCTTTATAAGTTGCCTGTCGAGTTTTTATGTATATTGCTCAATATTCCATGTCTCCTGCTTGACAACAACTCCACCGAGATACAAAATTCAGATAACCAGCGCTAGTCGAAGATATCGAATTGTATGCGACGCTGCACGCCACCTGGTGCTAGTTGTTCTGCGCCGCCTTCTCGCATACAAACAGAAAGACCCCAGATATTCCCTCCCATTCAGCGCGCTGATGACTCCCACTGACGGTACGCACCCATGGAACTACGCACCGAGCTTCTGCAATGGCCCTGGTAACAGGCGAAAACCACACGAGCCTGAAGAAAGAAAGAACTCTTCTTGTTGGCTGACTCGTGGCCAGTAAGAAAACTCCCACATCCAAGTGCCCGAATGGTGCGCAATTGGCTACCTCTATAGCGGTATACTTGTTGGTACATACATCTACTCCTCTTCTATGTATCTAGTGGAACACTTTACGCGCACGCCCTCTTGCGCATAATCTGGTTCTGCTTCACGAGCATGATGCTGTACATCATCTTTACATGAGGCGCTGCCACCTCGAGTCTCTTCGCTAACCGCACAACAGACCCCCACACGGGCTCGATTTCCATTGGTGCGCCCTTCTCTAAATCAATCAATGTCGATGGTTTTGTTGAGGCGTCGGGCTGAGCGATTGTAAGTCGGGGCGTTCCCAAGCACCGAAAGGGAGGACATACGCAGGTGAACATCTTGCGCATCATTTCGACCAGCGCGCGCCCAGCACCGGGTCTAAAGCATTCGAACGAATCCGGAATGCCCATTGCGTGTCCTGAATCGTGGATCAGAGCATGCCTCAAGCGATTGGTCGAGTCGACATACCTATCCGCACGCAGTCCTCAAAGATATCCTCCGCCAACCCAAGGGAGTATTCTTCAATCAGTTCTGTGTGGGCTGGGTGCACGTAAACCTCGTAGCTCTGTCCATCCTGCGGTGGCGGTCGAAACAACGCCATTATGGGGTATCTGGGAGAGGCCATGAACACTAGCCAACAATAAGACTCTGTCGACGTACCCAGTCAACACACACAATCCGCTAAACACCACATTTCTCATATTCTTGTCAAATTTATATCGTTGCACCTCGGGAACGATGTTGGTCTTGCTCCCTCCTCTTTTCAGCGCTCGGCCTATCCGGTCGAGGGTATACTGCTCCTCAACGCTATTCACAGTTGTCGTGTAATCGTCTGGCCTGTACACTCCTAAGTACAACTCCTCCTGTAACATTATGTCAGTCTCGAAAGTCATAGCAGAAGGGCAGATCACGTACATATGCATTGTGGTTAACGACAGCGCCTGCCTGGTTCGTGAAGATGTGAAGCGCAGCACTTATGACACTCGGTCGCTCGGTAACCGTCCTGAGGCGCTCGTATAACTCTCGCTCGATGTCGAACCCGTTTTGAAAGAGTACGTATGTTGGCTGGCCGTAGGCGCTCGTATAGACATCGCAGAGTAAGGGCTCGAGGATCTTGGATGTCGGGAGCACCTCTGGGACGCATTTAGAAGTGACGATAACATAGTCGTATCGTTTGACTGCCGCCGCTCCTATGGAAGAATACACTGGACACGACAGT
Source organism: Cylindrobasidium torrendii FP15055 ss-10 (assembly GCA_000934385.1). NCBI lineage: Eukaryota > Fungi > Basidiomycota > Agaricomycetes > Agaricales > Physalacriaceae > Cylindrobasidium > Cylindrobasidium torrendii. The sequence continues at coordinate 116,057 of KN880464.1, forward strand.
CAGTCTGACAGTGCTGGCAGGCCATGGGCCGGGCGTACAGTGATGTGGTCTCCATCCCTCCTTTGTGCCAAATTTCTCGCTCTTGATGTGTAAACCTTGGTCTGTGAGGCAGTCAGTCGACAAAGAAACTGAACGAGCGTCGTCGACGTACTCTTAATCAAATCGAAATTGCTGCGCGCAACAGCAGATACGTTGACAAGGCCTGAAGCATCGAGGACGTATGCGTCTGTAACCTGGTTCCAGCCAGAGGACAACCACGACAACGAAGTCACCTACAAATGCTGCCAATGGCGCCCAGCCCAACAACAAGGACTTCTAGTCTTGAAGCACCCATTTTGTGTGTATAGACGGTAGGGCAGAGGGATAAGAATGAGGTAGAGGCAAGCAACCGACGTGGAGGGAGGCAAGAAAGGACCGGATATTTGCCTGTTGGTCTGGAGCAGAATTTTTATACCCCAGTAGTGCTGAGTACCGCAAGGTTCAAGCAAGTTCCGTAGATAAGAACGAGGATCCGGAGCGTCAAAGCCATTGTTGTTGTGTGTACGAGCCAGCACTCAGAAAGCGTCTCTCCAAATGTTCTTTGAACATCAGAGGACAAGATACTTGCCCTTCAATCAGAGAAACCAAGTCTACACTCTCAACTGTAGCGTAGATAATTCAGTCAAGCACTTGGAAGAAGAGCGTGGCGCATTTGGCTCTCGGACGGATCTTACACCACGCACGATGGCGCGTTTTAGGGTCGTGACGGTGATGGTTGGGAAGAAAGTCACGCCAGGTCACGCATTGTGCACATGACGGACAACTCTCAGCATCCTCCCATCACCCACTCTACTTTATCTGAACTGATGTTACTGTGAACCGTGACTTACTCTCCAACTGCTTTTGAATTGAACGGAAAGACTAGCGTCATGGTGATGACTGGAATGCGACATGGAACGCTCAAACGGACAAGTTTACGCGTCGTTTTTCGGTCTTCCGAGCCAGTCACGCACTGCACGAGTCCTCAGTGAAGTGAGCTGAGGATGTAGAAGATCTTTCTACAAGCCCAATGCACTTCTAAGCCGCGCTTACGCACTCATGCGTGTAAGAATCTATATAAGTCAGCGACAGAACCTGTCCCTCTTCACAATTCTCTGACCATCATGTCCACTGAGAAGAAATCTGAAATACTCCTTGTTGGCCTCGGCGCTATTGGAACCATCTGTCTGTATGACTCGGTGCTTTTCGATGCAGCGTACTGACGAGTGGGCGCTGCTTCAGACGCGTATGTCCTGCAAGCCTCCGGCCTCGCAAACGTGACTGTAGTTGCTCGAAGCAACTACGATGTAGCAAAAGGTGATTAGCCATTTGATCACTTGGAAGCACTGGTGAACATGATGATGCTCGCAGGCAGCGGCATACACATCAAGAGCCTCAAGTTCGGTAATCATCCCGGCTGGAAGCCCGACAATGGTTTGCATCGCATTCCAGAGATGAGAGCGCACCGCTCATTGCTCCTAGTCGTCGCCAGCATTGCCGAGGCTGCGACCAAGCAATACGACTACGTTATCGTAACAACGAAGCTCGTCCCCGAGCTCCTCACAACCCCTCAGCTCCTCGAACCCTTCCTCACGGCACCATACATCGACTCCTTCGAACAGCCCGTCTATGTCCTGGCACAGAACGGCTTGGAAATAGAGCAAGATCTCTACGATGCCGTCGCAGCTTTGGGGAAAACACCAAAAATCCTCCCTTGCGCTCTACAAATCGGGTGCAGCCTGGTTGACAATGTTGTTGAGCATCTCACAGGCGTTAGTAGTAGCCATCCACAGTCCCGCTGCCCGAGGTGTTGACAACATTCGAATAGGAAAACATCATCATTGGTTTTCACAGGCCGAACGACTACCTGACCGCTACCAACACCGCGGACGAACAAGCCACCCTCGACGACCTGACCAATATCTTGAAGACGGGCGGCAGCGACGCAAGGGGCGTTCCAGATATCCCACGCTATAAGTTCCACAAGAATGTAGGCAATTGCACACTGGTGTCGACGACCGTGTTGACTGGGTCCGTCCTTGACCTGGATCATGCACAACCCGAGTGTTCTCATAACAAAATCATAGATACTTCCTGTCCGCCTTTCTGCGCCAGCCGCCGACAAACGAGGGAGATTACACTGAGTACTTGCACCCGAGGAACAAGGATAAGGTCGAGCAATACACTATTGCCGAGTTCAAGGGTTTGGTGAAGGAGAACCTCGACGTAGGTGCGTAGAGCCAGCACGACATCCTTGCCAGCGCCTCATACTAACATCTCGCGGAATTCAGCGAAGGCCATTGGATTCCCATCGACGGCCGACTGTCTTCCCCCAACCATGGCGGACGATACGATTGCCACAATGCGCGGGATGTTTGCAAATGTGCGTTCTCCCCATGGTCTTCTTGACGATGGCTAACGTCTGCCTAGCCTGCGGTGAAGGACGGCTTGATGACCTCAACACAGCGCGACTGCGCGAGCAACCTTCCCATGGAGGTCGAGGTCATCCTTGGCTCTGTGGTTCGCCTGGCGGAGAAGTTCCAAGTCGACATCCCTCGTATTCGAATGGCATACGCCATGATCCTCGTAAAACAGAACCAGATATTCAGGCTGAAGGGAGTCAAAGCATAGAGGAGTGTAGCATGAGAGATGCTGTTGCTTGCAATTGTATCAAGATACTGTATTGTGGCTTGTCTGGCCGTTGGCTGGATGCAAAAATCAACTCGGTTAAGTCAACTGGTGAGGCGAATTGAGAGCAGACAGAGGGCAATGCTTAGATGTCGCTTTTATTGGTATCAGGAGGCGTGTTTATGCAAATGCTTAGGCAATGATGGGGAGAAAAGACTGAAATTGGAGATACAGAGTATGTGTTCTATGCAACCTATGCATACAAATTAGTTCTAGTTAGGATATTATTTGGGCCTACTCACCAGAAATCAGTGACCGTGGCCACCAGCCTCTCCGGAGGCGAGCATACCCGCTTTGCTCTCGTGGTACTCCGTGTAGTTGTTCGCCCACTTGTAGATCCCGTACCCTCGGGTTAACATGAGCGCCCGAGCATGACACTAACTGAGTGGGACACACCGAAGCCGAAGGGAACAACCCAGTATACCGCCTCCTGCGAGATACGCCTGTATCCGTTGAAGAGGTAATCACTGGCCCAGTTCTTTCCTGCTTTGCCCTGGAATGAGGAGAGCGCTGTCATAAAATGTATGCATTAGTCTTGACTTTCGGAGGGTTGAACATGCAACGCACCGTAGCTCTTGATTCCCTTCTGCCTCACGAAGTTTCCGTGCTTGTCTCCCCACCAAGTACTCTAATTTCCTTTCGTTAGTTCCGTTGGAAACTTGCCGCGTACGATTGGCTCACCCAAGCCCGCTTGGCTATAGAACGAAAGGGAAATTAGCGTTTTTCGCAGAAGGTAGAGCTGCAGACGTACGGCCAGGCATCTCAGAAAGGCGGATAAGTGTAGGCCGCATTGTTATGTGGGTGTCGGTGAAGGGAGGTGTCAAGCGTGCAACTGAGCCGGATGGCTCCGGATCTGGTGCCGATCAGACGGCTGTGACCGCTGGCTTAGTAATAGGACAGACATACCGAGCTCATATTCCCACCATCACTGTCATCTAATGGAATCAGATTACGAAACGCTTTACAAGGAAATTCTCCTCATGTCTACGGCGCTGAAGGGAACCGCGGCAAATCTACCTAAATCTACTAAAGAGTCTTCACTGCTACAAAATGTCCAGGCATTCGCCACTCTTTTGACAGTGACGACCCCAACAGATTCGTCATCCGCCAATGTAGTCGCGGTTACTGGTGTCGTCGGTATGGACTCGCTATCTACGGTCGTAACCGCGCGCAACCGAGTGGGGGAAACGCAAATGGTCGATCTTTCTGAGGAAACCATATCGGCGCGCGCAAGAGATAGTGTGGCGATGGGCAAGCTGGCGAATGCCTTTGAGTGCGTGCTCTGCCGTTTGCGCAATCTATCCCAGCTAATGACCTCAATAGAAATGGCAACCCTGAATTCCATGTTCACTTGCAAGATGTAGCTACTTTCGTTGAGCATCTTCGGCTGGTGTCCCTACAAAAGGACGACGATGCTTTTGTGACAGCCAAAGCGCATTTTCTCGTATTCATCCACCGCCGTGCTTTCGAGAAGATCCATGCCCGCATGAACTATGGCAATAAATTGTGGAGTGGTGGCGACCCTCTTGCAATATTGGCATCGCAGCCCGTCAGCGACATATCCCCGACTCTGTTCAAACTTGTGCCGTCCCCATTCTTGAATAACGTTCTCCACAAACGTGGACTCGTACCGAATGGAAAGCGTTTCACCATCAATACTGCAAATGCTGCTCAATGGCTGGGAACCATCTTGGAACTTCGCGGTCTGTTCAACCAGCTGGTGTCGGAGGGGACACAGCCAGCCAAATTATACCAAGACGGGATCAAGATCCGCAAAACCAGGATACTCAGGGTAGAGCGCTACCAGGACTGCTTCGACATTATCGAAGCCATGTACAAACTTTGCGAGCGCGAGTCGCTTGTCCAAGCTCTGACTTCTGCTTACGCTCCTAGTGAAGCTGCTCTTATTGCAGGTGAGCCGCTGTGACTTATCCACCTGAATCAACTTCTCACTATGCAGCTTCACTCTCCCCACCGACCGAAGGCACCTCAGCTGAAGACGAGGAGACTCGCGAGCTTGTTACTGAGGGCACTAGTAATAGTATGTGCCTTCGCTGTTGCGTGTCGGTGTAAACTCACTCTATAGGATATCGTGAATACGGCATCACGCATGCATTTCGGTATTATCGCACATTCACTTCCTGGACACAAGCCTCATTCGTTATGTTCCGCCTCATCACTCGACTCAATGCCCGCCGCATAGAGTTCCACCTGGTTTCGCCTACGGACGTCACGATACAATCTAATGTGCCTACGCTCACCAAGGAAGACGTCGTCGAGTTCATGGTTGCAAACGCCAATGCTTGTAAGAACGAGCCATTCAAAAGTATCACTGACACCGGCGATGGTTTCGAGAAAGTCAAGGCGCCCGTACACTGCGAAGCACAGTTGATGGGGCTCATTCACCTCAAAGTACACCGACCCCTCATGCTCAAACCTACAGTGTCTGCGATGCTTCCGGTACTTCTTTCCCATCGAGTCTTTCCAGTGTCGGACGTTGAACCTTTTGGTAGGACTTTGTTGATAGTATCCCGATAGGGATTGGGAAAAAGTGTTGCTTCATGTGCCATCTCTTTGGAAAGCATATAGCGCGGGACCGACCTGAGTTCATACTTCCTGGGACTCATGGTATCATTCATCCTTGGGTCCCACCTCCTTACATTGATGATGTGCACCTCGTACGGACACTTCACTGGGAGTTAAAGAGTATCTTCCGCAACAAGTTTAGTCCCCCATCTTCTTATTCCTCGTCCCCAGCCGACGACTCGGACGAGGATTGGAGGCAGGGCCGGACAGATATTTAATGGTAGATTACTGGTCAAATCCATGTATTCCGTTCTAGCTCGTCGAATCAGAATTCAGAATTGGTGTCTGCGTGAATCAAGTTGACTTGGGTTGCTTCAAGGGTCGAAGAGATACTGGTCGACTGAGCTATTGCATGGCTAGGCCAAGGATGATTTCGTGTAGTTCACACGACTACATAATAACAGTGATACAAGAGAAACTGTCATTGCTTTCACCAGCGTATTAAGTAGTGATTCCATCCCAAGAGTCCGATGAGCACCCTCATTCCCAATCATGTGTAAGGTGTCCCAGCCAGTAATAAGATTTATGTGAAGCAGCAAGTTGTCCGTAAGAAAAAGAAACAATAATATATACAGCGCGGCATGTCCAAGGCAGTAGGTGTGAGGTGGCAAAACAACAGACGGGTCGAAAATCGGGAATGTAGTGGTCAATCATGGGGCCGTACAAGTCGGGATCTTGATGTCCTTCAACGTTCTGTCCTCGTTTGTCAGACCCCAAGCTCCTTCCACGCCGCCATACTTGATCCTCTTCCACTCCTCATCCTTGAACTCGAAGAAGAAATATCCAACACCGTCTTTGTTGGCTTTGCAGACAAAGGTGTCGAGGAAAGTTTGGAGGTTGGCCACAGATGCGTCTGCGCCTCCCGAGTTGGTCAGACTATCCTTGTCTGCTGAGGTTGTCGGCCAGCCCGTCTCCGCGATGTACATCTTTGGCTGGAGCGGGATGAGCATAGCAAGATAGTACGTCGAAGGACATGGCTTACCTTGTTCGGGAGTGCAGCCGCAGGCTGAACATTCTCCTCGTCAAATGAGGTGAATGTCCATTCTGCAGCCTCATCGATAGATACACCTGCGAACCAAGGGTGGTCATTGGCAAGACCATAGTCCATCTCTGCCATCACAAGCTTGTTGAAGTAGTAGGCGGCGTCCGAGTTCCCGACCGGAATATCGACACCAAGGTCAGAGAGCATGGACTTGGTGTCCTTGATCCAAGCAACAAGCTTCTCTCCAGCGGCATTACCAGCTGAGCCGTTCGGGTCTTCGGTATTAGCATCGGTGACGGCGCTAAAAGAAAGGTTTAGTCGGCGTCGGAGTGGGGCGCCCAATGCAAGACTCACTTCAAGATGACCTCGTTGCCGACTGTGATGCCTTCAATGTGGTCGGTACCATATGTCTGTATCGCCTCCTTGATGGCGTCGCGCTGGCGGGTGTATACGCTGTCATCGGTAATGTCTGGGTAGTTTCCCAGGAATAACTTCACGTCGACTTTGGTTTGCTTGATGGCCTCGAGCTAGGGACGATGTATCAGGCGCATGCCTACAAAAAACATGTCGGCGGCATACCACAAGTGCCGACTGGTTACAGTCCGAGCCATACAATCGTACGCGGTTGGTAAGCTGGGACATTATCTATGTAGCGGGCGTTAGTGGCCGTTATGCCAGCAGACACCGGCCAGGACTGACCTGGATGTCCTTGATGACAGCGCTGAGCTCAGCCCCGCAATCAGGCATAATGGCGCCGTCGGGAGTGTACGCGAGACCATAGAAAGCTTTGTGCAAGTTCGGGTCCTTTTCGAATGAGCTGGGGTCGTTGGGATCGGTTTGGACGGGGTCGCCAGAGGATGATCCGCCACTTGATGAGCCAGAGGAAGACGAGGAAGAAGATGAGGATGAGGACTTGTTGCGTGTGAGACCGACTCCGAGGCCAACTGCTAGGCCTATGATGACCACAAGTCCAACGACACTGCCCAGCGCCTAGATAATCTGTTAGCGCGCCCACAACGAGGCTGTGTGTGTGCTCACAATCCACTTAGCACGCCTGGAACGGGCCGCACTCTTCTCCAATGTCTGCTGCATACTAGTATTCTGGTAGAGAGCGTCGTTTTCGTTCGACATGTCGAAGAATGTTGGGGGTTGCGAAATAGAAAGAAAAGGGTTCCGAAGCGAAAAAAAAGTGCTGGGGTCGTCAGGAATCTGCTCGGTGACGAACGAGGCGGTATCAAGTGCCCGTGAAGGGAGGAAGAGAGAAGAGGAGGTTACGGCGCAACAGAAAGTCCTCCTTATGTACAGACCATGAGCGCTGTGCCTTAGGCCTGTTAGGTCCGGAACGAGACTCGTTTCATCTGGCACAGGAAAGGGATCTAACCGGGCATTGAAGCGCTGAGAATGTAGACGATGTGAGAGCAAGAAGATGTGAAGATAGGCGCTGGAGAGGAATTATCTCGAGTGGCATCGATGCGCAGTAGGTTGAGCAACAACGCATCAAAATTCACCCACATATGGGCATGAACGCCATCGGATGTGCGGAACGTAATTTCATTTATTGCACTGCAGTTTGACTTTGGCCGGATGGGTCAAGAATGCTTCAGTTTATCCCTCAGTGCCAGCAATGAGATCTGCAAGTTCAACGTTTCCGCTTATGTGCTGCCCCGTTCAATGGGCTACTCTGGTGGTCTCAGCCACCACTCTACTCAGCTAGCGGCGAGCGCACAATGCCGATGCCCGATCACTAGCACTGTCTGCAAGTGTGACCGAAATGTGACGATGCAGACGAGGGAAACGCCCATGTCCCAACGCGAATCTGCGCGAACGGTTCATTAGCTTGCATCCGCCGCAACGCAGAGTCACAGTAATGCTCATCTACTGGGGGTATGGTATGAAAGGCCTCGGGTCGCAGTAATGCACGCATCCTTTGTCTTGTCTAATTCGGCCACGGTTGGTGAAATGCGGTATCTGATTGATCAAACTCCGCCACTGCTCTTTTGACCTTACCATCATGGACAACCTTCCGCTCGAGATTCTGCAGGACATCTTCGAGCTATCATGTATAGGCCCTGGTCCTTCTTTGGGTGTATGCCTTTGCCTAGGACCGTATACGCTGCTCCCTGTTCAGCACCAGCTCTTGATGGTCTCTCGTCTCTGGCGTGACGTTGCTACCTCCACGCAAAGTCTTTGGACCACAATCTTCGCAAGCTGCGTCAACGATTCTGGAGAGAAGAAGGAAGAAAAGCTGCGTTTCCTACGCCTTGCCCTTGGGCGTTCGGGAACCGCATTGCTCGACATTCATGTCGTGTCCTGCTGGGAAGCAGTGGCGGAGTACCTTATCCCCAAGGCGTATCGATGGCGCATGTTGACCGTAGGAACTTCAGATCTTTATGCCGATTTATCATCCTTTGCTGGCCTGCAAGGGAAACTCCCGGCCCTGGTAGCGTTCGAACTCGATGACAAAGCTGTGGATCCCAATCAACGATCTCAAGTCATTGGGTGGCTGTCGGACGCCTTTTCTCACTCGCATCTCATTCGGGAGGTTTTGTGCTACTCCGAGTTGCTCGAAGTGCGTTTTCCGTGGCATCAACTCACCAGCCTCAACGTCAAGTTTATTCCCTTGCCAACCCAGGCCATGGACGACGCAGTTCGCTTCAAAGGCTTGCTGGAGTCCTGTAAATCTCTCAAACGCCTCTCGATAAATGGCCAGCCGCCTCTCGCGTTGCCTTTCCGGAATACGACCGTGCAAGAGCTCGTGCACCCCGACCCATTATGGCTGTGGTTCCTCACTCTCCCCGCACTGCGCAAATTGGTATTACGAGGGTTCAGCAGACATATTGACTGCTTCCCGCTCTGCATCGACTTCATCCAACGTTCTCGATGTTCGTTGACCTCGCTTCAGCTCGAGATCCCCATTACACGGTGGACGTCGGTGACCATCAGTAGCTTTCAGGATGTCCTCAAGCTGGTCCCCTGTCTTCAGTCGCTTCTGCTCGAAGCTCCCACAATCGTTGACGAGTCTCCGCCTGCATGCTACCCCGCGGACATTCCATCTCTCTGCCAACCACTTCACGATCCAAAGGTGCTTCCCGCACTGGTCAACTTTGATATCGTACTATCGCAAGGAACGAAGCAGAGTGCCGAGCATTGCATGGAAGCGCTTCGAGTGTGGCTGGCTGTTGTGAGCGATGTCGTTGGCGCACGGCGTGCGTCGATGAAGCGCTTTGATGTGAACGTCAGAGCGGTGCGGGAGGAGACACAGGAGCATGTAACGCGGGATAATGTGGAGAGCATGGTCGAGATTGGCGCGCTACAGGCGCGCGCGCGCGAAGTGGGTATCAAGGGCCACCTCTGGGTCACAACTCTCAGATTTCAACCCTATGAATCACTAATGCACGTGAGCAAGTACGATATAGAATTTTGAGGTTTGTTCACCATAAACAATGTACAATGGTCTCATTCAATGCTCAGCGCTTAGAAACCCTCAATAATGTTTGAATTCAATCTGGGTGACGCCTTCTGCTGCGTTCGACCATGTCCTATCTAGGGTACGCGCCGTACAGTGCTGCGGGGAGTCTTTATATGATAGTATTACAGATGAGAAACATATATGTACTAATAGTGCCTACTATAGAGGGGAGAAAAATACTACAACCAATGATATGGTCATACAACAGTGCAAATTTACATCACGCAGACAGATAGCGGCGCCAGTTCGTGATAGCAAGGGGTTTCCAGTCTAGCGCAATGACTGGGAGTGACACTGAAGATGAGGGCAGTCTAGCTTGTCTCTTGCTTGTCAGCAGCATCATTCGTGTTCGAATTCGTAACAGACATGCTGAAAAATCACGGTGAATAGTTCGTTAGGTCTGAACGACTGAGTTTGAGCGACGTACAAGTGGCGAACTTGGCCCGAGGTACGAGTTGTTTGAACCACTGCCCTCCCATAGGCCGTGGTGGTCTTGGCTGATTTGGTTCGTGCCCTATGCGAGTGAAAGCGTGTCATCAATAGGCTCATAAAGGCGATCGTGAGTGGCACTTACATAGTATGCCGCTGAGAAATTGTAAATTGCGTGAACAAGGAATCGCGCTCAAGGGTGATGAACGCGTCTAGAGAGTATCGACAATGAGAAACGATCCCACCGTGCGCTACGAGTTTTCTTATTTGACGTTGTGTACAGTCTTCACGTGAGAATCTCGACACAACGTGATCGTGTCTCAGCTTATATAATGAATGATTACTAACAATGAACAATGAACGCAGTCGATTGTTGGAAAGAATCGCAAAATCTAGTGGTATGCGATACTTACTGGATCCCTTGGCAGGAGGCACTCATGGGCGAAAGCTTGGACTCGATGGGGTACAGGTATCATATTTCAATATGCCTAGTGTTTTGGCAACAACACGTACATAGCTATCCAGACGACTACTAATATGCTACAATGAGAGAAGTGATAAAAAGGATGGAAGAGCTGGAGTGTGGGCTCCAGGAAGAGAAAACGAAATACCAAACTCTACACAATATGGAATAGAATTATCCATGCCACGGGATCAGACAGCACATGTATATTATACCTTGGTGTCCGCCGACCTTTGGCTATCCCAATCCACACCGTAGGCCTTCGCCTCCTGCAGTTCGTGTGTTTCGACCGTCACGACGACGCCTTGCGAGCGTTCCGTTCGGAAACCTTGCACCGCGCTTGCAGAATATGTTTGTGGGTCGCTTTGCTTCGTGTTGGACAGGTCCATGTCCCTCCTTATGCTCGCTCTGATGAAACGTTAGGACGGGAAGGTATCAGGTGTGGCTGAGACCGACCTCGAGCAGAGTGATGATAGAACGGTATTCGCATATAACTTAGGAAGCACAAATGTAAATGCTGGGAGGGAAGGTGTCAGTGAAGGTAGTAGGTGCCGGGAATTAGAAGATTGCGCACCAATGTGGTAAGGAGTAGCGACGGTGAAGTAGAGAATAATGTCCACGACAGCTGTGAGCGCTGTGAGGAGACCGTTTTGGACAGTCACTGCGCACGGGGTCAGAGCCGAAGGGTTGAGCGAGAACAAGCACAACGCACTGTGAATGATCTTGTCCAAGACCTTGTCGCTTCCCTGGAATCTACCCTTGTGCTGGCGCAAGTAGTAGGTGAGAGCAAGAGCAATGATAACGTCCGAGATGGCGGCGGGCAGGAGCCAGAAGATGACCGTCACTTTCACGTTGATAAGCTCGGCAAACGTTGTGAGAGTAGCGGCAGCATGGCATGCAGCGATTCCACCACCTAGGCGAAATCAGCGAATGGAATGTGAGCGCTCCACCGAAGACGTACCGAAGGCCATCATTGAGCACGAAAGTACCAGCGCGCTCACCCACCATGTCCCAGAGATAACGTATATCCTCCAGGCATAGTAGGCTTGTACCATGGGGCCAATCAATCCCTCGAGCAGTGGGTCCGCAGCGAGCGCTGGAGGGAGATCAGTATTTTATTTCCCGGCAAGGCCGAACAATCACACGCACCCCAATGCAACATCATATACGGCTGGATGTTCCCCCAGTTCTCGATGAGCAGATGGTATATCCACCACAAGACGAAGAACGAGCTCAGGAAATCCACTATGAACACAGCTCCGACGTATAACTTGAGCCACTTCGAGTCCTCCGGGAACGAGTTGAAGTAGTTCCACGTCTGTGCGACGATGATTCCAAAGAGCACCAGTGATATGAAAATGCCTGAGAGAGGAGAGGATTAGGTAGGCGGTAGAAACAGATGATTTGATGCGCACCGATGAGGAAGAAACCCCACGGTTGTGGTAGACCGACTATGGCGGCAGCGGCAGCAGCTGCTGCGCCTGCATCACCTGCAGTTGCATTGGAGGCGGCACTAGTAGCGGCGGACATCTTCAATCAAACGAAAGGCGTAATAGACGATGTGAAGACAAGCCAGAGGACTGAAATGCGGCCTTCCATCTTCAAACAATGGTCGGTACTTAAGCACACTCTGAGCAATGCCTAAACAGGCCACTTTGAAAGTAACGTCCATATATGGCCTGTTACCTTGTTGGAGGATGGAAAGGAGAAATACCGCGATGTCCCTGGCCAATCCCTGATGAGAAGCTACGGAGTCGAAGCCTGGAAGGCCAAAGTGTGGGATTTTTTTCGCTATACGCAGGTTCTCGGCTTCCTGAGTAGCGCGCTACTCACTTGGAAACAAGGAATTGGCGATACAGAGGACGAAGAGAATGTTGGATAAATCACGCATTGGGCCTCAACCGAACTGGCGGCCCGACGATCGAATGATGCGTCCTGCTGCTTGTCATTTACCTCCATGGCGGGCGACGTCGGTGTCGATTTTCCTTGCCTAAAATGCCAAAAAAATCGACTCCACATTCAACTTGAACTTCAATGATGTCCGACGTCCCAATATGGCTCTTACCTTCATGACTAGCGCGAGGCAAAACGGCCACACGGACACCAATGATATCGAAGCGCCATATTTTAAAGCAAAAAACCCGGGTCTAGATATTTGGCAGGCGCTCAGCCTCGACGCGTCGCCTCCTGTGGACTTTAGGACGCGATGAATGTCGTGCTGTGTGCCAGTACGACACCCAAGATGAATGGACACTTCAAGATGGACAACATTTGCGAGGCGCACGCCAAATCTATCCCATCCGCTCAGCATCCGTCGAAATTGCGTCGAAACCCCCATCAGACCAAAGAACCAATGACCCGTAGCCACCAAACTGGACGAGCGACCGGAGACCATATATGGAACTTACCTTGTGGTGCGGCACACTGCGTAGTCCCTTGCTCTTGTTCTCTTTCAGGCTGAGCACATACACATCCGAAAGCACTCGAGCCGAAAACAGCATACCAACGCTTATTCGTTGCTAGCCCTAGATGCTTCATAGATGTTCGGAGCGTGCATCCCGAGCACAATAAAAGTGGACAGCGATAGGCGCTTCTCCATACCTACTCTTCCCCACCTGACTTGACCTCCCACCACTCTCGACTTACAGCCTTTTATCGCATCTCCTTCTCTCGTCACTCAAAGATCATACCGATGGCTTCTACTACTTTCGACTATGTCGTCGTTGGCGCTGGGTCTGCCGGCATGGTGGTTTCAACTCGTCTTGCTGAGAACGCCGATACCACTGTCTGCGTCCTCGAAGCTGGCGAGGACCTCACTACTCAGCCCAACTATCTTATCCCTGGTATGTCCTTCCTTGGATTCATGACATTCCGACGCTGATCATATCGCAGGTCTCTCCGCCGCCGGGCTGCAAGGCCCCACCGACGCCGACTGGAAGTTCTACACCAAGCCTCAGGAGAACGCCAAGGGTCGCTCTATCTGGACTCCCAGGTATGCTCTTGTCTGGTCATCTCGCTCGAGGTCCACTAATGCATCTCGCGCAGAGGAAAGGTTGTTGGAGGTTGCGGTACCGTACGTTTGTCGCTATCTGAACGGACGATGTGCTGATATCATTTACAGACGAATATTGTCGCACTTGGCAAGTGAGTATCACCTCATCTCATCGTGTGTAGCGTAGGGCTAACCCACCCTTTTCCTCAAGAGGTCACGCAGAGGAGTATGATGGTGAGCAAAATGCACTCTTATTGTGGCTCCCCTCTTATCTTATTCATTAGCTTGGGAAGCCTTGGGCGCCAAGGGCTGGAACTGGAAAAACCTGGTGCCCTATTTCAAGAAGGTACATTTGTTCATTCTGAACGACGAGTAAATGAAACTAACCCTAATTCAGAGCGAGACCTTTACAATTACTGAGGAAGAGTCGGCGGAGACTGGAATGAAGTTCAATGAGGAGTTCCACGGCTCGAGCGGGCCCATCCACCGTACTCTGCCCAAGTGGAAGAGCAATGCCACAGTTCCAGTTGAGAAGGGGTGGGAGGCGCTCGGTGTCTCGAAGAGCGCGAACGGTGTACGTTTCTTATCTTCATCGCGGTAAGGGATCAATTCTCACCAGCGCTTCTAGTACGATGGGGACTCGCTTGGCTTCTACTCCCTTCAACTTTCGGTTGATCCCACCACGGCTATGCGAAGCTCGTCTGCCACGGCATACTATACTCCCAACAAGGACAAGGAAAACTTGAAGCTTCTTACCGGCGCACACGCTGCTCGCATTGTTTTCGAGGACAGGGATGGGGAACTCGTTGCTACCGGTGTCGAATACTACAAGGATGGCGAATTGCAGACCATCAAGGCGAACAAGGAGGTTATTATTGCGACTGGTACGCTCGTCAATGCTTTGCTTTCCACCATACTTATGTTTTCCCAGGCTCGTACAAGACCCCTCAGCTTCTTGAGTTATCTGGAATTGGCGAGAAGAAGCTCCTTGAAGAGCACAACGTGCCCGTGCTTGTCGACCTCCCGGGTGTTGGGAACAACCTCCAGGATCACTACACCGCGCCGATGGTTGTGGAAATAGACGAACAGTACGACTCGCTTGATTCGCTCTTGGACCCAGCTCAGGCTGGACTGGAGTTCATGCTATAGTGAGTTAGCCCATCCTAATTTTGCAGACGCCGTGATGCTGACCCATATGCTAGCCAGGAAAAGAAGCAAGGCAAACTCACGACGAACGGTGCCGCGCAGTATGCCTTTATGTCGAACCACACCTACTTCTCGGAAGGTGCCTCTGAGAAAGCCTTCTCCACCGCCGACTCTATCATCGAGGGTACCGCCAACACCACGCTGAAAAAGCAGGCCGACTTCCTTAAGTCCGAGAAAATTCCTGACCTTGAGTACGTTCTTTGCTCTGTACCTTGCTTTATTTTCGTGCTCATGTGGTGTGTAGGTTTGCACAATTCGCTGCGTTTTTGCCCACTGGAGATGGTGTCCCAGCACCTGGGAAGCACTACACGTCCTTCTTACTCGCTATCCTGCACCCTTACTCCCGGGGTTCGATCCATATTACGTCGGCGGATGCTCTCGCGCTTCCAGAGCTTGACTTGCGCCTATACGAGCATGAACTCGACCTTGACATGCTTGTCGAGGGTATCAAGTTCGGTCGCCGACTTCTCGAGACGGATGCAATGAAGGCAGCAGTCAAGGCGGAGGTGGTTCCCGGACCTGAAGTCAAGACGGACGAGGAGATCAAGGAGTTCATACGTCTTCGTGGTCAGACGGTGTATCACCCCATTGCGACGGCGTCGATGCTTCCTCGCGAGGATGGCGGTGTCGTTGATGCGGACCTCAAGGTTTACGGGACGAAGAATGTGCGGGTCGTTGATGCCTCTGTTATTCCCATCCATTTCTCTGCACACCCACATTCGACAATTTATGCAGTCGCGGAAAGGGTGAGTCTTTGCTATCCTGGGTTTGCTGGGGCTGCTACTGACCGACTTTGCCAGGCTGCCGATATCATTAAGGCTGCTGCTTAACTTGTGTTTGATTTCTGGTTTTCTCGTCGTGTATATTACGCCCTCGTTAATGGCCTGTTTTCTCTCCACCTTGTAGTAAATATTCAATACCCAGTCTCGGTCTTTAGGAATGTTCAATGCACTTACTCTTCTACAAATTCCCGTGATACTAGCCCGGTCAGAATTCAAAAGTGGAACGCCCTTGTCTAAGTAGCCTTTACAAAGGTTGTATCCAAATGAATACTTAGTCGGCGACGCGCTAAGCCAATTTGATGCGTCTGATGCGCTCGATCACATCTGTTGCAAGCTGCCTTCCGCCGCCATGATCTGTGACCACAATCTCGTTTATACCATGGATGTCAGCCCACTTCATCGCTCAAAATCGATGTACTTCTACAAGTTTCAACACGACCACTAGATGCCCACCATTCGCGCCCTTCAATCCATACAGGAGCCCTACGAACGAACGCGTCCTGGCGTGTCGTGTTTATGAATGAGAGACAAGACCGCGTTTCCTGCTGACGAAGAATGGGTGGCGGCTGACCCGTGAAATGGAGTCTCTTCGTCACCTGGGTCGGTCACCAGACATCCTCTGCTTCAATCCACTTCCACCCAGGATAACCCATCTCCTCTTCCCCCTTCATAATGGATTGCTCCTCACTGGCTCGACCAACTCTCATAATGGCACCGTCCTCGTCCAACCCTCCGCCTTGTAGAGTCTCGTCACGATGTACGCTATAGCTTTCGTTCGGTCGACTTCATGCTGAGACCCCGTAGTTGATTCCGCAGACTCCGACATTGCCATCCAGTCGTCGGATAATGTTCTCTTCAAGATCCATCGCATCAACCTTGCCATGTTTTCCCAGGTGTTCTCAGATGCGGCGGGCTCAACAGTAGCCCAGACAAATGAAACCGTCCACCTCACCGAATCGGCGGAGGTGCTCGAGCTCATGTTGCAGTACATTTACCTCCAACCGCAGCCTGACCTCCGGCACGTCCGCTTCGACGTTCTCGCCGCTCTTGCGGAAGCGGTAGAGAAATACCAAATCTACTGCGCCATGGGTGTCTGCAGCCAACGAATGAAGTGCGCCATTTGGCTTGCTTGCTGTATTGAAACTGACGCCTTGCTTAGGGAATGTATAAGCAGTCATCCCGTGGAGGTCTTGATGTACAGCGTGCGGCACAAGCGAGAGGAAATCATCAACGAGTGTGCAGAAGCGACGATAGCCATTTCCGCGACAGAGATGCTCAAGACATTACCTGGGGACATATTTGCTGCCTGGGTGAGCCTGCCGTAGCCTCATTCTGAACCAAGCTGAACTTTCACAGATGCAATACTATCATAACTGGCACGCCCTTATGCAGAAAGAGTATGGTCGATACGGGCCTACACGACATCATAGGAGCGTCGCGGTCCACCATTGCGAAATTTGGGCCGAAAACTATGCTTTAATCGGGAACGAAATCGGAGGGAAGCCCAGTGCTGTAGTCAACCTGGCCTCCCTTCTGGAGAAGAGGCAACAGTTGCTTGGTGGTCGCTGTGATGACTGCAAACGCGAACTTGGACATTGGTATCACCAGTTTACACGCGACCGTGATAATATTCCCAAATTTAGCACATACCTCTAGGCCGGTATCGCACCGCCGGTCAGAATCCATCATTGACGCGCCCTTGTCCGCCTCTTCGCTACTTTGTTGCGCCTCCTCTTTTCACAATTGCCGTGCCTCATGCCTCCCCTATTGTCGTTTTTTTCCTATACATATGCCCCTTTAGTTCGGTCATCCCGAAATGCCAATTTTGCATCCTTGTCTACCTTTCCCTCCCACCATCATCGTCTGCCACTATGCTCTGTGAGCCTCGTCCGGTCGAAGAGA
Source organism: Cylindrobasidium torrendii FP15055 ss-10 (assembly GCA_000934385.1). Taxonomy (NCBI): domain Eukaryota; kingdom Fungi; phylum Basidiomycota; class Agaricomycetes; order Agaricales; family Physalacriaceae; genus Cylindrobasidium; species Cylindrobasidium torrendii. Next base: position 133,574 of record KN880464.1, read on the forward strand.
CATTCTCTATACCGCTACCAACCCCACTGTCAACGCTCATGGCGGAACCTCCACCATGGTGTCAAGATATCCAGCTCGACTTGATGTATCGTTTACGATTCATCGAGCAATTGCAGACAGTTTCACCACCACAAGCATGCGACAACGAGTCGGACGACTGCATTCTCGACATACTCAACTGGATCGCCCTTTGTTTTATGCCCGACGAGACTAGGAGTGGGGTATCCGTCGCCTTTGCCAGCCAAGCCAACCGAATCACTCTCCATGTTTCAAAGGATAGAAGAGTTGGCGACGAGAACGTGAAAGACTTTTTGACCACCGTGCGCGCTATCCTCGCAGGAGACATCACCGACCCCGGCGTAACCGCCCCCGTTCTCTTTCGGATGGTTGTCGACCGCTGCCCCGGAAGCATCATGCGCAAGATTACTTCCGTTGCGGACACCGACGAGGGGGCGGGTCAGACCATTTATCGCTTTAATAGCATATTTGCTACCTGGCTCGCCTACCGGCCCGAAGGCGAGACGTCGTTGGGGTTTATTAGTATGGCCACCAAGTACGGCGGGGATGCGAAGAAAGCAAACGAGTATCTCCTGGAATCGTTCAGCACACTGGCAACCCAGACGCCGGACCAAATGGATGGGATGGGGGCCAAGGAGCGGTTCACATATATCTCCTCAGTCATGACCGCGTCCAGCCTTCTCCTAGCATCGACCTTCTTTGCGGATATCACTCATAGCCATTCCTTTCGTCTGGCCTTGAAACTGCAAGACCGTGCGTTCTCATTACTGTGTCTGAACTCATGTCCATGCTCAACCTTTTCCGACAGGCCAATTTATGCATCAAATATGGCGGCGGCTTTCAGATGTTTCTGCGTACAAGCACGGCGCGCTGCAGTTCGCCTATGTCGCATTACCATACATACGCTCCATTGTTGGCGACCTTTCGGCAGGACAGGATGTCCACGTCGAGCTCGTTCCCGGATTGGATGAAGGGACGTACCGATGGGGCCGAACACCCGCCGAACAAATCCAACATATGCTGCCTAAAGAGGATGGAGCCACACCCTCCTGTAGTAGACCACCCGAAGACTCAGAGTTGGACAGCGACAGCGAAGGCAGTCGCACTGCTCCCTCAACTGCGACGTTCGGGATGGGCAACACGGCATGCGACGAGCTGCTGAACAGCGAGCTGGCTTTGGAGGCATGGGTGGCAGGAGCAGACGCGAAGGTGTCAGTCCATCCTGAGCTTCAGCTGGTACACCATATGCTCGAGCATGGGGTGAATGCTGCGTACAAGGCAATTGGGACGTCTAAACCTATGTGTTGGACATGTTCGGTTTATCTTGAACACCTGTCGCTGGCGATGGGCGAGGAGCGGGACGATGAGCAGTGGTGGCATGCGAAGGGCACTGAGAGGGTCACACATCGGTGGATGATGCCGAAGGATGCACCGGACGTTGTGGTGCACGGGGTACTGGAGGATGTTCAAAGTAAGATGGAGAAGCTGGTGGACGACGTTGCTTTCGATTGCTACTTTTAGCATGGCGGTATTGGCGCTCCACGTAGGCTTAGGGCTCTCTTACACTCTGTCGTTGCTGGGTACTGCGTTCAAGATGATCTTTGTACTATGGACTCATCATATACATTCTTTATTGTAATAACATTCCACATTCCTAGGTTTCTACCATATTTACCGTACTATATACAGTATAATCAACGTGTTCCATTACTGTTTGAGTGTACAACGACTGGGAGGTCAAAACTCTGCAGAACGAACGGAAAGACGGTTCAAATTCTAGTCTTTGGCTCCAAATTCTACTTAGTCGACCGCCTAAGCGTTAATGTCACGTTAATCTGGTTTCTGTATGAGCTGTGCTTTTTCCTCCAAGGGAGTGGGCTTCGAGACTCCAAGCTCCAAGGACCACCACTTTTCCACCAACCAGAATGGATCGTTGTGTGGCAGTTTAATATCGATTTCTCGAGGCCCGACATCGACGCCATCCGTCCGAAAGCACTTCGTGTGGTGTATCTGGAAACACGAATTCTCTTATGATGTAGTCAGGATATAGTAGCTCAATCGAATGAAACTTTGTATGTTCGTGTAGTATGCCAGTGTACACAGTGAGATACCGCCACGCCCAGCTCAAGTTCATGGGGCATGCACACATGTTCCGACTGACAAATTAGGAGGATAACGATCGGAGAACACAATGGGATTGAACTTAGAAGGCTACATTTGTGATACGTTATAAGTCGCGTCTCATCATTGGCGTGACGCGCACTTGTCCTCGTGACCGTGTTAAGCGCTAAAGAATTGCGAGTCTTGTGAGCGTTTTCGCTGCGCTGATATGTCCAAGTTGACAGTTTTATTTGGCTCGACCCGTGCCACTGAACCTGGGCCGTGCGCCCTAAATCATTCTGGGGTCATAACACTTTGGAGCCAAAGCAACGGATACTACTATGGCCTACAAGGCGAGCTATGGCACCTCACCAGTGCTATGAGAAGATAGGAAATTGTGTTTCTAACAAGCCTTCCCAGTCGATGCCCGCCTAGCTCATCTCTTGGCGTCGGGGCGGGCGGCGGCACGCGCTCTAACGTTTGCGCCTACATCCGCGGAATCAATCAGGGTCACTCCATATAAGATTAAAGGTCGAAATGTAACAGGACCCCCGTTAATAGGTGGGCATGTCGGATCCCGGTTTGGACAAAAATGTGGGCCCGGAGGGCCCAAGGCCAGATTTTTGTTTGGACAAACACCAGCCCGCCGCAGGCGAAGCCGGCGCCAATTTTGGACAAGAAACTACATGGCGGGGGCTCAAACTCCCGTATAAGTGAGCACATCGTAGGCGGCTCAGCAACTCAAATGGTGTCCGGGCTCCGACCCTTTGAGCCCCATATGGTACAATGGCTGCGACATGCTATATAATCTGGATTTATGCAAAAAAAATGTGGTAGCTACATGAGACCGCTGCGCACGATACTAAACACTGGTTGATGGGGAAAAGAGATAGATAAATCGCGGAATTTGTGCTCGATGCTGTCGACGCGTCGAGCGAGGACGGCGCGGGAGGAGAAAGAGATTGACATGGAGGTCGAGGATTCCGAATGGTTGCTCAGAAAGTTGATATGTGGGTTCTTGCATCTGACGGCGACTAAAGCGTGATCCGTGCAAGGGTCTGCCACATTTCGGCTCGAAGTCAACACGACCTTTGGGTGATTTTAAAAGATTTTTTTGTGATTTTAAACGATTTTTGGCGATTTTACGGCGATTTTTGGCGATTTTGGAGGCCGGACGCAAATTTGGACAAAAATCGAGGCCAGGAGCGATGTCGGATCGCATTTTGGACAAGAAATGACCCCCGAAAGGTGCTTTCGGTTTGGACAAAAAGGGCCTCAACTCGACTTTTTGGGATCCGACCTTCGCACCTATTAACGGGGGTCCTAATGTAACCCAATCAGAATGAGTAGGGATATCGGAAAGAGGCTTTATATATACGGCAGTGGTAATCTCACTCATTTCCGACCGGTGTCCAAGATGTGCTACGACGGCCTATTTAACCTACCACCGTCGCTCTCTCGCCGCCGTCCGTCACTGTAGGCTCTTGAAGAGCTTTGAGCATGACTCCACTTGATGCGGAGTGCGTATACTGCCTCTGAGATTCACAGTAGCTAACCGCGGGACCGTTGCGCGCAGCGCCATTCTCATTACATCCTGGTTCAATACGGCGTTGTATACGCTGCAAGTCTTCCTCACGTTCTGGTATCTGGGACAATTCGAAACAAGCAAACAATCACGATATGGTCTCTGCGGGATGCTGGTTGTTGACCTTGTATGCACAATAATGGTCCTGATATCTACTCGTTTGGTGCGTGTCAAGCCATCGCTTGTTTGTTTCTCTAACGGGTGTTCAATAGTATGTTGTAAATTATGGCAAGTCCTTCGTTGACATTCCCCCATCCTCAATACTAAACTAGCTTCAATCAGCTGGTCTCGAAGTCGTCGATGTTATCTTCTGGACATTGCCTGTTAGCATTCTCATGACCTTCGCATCCGCCACTATTGAGCAGGCCTTCTTTGTTAGTCGGTATTGGAATATGTGCGTCCCTCTGCAGATAACCTCCACAAGCGATCTGACCAGCGCGCTCAGTACGAAGGACAAATGGCTGACGGGCACCATCATCATCTTCATTCTTGCCCATGTATGTTGCTTTTGTGGAGGCTGCATGTGTCTACTAAACATGCAACAGGATTCATTGGCCATCACTACTGTCGTCTATGTCTCTGCAAACAGCACAGCGCAGTACACTTCAGCGGGCACAAAGTACACGATGTATGTGCTATTCGCTCCTAGCATGCGGCGATCTTACTGCGACATGTAGTGCGTCTGGCGCTATATGCGCTGCCACCGACGTTTTGATCGCTAGCGCGCTTACCTGGCGGGTGAACAAGATTCACACATTTTATGCATCGACCAGAAAGTATGTCAATGTCTATTCCACCATCGCCCTGCTCATCATGCAAAGCATCCTTCGCCGCGTCGGTTTCTTCGCCGTTACTTGTGGATTCACAACGGCAGCCTGGACCATCATTATGATAGTCACTTTGTTTACCGCCCTCAATGGTACGACAACGAGTTTTCATCCGCGCACATCATGCGAGAGCTCGCACGCTGACGAATACGCAGGCTGGTTCTTCGTGTTCTACACCCTCGGAAGAGCATACAGCCTCACGCTGCTCGGGAATCTCATCCTACTCCGCTTGGCCAACGCGAAGGACAGCACCGTTAGTGGTAGCTCGAACTATAACACTGCATTGAGCGAGCCTGTGGTTCTCACCCCCTTGCGTGCGTCTCTCATCCATCTCCAAAGTTGGTTTCGTCCTCTAACGCTTTGCGTGTGAAGAATTCTCTCACGACAGCAGCCTCCGCATGAACAACCACTCTGTAAAGCCTCAGTCTGTAGACCTGGAGCGCCAGGGTCGGCAAGGTCGTATATCATTTGTAGATCCCTCCTTGCTGGACCGACAGCGACACAATGTCGACCCAAGAGACAACGTCAAAAGCCTACCCTAGCCTTGCACTCAGAGGGGCAATATACGTGTCCACCAATAAAATGTATTTACTAGGTCTACTGTCGCTCTACGAGCAAACAGATATGATGCATCTATGCGTGGCTCTGGAGCAAGGCTTCACTTGCTAGATGGAGGACTCACCCGCCAAGCTGAATGGACGAGTCAGTACTCGTCTTCCTTCTTGACAGAACACTCGCCGATGGAAATATGGGGATATATTAATATTTCTTCGCTGCTGTCTCGAGCTGTCTATTACATGGGTCTCGCAGATGGGGGAAGGGCTTAAAGAACCTGTGGCGTCTTTGATCCGAAATTGAGTAATGAACAATGGAGCACTTGTGCCTTATGTCATCCCAGGATATATATGGTGGGTCCATCATCCTGTTCCCCGCGTTCACTACGTCGATAGTACGAGTAGGGCTTCTGAGCCTGATATTAACAATCCCAATATTATTGAACTACCAGTAGCGTCCAAGGACCGCGTCGAGCCCGTTTTGATATTTACCTCTGCGGAATTTGTAGTATACGCAGGTTAGGTCACGTTTCAGAATCACTGGACAACTCAACCATACTCCTAAGTATCCACATGTGGTTGTTGACATGACAGTCAACCTGGATTATGAGCCCTGTCCTTGCAAATGACCAGGTCTCTGCAAGTCGTGAGAATAGCCAAATATTGGCGGTACACTGTGACGGAAAGCGCGTCTCCGGGGGGCGGGAGTCGGGACCATCTGATCAAGAGACGTCGGTAGCCCATAGCAACCAGCTATGAACCACTTTCCGGGCCGGGAAAACCTAAAGGGCAGCAATTTCCAATACCCAGCGGGCGAGTGTCCGAATCCACATCGCAAGCGTAGGTGGCTCTTACTTCCTTTCTTCCATCATCTTTGCATTGTCCATGCTTTTTGGCGTCCGGGAGCCCACAATACGCCGCCAATAAATGGTCCACTGGCAAATTGCCGTCCCGTGCGTCGGCTTCGCGCTCTGTGGGGATACAGCACTGACTTTTCCCCCGGCTTGGTCTGCAGGGAAGCGCTAGCGGGATCATGGCTCAATATCATAGCATTCACGACGGAGATCTGCTTGGCCGTATGGTACTATCGAAGTGGACTCGGGGCGAAGGTGCACCGATATGGGCTCGCACTTCTACTTTCCATCGACCTGGCCGGTACCATTGTTAATATGGCCTATGCCTATCTTGTGCGTCCTACAACCATTCTAAAGATTGGATTATTCTGACCGGTTTTGCCAGACTGTGGTCACGGCCTCGGCTGGTTCAAGTACGCAAATGCAAACGACGTGCGGAGCGCCCAGCGATTGACACATCTAGATAGGTCCTGACCACAACTATTGGCCACTCCCTGCTTCCCTCATCCTCACCTACGCCTCTGCATGCCTCGGACAGTGTTTCTTCATCCACAGATACTGGACAATGTAGGTGTGCCTATAATCATTGCAACATATTCCCTAATCTTGTGCAGCTCACACAAAACGATCGTAACATGTTTCCTGAGCCTGCTTGTTCTATCCCATGTCAGAGTCATTCACCCGAGCCATTCGCCCTTGGCTCACATTTGTTCAGATCGTGTTATCTGTCGCAAGCGCTACTGTCATTTTTGTGCATTCTGGATTAGAATACGCCCTGGGTCTCAAACTTTCTCTGTATGTCTTCTTGCGATATATTCTTCAAGACTGTCCTGATTGAACTAGGATTGCATCAACGATATGTACAGTAACTGACTTGATTGTCGCTGCTGCATTGGCATGGCGGGCGAGGGGTATCCGAGCCTACTACGCTTCCACCCAGAAGTACGTGCAACCTTGTCGCCCCGTCACCTACATTCTAACCTGCATTAGTTGTTTACATCGACTGGCCATTTACTCTGTCGCATATGGGGCCACCACTGCAGCGGTCACCGCCATGGCAATGATTCTCCTCTATACGAACCCAAAGGGTAAGCCCTGCCCTCGTATGTCCATCGCTGCATCCCTAATGAATGACTTCACAGGGTGGCAAGTCGTATTCTCTGTACAAGGACGTGTTTATAGCATAACCGTCTTGGTCAACATTCTCTTCTTACGACAGGCAAACGCTCAAGACGAAACGTTCTCTGACGCGGGCGGAGTGTTTGCAGAACCGATAGTACTTACGCCTGTTTGTGCGTCTTTTCCTCCCTTACCATTCCACCTCACTGTATGCTGAGTCTCTCACGTCTAGATTACAACCGCGAAACCGCTGCAGACCGTGTATCCGACCCCGAAGACCCTACATGGCGCAAAACTGACGGCTCGGAAGGGCATGCAGAGGTGCGCCCCCAATGTAACAGTGCATGCAATGTTCGACGACTGATTGTTGTTGTATCCAGGCTGTCCTGCACCTCGACATCGATTTCAAGGATGGCGAGTCCAGCAGAGATGCAAGAAGTCTCGAGTCGCCCCCGAGTACCCCCGGACATCGAGTCGTTGGTTCTGGATAATGTACTTTATATACCCAAATCATTGACGTTGCTGTGGATTTGCTCCTTGAATGGTCCCCAGTTACTCAAGGTCAACATCCCTCGCAGGGCGCAAGAGCACTTCATTTCCTTCGCTTCATTTCCTTCGCTAGGTGTTCTTTTCGTCCGTCGAAGTTCGCCAACTTCGATTCCCACGCCACATAGACCACAGTCTCGTCGGTCCGCACGTGACTGAAAGTCCAGTACAATCTGGGTGGCGCAGCTATTCATCGAGAGCCTGCAGCTGACCCTCGTCGAACCTCATAGACCGCGTCACTAGAGCCACCATCCAGACGGCTGGCCATGTACACATGATGTCCCATCCCTCTTCCAAACGGCATCGGCGGCTGTGGTTTGAGACCTGTATATAAAGACGGGTCTGTGCTGGGCAAGACCTTCACTGAACCACCACCCGACACACATTCATCTACTGGAGCATACTTGACTATTCGATTACTGAGCACATTATGTTCACCACTATTGCTCGTCGCGTCGCCATGACCGGCTTTAATACCCCCAAGATGATGGGTCCCGACAGCAACGTCGTACGTGCCCTCACCGACAACTCACGCTGCGTCGATTAATCTGATGCAGGTATTCGGCGTCGTAACCCTCATGGGCCTAACAGGCTACTCATACTTCCTCGGCTGGCGGGGAATCGAGCGCCATCACAGGGCTGCTGTCCCACAAACCTATGGTGCGTATCTGTCTCTTACTCCCACCTTCTCCCTCCCATGAATTCCCCGTCGTACAATGCGAACGCTGATACATCCAGCTGCTCTCAGCCGCACCGACCTACGTAATTCCGAAATGATCTGGAAAGACGCGCTCGAGGAGGCCGCAAGCATGGAATGAAAGGATAATCCACTGAACGTGAACAACGAATTGGGAGCGCTCAAGCCTCAAGCGCATGGGAAACTTGTATTTGTATAACAGAAGTGTAGTATCAGCCAACAAGCAAGATTGAATAATGTACCACGATTTCCATACCACCGCATGCTCGAAGCTCTGGGATGTTGCACGATGGAAAGCGCCTGTATCGTCCGCGCTTAGATCTCCATTGTATCTGCCGCCGCCCGCTTGGTGGCCGACTGGTCAAGCAAGTACCGCAGCGTCGAGGAATTATTATCGCATCTGCGAAGGGGTCATGAGCTCAGCACCAAATAGAAAGACAAACCATACGCACAATCCCGTTATAGTCTTTTCACACTCGCCCAACTGCTTCTGCAACGCCCTGAATACACTAGCATATTCTGCTGCCCTGTCCCTCAAGTACCGCCCATGCGCTATCATCAACGCCTGCGCCCATAGCAGGTCGAATTCCAGATGGGGGCTTTTCTCTAGGTGCTCGGCGACATACCGCAGGAGGGCGGGAACGTACATAACCGGCACCTGCCTGCACAACAACCTGATATCTCCCCGCGGAATTTTCTCGTATACACGTTGGATGAGGGGTTTTTCGGTGAGGCGCAGAGCCATGATTAACGCCTTGAGGTATTCTCCAGAAGCGAGGACATCGAGAGTCGTTTGGGGCGTAAGGTCAATGGACAAATCGAAGGGGTCGAATAGGACTGTGTCGTCCAAGGAATAGATGAGAAGACCCTCCGTCGATGCAGCCGCCCATGTCCTTCCCGTCGGCGCAAACCGCACACATTTCGTCCTTGCCTCCCGCTTATACCGCCGTTTGGACATGTCACCGTTTTTCGCGCCAGGCAGGCTTGTGTCCAACCGGTCAGCCAGGTCGCTTTCATACCCGCGGTCGTCGATGAGGTCCACGTTGATGCCCGCAGAGTTGACGCGCCGGCTGTCCAAGAACTCTTCTGTCCCGTCCAGCGAAAGGTTCTCGGATATTTGGTACTTCTTGACCATAACACCCTCGCCCTCCCGAACATCGTAAAGGACAACGTACTTGCTGTTTCCACCCGCCAGAATGCATCGGCCGTCTTCGGTATACGCCAGGCTGTTGAAAGACTTGCCTGACGAGTTGTTTGCTGCAGATACCCTGTCGTCTGCTTTGCGTCCTCCGGATATATCTTTCCTGCCATCGATGACGCCCGTTTGCTTCCCTTCAGCGACATTGAAAAGGGTGATCTGGCCGTCCAATGTAGATACGGCAGCCTCCTTGCCGTCCGGGCGGAATGCGACTGCGAGGACATCACCAGACACAGTCCATGGCTCGACAGCGCGCGACCGACCAAAGATATTCCACAGTCGTACTGTACGATCCCAGGAGCCGCTGAGGAGCTGGTTCTCTCCCGCAGGCGAGAATGATAGGGAGCTGACTGGTCCTTCATGTCCAGTCAGGATATCCAAAAGCTTTCCCGTCTGAACCGACCACAGGAAGACTTCAAAAGAGTCTGTCGAACCCGCGGCGACAACTTCGCCTGATGGGTCCACAGCCAGAGATGAGAATTGTACAGGCGATGGTGAAGTGAAGGTGCGGAAATTGCGGTATCGAATGAGGTCGTAGGCGCGGACTGTGCCATCCAATGAAGCAGTGAAAAGGACGCTTCCGTGTTTGGCGAAGGAAACAGAGGATACTGGTGCAGTGTGCTCCGCAAATGTGACGAAGCAGAATCCGGAATGGGTGGACCAGACCTTGACTTTGCCATCGTCACCACCAGTCGCAATCGTCAGGCCGTCAGGCGCATAGCTAATCGCATTCATGTCGAAATAGTGACCCTGTTGCTTGAGGACATAAGACTCTGACTGCCACTCCCACACCAAGAGCTGGCCAAGCTTTTTAGCGCCAAAGGCGAGCCATTCACCAGAGGCGTTGATGGCGACGGAGGATATCTTCTCTTGTGATATGCTGAGGGTGTGGATGTTCGAGAATCCGGGCATCTCCCAAAGGCCAAATACACCGGACGAGAAGCCCACGATGAGGAGGTTGGTGCGGGAATGGAAGGTAGCGCAAACGACTTTTGTGCCGGACTGGTTGAAGTAATGACGTTCAGAGACACCCCAGCGGGTGGTGATGATGGAGTTGGAAGCACCCTCGCTGGACGTCGATGCGATAGGTTCGTCGTCGCTCTCCTCCGCCTCCCGCGCGCGCCAGGTGAAGACAACGCCATCACGGCTGACAGTGTAGATCTAAACAAGGTCAGGAAGGTGCGCTCGTTTTCAGAGAAGCACTGACCGTGCTGGAGTCGGTAGAAAAGTAGGCGCCAATAACTGCGTCCTTGTGGCCTCCAAATGTTCTGTGCCGGAAGCCTTCCACCGGGTTAAGAGTCCATAGGCGAGCGGTCATGTCTCGAGAGGTTGTAATGAAGCATCTAGTCATGGTAAGCGCGGAGCCTTGTGAGATGCAGGATACGCACTTGGAGTCGGACGACCATTTGATGCTCAGAACATCGTCGTGGTGGCCAGTGTATTCACGGTGTAGGTCAAATGCCGCAAACTCGCGCGCAAGGTGGTTCGGGGTCTTCCAGACTTTGACGTGCGCGCCATGGGTGATGGCGATGAATCTGATTGAGTTCATGAGAAGTGGAACTTTGGATGGGTGGATTGTCAACGCACTTTCCGTCGGGCGAGAATTGGGCGTCCTTGACGGGTTTTTTGAAGTTCATGTGGTGGAGGACTACGCCTCGCTTGAAGTTTACAAGGAGAGCACGTCCGCCTGGTTCGTAAGGACGCGTTTCGATGGTAAAGAGAAGGACGCACTATCATCAATAGACAGAAGGATCTTCGAGTCTGGGCTCAGCGCAATGCAGGTTATGTTTCTTCTGTTCTCGAAGGGAAGGGTGAAGGACTTGTTGCTGCCGATAGATTCAGTATTACTCGAGCGAAAATGCTCGACAAACGCACTTGACAAGGTCAAAGACCGACACCCGATTTCCAACAGGACTGAGCAATGAATTTCCATCTGCCGTGTAAACGATGTTTCCCTGCTGGTAGACCGTGCCACATAGATTGGAGAACTGATTTGTGTATAAGCCAAACCGTCACTGAGAAACGGAGAGCACTGAACCTTGTAATTCGCCTTCATGGCTGCATGAAAGTACTTTTTGCACAGCCACTGGATTTTCGATCAGCTCCGGCGATCGGGCCGCGCGCATTCCACGCGACACGTTGTAACTGCCATTTCCCCACCATTCACCCTCGTACGCGCCCGTCTGAAGCTCTGCATATCCATCTCATATCTTATTCGAAGCTTCAAAATGATTAGCCATAACACACTATTGACGCTCGCAAACTCCCTGGGCGTACTTGCCATGGCTACAGTTATTGGGTATCACTTTATTGCGGTGAATGCGAAGTATGTGAAGGACACGCCAAAGTAGAAGGGACATGGTGCGTGCTCATCCTCGCATGGGAATCGTCTACTAACAAAATTATTACAGTCGTCTGCACTGTATTTCGTATGGATGGATTTCGTTGTTGCTACACGCATACCCACTTCAATGCATTCCTCTGCTCCCCTGGCATCGCCGTCTTGCGCTCTACATACCGCCCCATCCTCAAAGCTCATCTCGTAAACCTGGGCATTGCTTGATGAGAGTCCTCCGTGTACATTCGTTCAGCCCTTTCGCGCTGGCATAGGAATCTCCAGCCGGACTGTAAACGGAATCCAATCATACAGATGAACATGCATCAGCAGCCCCCGTACCCATCAGCTTACCCATCATCATGATTAGCCTCACGGTCCCGTACAAAACGGAAACACGGCTTCATGGCCAGTCTACAATGCGCACGGCCAAGCCATCCGCTTCCCTTCTTTGTCTGCATTTCTCCGTTGACAATGATAGAACAATCATATCCTATCTCTGAAGCAAGCCTAGACCATAGCCTGCGCAGAAGTTAGGGCACCGCTGTATTAGCAGAAACGGCTGGTTCAAGACTACGCGCATGAGTCCCTGCTAGTTCCCGTTTTGAAATGGATGGCGAAATGCGCCCAATGGAGGAGAATATCAGGATGCCAATGTGGGAAATGTCGAAAAACTTGACGAAGTTCGTCACGGTATTGGCCTCGCGCGCAAATGAGCAGCACTGACAAAAGTCACAGACCATCTTGAGCGCCCGACGTTCAGCTTTGGCTTGAATAGTATTCACCATGGCACCAAGGCAAGGCTGAACATATGTGGTAATGGTTGCCTTTTGTCTTTGCACAGCGACAGCTCTACGCAGATGGGCCGCCTTGTATTGTTACCTCGACCACATAAATCGAAGCATTGGGAATGGCCCACAATCCTAAACTGCCACCCTCTCTCGGAAATAGCTCATCCCTTTGTGGACCAATCTATCTGGTCAGTCCAAAGTTGCCAGAGCTCTTCAGCGCAACACAACACTGACTCCGGCACCCCAGCCATAATGAGCTCACCCTCTACTCGAGAATCGCGCAAACCGCAGCTTCAGGTGGACTTGTCTTTCATGTCCGGTCTGCCTGAGTCTGCTGGGTACGCGATGCCGCCTAATACACCAACTGACTGCGTATCGCCTCCACTTTCCAAGGCTTTCTGCGTAATTCCGCTCATCTATGTATCACCGCACAATACGGAAGACACTGCGGGATTCAACGCCAAGCAGGCAAGGGCATAGGAATGGAGAATGGGCAACACCAGGAGGAGACGCGATTGAACCTTGAGATCTTGAGAATTGAAGTAGAGTGATGTGCTCGACTTGAACCCTTCACTGTAGATAACAATGGTGAAGACGTCTGACGCTGTTGATACACTAATGAATGTTGTCACCGCTGTGCTGGGGATGACGAGCGGGCATGGTGTAAATTGGCATGTCCTTGAAAAGAACTTTGCCGACCCCATTACAGACAGCGTGCAGAGGCTTCCAATCTGGCTGCCAGGCTAAATGACCGGCCGTGCATTGCTGCAGAACAAAGGAATAACATGTAAGCAGCGAGTGGACTCTTGAAAATCTCAGAGTATTGAACAACATTGAGCGATTCAAGTCTATGTAAGTACTTATGTAGATGATGGCGATGTCCAGGAAGCAAAAAGCTTAAAATTCGGCCCGATGTATCCGCGTATTCACTCCGGTGGTCGTTGCGCGATTTGCTGCTTGCTGTTGGCTTCCATGGCGCCCATACGCGTTTGTTGTCTTCGCCGACGATGTTCCCAGCAAGTTCCCAGCTATCCAGTATCCATTCTCTCCTCCATCGCAGTCCAATCTTCAAACCTGTGTAGTGGTGCATGAGGTCATTTGAAACGCATCAAAATAAGCATGCTGGGCTTGGCATCTTTTCCCATGTGTATCATATCCGCGGAACGCGTTGTTAACCGCCTCATACACCCTCTTTCTTCTTCTCTCCCACCATCTCTCCCTTGTTATGCTTTTCCCTCTCTGTCTGCTGCCGCTACTGCCGCTGGCGGTGGTCGGCCAGTCGGTATCCTACAAGGAGAACTCGGGCATCTGCGAGACGACCCCCGGAGTCAATCAATATTCTGGCTACATCAATCCCGAGAAGAAATCAAACGACACCTTTTTCTTTTGGTTTTTCGAGGCAAGGAGTGAGCCCGACGACAAGCCTTTGACGCTATGGCTGAACGGCGGCCCCGGATGCTCCTCAATGATTGGTCTCTTCACAGGTGGAGTCTTTGCGCAGCGGTGGAGGCGGCGGTTGCTCATGGTGTTGCAGAGAACGGGCCTTGTCTTGTCAACAACGATTCCAGCTCAACACGGTTCAACGAGTACAGCTGGAACAACTACACAAACAGTGCGTGGTCCCGTCTCCGCCGAGAGGCGTACCATTGATCGTTTCAGTGCTCTACATCGACCAACCGTTCGGCGCTGGATTCTCGGAGGGTCGCAATATCGATACCCTAGACGACGCTGCCAAGTACCTCTGGCAAGGACTGCAAACCTGGTTCGACGACAAAGCCTTCAAGAAATACGCCAGCCGAGAGTGCGTTGTCCCCCCCACTCCAGTCGCTCCACCCCGTCTGACAGCCCCTCTCCCCCCTCTCGCAGTTTCATTTTCGCGACAGAGTCCTATGGCGCACACTTCGGCCCCGTGTTCATCCAGTATTTCCAAAGCCAGAACGACAAAGTGGACAGTGGCGATGTGGACGGGCACAAGATCAACGTGAAGAAACTGCTTATCAGCAATGGCAAGCATGATCCAATGATTCAGACGAACTCGTCTATTGCGTTCGCTATGGATCCGCCTGGTTATGATCCTATTATCACCAACAACACACTCATCAAGGAGGTTCAGTCCGCGTTCGAGAAAGACTGCAAGCCCGCGCTGGACAAGTGCAATGATGATGGGAGTGACAATGATTGCAACGATGCAGTCAAGGTTTGCACGCGTACGATTCAAGTCCCTATGTACGGCAACCGCGACCCCAACGACTTGCGGGTGTCGGACGATGGCGATGAAAGCGAGGAGACTGATGACGATGACTACTCGGACGCGGCTGGCGCAACATACTACCTCAAGTTCGTGCGTGGTAACAAGAGCAAGATCGGCGCAAGGGGTGCAACCTTCGACCAATGTGATTCCGGACTGAAGGCGCGTTTCTCTGGTGCTGGAGAAACAGGGCGGTCTGCTATGAACCAGCTTGCGCAAATCGTCGAGGCGGGGAAGATTGAGGTTTTGATTTGGGTCGGTGATGCTGATATCAAGTACGTTTTTGCGTTTGAACATGCTGTGTTGTTGATGCTGACCGCTGACCTTTGTCGCAGAGCAAACTGGGTCGGCGTGCACGAAGTCATTGCGCAAATGCCATGGTCAGGCAACAAGACGTTTGCCGACACCAAGATGTCGACGCTGTCCTTGGATGGGAGCGATGTCGGGGAGTACAAGGTCGTCGATGGCACGCCTGGCATCACCTTCGTTCGCATATTCAAGGCTGGCCATACCATGCCCGCATACCAGCCAAAGACCGCCGCAACCGTCTTCGGTCGCTTCATCAACGGGGACGCCATTGGCGGCAGCACCAACAGCTCCGACGTCGGTGACTCCCAACCAGGAAACAACCCAGACGAGGACGACGGCGCCCTTTCTACTACATCCCTCACTTCTCTTTCCGTGCTCATATTTATGTCTACAGTCTTCACGTTGCTGTGAACACACTCATTTCGGTATAGACTCACTGGACCTGACATTATATATATCCCTAGAAATATCGTAGTATACTGTTGTGTTGACATATTTATACACCACAGAGCCTTCACATTCATCATCCACATGGACCTAATACGATGCAAGACATTCTGAGCCAAGCTTGAGCGTATTTACATAAGCAGATGAACGACGGTACTGGAAGCCTCTGCACCCCCGTCTGTGCATGCTCGGAGTCCCGGGGAAAGCTCGACACGGCGACATGCCAATCGCGACGCGCCGCGGCTTTCGACATCCCGAGTATGGGTCGGCTTTCGTTCAGAATATCCGTGCGGTCACTCAAAATTCACTGGCTCAAATACTCATTGAGATTGATTGCTACAACGTTCCCTACGTTTCCCTATTCTCCATCCTGTTGCTTTGTAACGTACATGAGTGGAATCACGCAGACTGTCTTAGGAAGTGGAGATGCATATAAATTATACAGTAATGTATAGTCGACTGGTGCTGGGCGGCTCATTGGTAAATACAAGTAAGTTACATACCTGACTGTCAGTATATCCAGCCTTATTCCGGGGGTGCTTTCCAGACAAAAGATGAGCGAGGTGGATGGTGGTAGTCTGTGCAAATGACCACAGAACCTTCATATCCGTCATCCGCATGGACTCGATGCTCTGGAAGACCGTTTCCGAACCCAACGGCGAGGGTGCAGACCGCATGAAGCAAACGTACGACCACAAAACAACTTCACAGAGTGGACCACTGCCAAGCTACGAGTCGGGCTCAGCCAAATTCCACAATGCCTCCCCATGATATGATCACGCGGTACTAAGCTTCATAAAATACTGAAGCATAACTCAATACCTCGAGCAACAGATCGAACACCCTCGATTTGCTGCGGGGTGTCTAGACGCCAGATTAACTTCCCAGCTGTGTAAGCTGTGCCACGGCTAGTTATGGGCGCATGTGGACATTGAAGTTGGCCCGGTTCGAGTACGCGACATGCCAGTGCGGGCGGCGGCGGCGGTCGTGTCCCTTCTTCGGTCCGCAGCGAATCTCTAAACCTACATACCTAACCGTCTCTCTCTTCTTCTTGACAAGTTCATTTCGCGCGCTCCGGCGAGAGTACAATAACCTACATTGCGGGCAACATAAGTCCGCTTACTACCACATACTCGTGGAAAATAGCCTCCTGCATTGCTATCGGAAAGTCGTCTTCTAAATCCGAATTCGCTTTGTTCATTGTTCCGCTTTTGGAACTGTGCTATAGTCGGTGGCTTCGGCTTACGTGTACCATCCACCCGAGCTTCGTGAATCGTGCTACGAATCACGATCACGCTGCCATAATCGCACGCGATGACAATGAGGACGGCACATCATCACGTGCAGTGTTACTGTCACATCATTCAGCCTTCGACAGTCAAGGCGCCTCCTTACAGCAGTACTGCAAGTATGCTTCCGGCGCGCGCGCACTCTTCAGTGTCTGGTGCGTTCTGCTGAGTTCGAAATGCATGTATTATAGCTTCCCGTCGCTCTGGCGCTGTAACTGGTACCTCGACCTAATAGGAAGGGTCAAAGAATGCGTCCCTGCAGTCGGGATACGAAATGGACTGTATACATCGGACTCAAGCCGTATGCAGTGGACCTCAGCTTGGCGCTCATCATGAACCAGCGCTTAAGCTCAAGTTCAAGTAGGGTCAAATCTCGGGAGCTACTAGTAGCATCACTTGGACCACCGCATAATGATGGTCTAGACAATGGAAAGACAACGATTAGCCTACTGTGAGGATCGAACTCTCAGTCATCGACTCCTCGTTGAAACGGTCGCACTGTCCTTGTTCTGTCTGTCATATAATTTGATGCGCCGTCCCCCACCGGTGGCGTACGGACGCATTTTTCTGAGTTCTATGCACATAAACAAATCGTACTCACCTCAACAAATCAGTTTCTGTCTGTATGCATCGACCAGCTCACCGATCTACCTCCCAAAGCACGCCAACTCTCCGCATTCCCATTTATTCCATTTAACCCAAAATATCGGGCCGCCGGTCCGCACCACCGTTAATCGATTGAAAGAGATTTGAGTTATGATTGATCTTGTGAGCGCAATAATCAATGGAGGACAATGGAGCTCACGGGGAGAAGTACTTCCGAAAGAGGAAGTGTTAGAACAGTTAGATCGAAATACGCGCTAACGAAATTCGCCACTGCCATCATCAATAGCCAGCGACGTGCGAGTGCGGCTTCCTTTTCTCAAGGGACGCGACATGACGCGAGGTTATTACTACGTCCGGTTAACACACGTTGTCGGCGAGCCCCCATCCCATCATCACGTATTCTCGTTTCTTGGTTGATATTGTGTCACTGTGTTTTGGGGCATGATGATGGTCAACCGCGTTCAGATACGCTGCGACTGGGCTGTGACTGGGCTGTGAGATGTCGAAGCTGAGGTATAGAGTATCTGCTTGGTCGGTGATGAGTCACAACCCTGATTTCGCAGCCTGGCTGCTGCGTGCAGTGGGAAGTCGGTCTCAAGCGCGATTGAGTGTACCTCGACTGCATGAATGTGATTATTACTGTGCACCGTGGCAGTCGAAACCGTCTTCTCTCATGCGTTCTAGCCAGACGATACGACCTAGAAAGCTATAGTTGCAAGCTCAGTGTGAACGTTAAGGACGCTGTAGGCTGTAGTAGTAGTATTTGTGAGATGATGCTACAATGGCGAGCTGGATAACAGGATAAGGAGGCGTGCCGTTGCAGAACACCGAGGAAAGATGTAGAAGTAAATGTCGCAAAGCTATAGAGTTCAGTATACAAACCAAGTAATCTCCTAGGACATCAATGCATCACTACGGTGCTGGCTCTGATAAGGCTATGTCCAGGGTGCTGTCCCCATTTTCTCACTAGCACTACTTATCATGAGCGTCCGCGTACTGAATGGGAGTCGGAGAAAGGAGAATTCTTTGACTGTATGTACCGACACGTGCATGAGAAAGTTGTCGGTGAGTAGACTTGCCTTATATAACGAAAACAATGGGAACTCTATGGCTGCGGCCACGCTTTTACACGTGCTACCGACGGACGTCCTCGGAGAGAGAGAGATAGCTATTCGGGACGTCCAAACTTCTGTGTTTGTATGTGTATCGCTACACGACTGCTTCTCGGACTCTCCCGCGCCAAGGTTCGACTTGCTTGCCCGACCCAAACGGTCGGGCGCTGCAGAAAAACAAAAAACCAACGATTCGTCTCGTCGCGCCAAGCGTGAGACAGCAAGCAGACAAGAAGAGAATCCGTTTGAGCCGAGAAGAAGCATGGCTGAGTCAGAGAAACGTGGCTCCCCAATCTGGGGTATTTCTCTTCCCCCGCATGCCAGTAGTGAGAGGACCTGGCCAGAGAGAGAGATAAATAGTCATTACGCTCGGTGCAGGCGCAGGAAGATGCGAGAAGGATGAGAAGAGTTTAGACTGATGAGTTGGTGATGATTTGATGACATGTCGAGCAAGGGCAGGAAACAAGGGCAGGGCGGCACGCGCCACAACTAAGTGCTGAGGACCGCAGCGAGTCACTGTGCACCGCATAGTGTGACAAAAGGCGGTGTGCATTGACCGGAAGACGGGCTAGGCCGATGTTTGAAGTTTTCGAACACAGCGGCGGGCGGGATGAAGCAAAGCAGAGCAAGCAAAGCGCTTGGCGGAGGACGAGGAGAGCAGAACATGTTCATTCCAGAAGGCGCACGAACGGGAAAATGCCGGGAAACGCAAATTGAATACGCGTCACAATTGACGTCCTAAAAACTCAGCTCGAAGCTTGACGTCAGGACGTGTACAGAGACCGAGTAGCTCAGGACGCGGATGGGCTCGATCAACTAGACGCGATGTGTGCTTTGGGCAGTTGGAAACTTGGCGACGCGACTCGAGATGGGAAAAAAAATGAGAAATTGTTATAAGTTATGCGCAAGAAAACACAAAGAGAATAGCAGGGATCTACTGTATATGTGCACGGGAATATAGGGACTCGATGGATGACCAGAGGTAAAATATGCGGGCTGAGGATGATGATGATGATGAGAGAGAGATAATACAACACCGGATAGTCCGGGAAACCGTGAAGCATACAGCCAGAGTGTGCTTCCTCCGCCAACAAAAATAATAATGATACATGGGGCGCGCCCCTCTTCTGTAGGCTTTGATGGATACGCTCTGCGTTGTCCAGGGAGGCCGCGGGAGGGAGGTAGTGCCGGGTGACAGATCGGACGGGGCGCGCTGGCCCACAAAAACGATAAGTTACAGACAGGTATGTTCATCTTGGTGGTTGTCGTGATGTGCGGTGATGGGGTCTTTTGAGCAGGGGCCGGGGGCCGGCGTTGTGGGCCTAGCCAAGGCCAATGTACTGCCAAAAAGGCGAGTCCGCGAGTGGTATGGGAACAGTGTCGAGCGAGGAATAGTCTACAAAAGGTGAGTGAAAAAGGCTGGGAGAGCTGGATCTGTCACGTACGGGCTCGTATGCAAGTGTATACATGGACTCTCCTCGTCCCGCGGTCGTAAACCGCACAATTCTGGCCTATTTGCCATGCCAGGCCAGTGTTCCATGCTGGAGTCGTATTGCCGATGGGCACAGTGCGCATAGTGGAAGTCATATCGTGGTGGTTGGGTAGTAAAAGCTGCGAGGGATTTTCTGACAGCTGCATGGACCTTTTATACTTTCACATAGTAACGGGACCAGTCGAGCCAGCTCATCTGCCTGGGATCTGACTTTTCCCAATCGGGCATTATGAGATCTAGGATCGATATCTATCACATGAAACCTAACGAGCCGGCGATTGCTATTCTTGGCGCCAACAATAGCTCACGAACTCGCAGCTCGTCAAGATGCGAAAGCGGGCGCTTGAACTTACTGAACCAAGCCCACTCTTGCTAAGTAATCCCATTGTTCTCCTACACTCCTTCCCAAAAAAGTAACCTTTATAAATTGGGCTAAACTTTGCTTTGCCTTATGATGCCCGTAAAGGGGGGTGCACTGCCTTGTCTGCCGTTGCCTCTTGTTCGAACGGGGTATTAGGCAGCCGTGGTGACAAGTGCATTGCACTTGAACGTCCCCTCCTACAGTACCAGCCCTTGCACCGTTGTAGAGTGAAACGGGCCTAGAAACAGCCCTGTCACACCGGTCGTCGGGCGACGACGGTGCTTTATCCAGGCTTTATCCATCCTGCCCTTTGACTCCTTGCTCTTAGGGCCAAGTTGAATAACGAACATTCAACCAACTCATTTCCCCCACGAACTGGCTTCATCCTCCATCCAAAGTTCCTGGCGACGCAACTCCTTTGCTCGTCATGTATCCTTCCACGACGACGACGCTGGTCAGCGTCATCACAGCGACATACTTGTCTTTTTCTTCAAAATTCTCGAATTCGGAATATTCCCATCCCATCATCATGGCTCGCGTACCTGCGGCGCACACATTCACCCGGCACTTTCTTCTTCAGACACACAGGACCTCGGGGCCAACCCGGATTCTCACTATGCCGCCGCCGTACCATCTGCTTTCTCTTGTTCTTCAAAGCACTTTGTACAGCGTACCTTGCATTGATGCCTTCTCATCACCGTCTTTTCATTTCTCTTCTGCTACTCGAGGCCCCCGTGCTGTCTGCAGTATGCGCAGCGAACAATGCCCTTTCAAAGATCCTTCCACCTGAGGTAGCCGCGGTGAGATACAGCTACTTACAGACCGCATCATAGTCGCCGAGCTTTTACTTGCTTTTCTCGGCATGAAATTGCGCGTCAGTGGTACAGTCTCGTGCCTCTTATTTCCTGCTAGCCCACTGCCCATAACTCCTCCTCAGCGCGCCTGGATCCTCGAGGAATGGATCGTCTCTATAGCTCGCCCGGTGCGCGACCAGCCGCTTGCTGATTATCGCGAACCCGCGCGCCTCATGCCATCGCCTGACTGAATAACCTACCTTCATTTCCTCCATTCTCCAGCCATTTCCGTCTGTAACTCGGTCGCTTTGCATTGTATGGCCTATTGTCTTCTCGCGCGTCAACAGCCCATTGCCCAGCGACGGGGATCATTTCAGCTCTGCTTGCTATACATTCACTCAGGGCGCAGTGTCGAGTGCATGCATACATCCATCCTCAAAGAAATGTTGTAAACGAGGACGTTCGTTTCCTTCTTACGGAGAGTACGGAGGGGAAGGAACAAAGAAAGCGCGCGCACGGTGTGCGCGGTGCCGTCGTAAGTACCCAGCGTCTTTGTACGAAGTTCTGCCGAGCGTATATACACATTCACTGGTTTCGGCATTCGTGTGAACATTGCTCATCAAGGTAGAAGAGGGTGCTAGGATAGCGCTATGAATGGATGTAACACTATGTATACCGATGAAAGGCAGGACCCTGCAGTCATCGGCGGTTTACCATCTCATCGTCAAGCAAGGGCATACACGCTTCAAGGCATGTTCAACCTCAAGTCCGATGTTAACAAAGCGTTCTTTGTTCTCCCACGAGGGTATACAGCTGCTGCGCCTGCAGAGGCCGCATAACATTGTAAAGCAAACGCGCCGCCGCCTTCGTGAACCGGCTCGACTCGACTTGGGGTTGATAACAAAGAACGATTAAAATGCAATAAAATGAATGAAAAACATCAACAGCCTGGGAGCAGCGCACCGTTTTACATTCTTGATTATTGGAATTTGGGGCTGTCGTTATGGACCGTGGTCGGGTCTGTTGCTAGCAACGGCGCTGGGCGGATCAATGGCGCTCCAGCGCTCGCGACCTCATTTGGAGCGGGAGAGGCGATTCGCGAGTTCGGACCACGGAAAGCACTAATAACGATAATCAAGATAATAATGAAATAATCAATGGGTCATTTGCATTAGGGATCATTGAGGTCTCGTCGACTCGGCGCTGGGATCCTCGGAGAGTAGAGATGCTGAACGTCCTGGTGTTTCTAGAGGCGTTACAAGGTCAAGGAACACTGTACAACACACAGCCTTTTTTTCTCTTATTTCATATGTACGCCCCGGATGTCTTCATTCTTGGTTCCGGGCAATGCGGCAGCATTGCGTCTGACAAACCGTTGCCTTGCCAGCGAAGTATCATGAACCTCGCCGCCGCGTCGGGTGGCCCTGGAATACGGCCTGCATTCACCCTCAGGTTTGTGGCTCGTTCACAAGCTTTCTGACTCGACATTCGAGCTCGAGTACGTGTCGGTGAATCACCCCATTGTCCAGCCGAGGCAGACGGCGAACATAGCTCAAGAATGGCTCACCCTCGATAGCGCTCGCAGTACATAGCCAAAATGAAGAATGAGGGTGTCAAATCCGCCGCGGGGTCTAACTCGTAGCACTGGGGGCTCGAGTTGCTGCGATTCAGCCCATAGCCTTTCAAGTCGCGCCGGTCAGACACATCGACGGATATCGCTACAAGGGGTAGAAGCCAGCCGCTCGCTCGGTCTGGCGTGAGCTGCGAAAGGGTGGGGGGGTGGCTTGCGAGACCGCTACAGATCAGAGACGAAACGGGGGACGTTCCCCTGCGGTATTTCTCATCGACTGAATGGGGCCCTTTTCATCCTTGTTAGCGCGCAGGCAAGCTAGGTGTGGCTTGGTAGGTCCAGTGCTTCTGGTGTGTGCCCCTGGTCGCTGTTTTATCCGCTGCGAACATCAGCTGCGCTGAGCAGTGAGCGACATCCCGCTCGGAAGCTTGGGTTCGGCATAGAGTCGAGAGGACGCTGTTCATAAGCGCTGCGAACGGGGAAGCATAGGTGATTGAACAGAAAAATTCGAAAGTGAATGAGGAACTATCGGACTTGTGAAAGAACTGTCCGATGAGGAGGGACATGTAGAGTGGAATTGCATTGGCCTTGGCACGAACATCGATGGATGCTAAGCTGGAGAAGTATCAAGTCTTCTTCCCGAATTTGAAAGAGAGAAGATCTGAGTGTTATCCATAGAGAACGAGAAATCCATTGAACAAGACGGTGTGTGCTCTCGCCTGAGACGAGATGGTGAATGGCAGAAATAGAGTAGCATCGGACCGAGGTTCGGACATTAATCGACAACCGCCGGGATCCAACGTCGACAACGTGCACTCGACCACCACCAACCGCTTCTCTCTACTCGAACATAACTGACTGTAACTCCGGCTGGCACGCGTCGCCCTTCAAGTATACAAACGATGAAGGTGGGGACAAACATGGGAAAAAAATAGTGCTTTATTCTTAACTACTCTTTCCCAAGTTGGGCGTTGAGGATAGGAAGAAAAGCCCACGGCAGATTGTGTGTGTATCTATGGACCCACTCGTAGAGAAGCTCAAGCTTTTCTCCCGAGATTTTCTCATTTGGAGGTGTACTCGTTGTCGGCATGGTCTCGTTATATGCCGCACGCGATATCATGAACAGAAGACGACAGCAAGAACTCGAGATTTATCGGACGAGTAAGGGCGCGCGTTAACGGATATAACGAGAGTGATTCTGACTTGTTGGTTTGTCTGGTAGAAGTACAGAAAGAGCAAGAAGCAGCACGACTTGCCCAGGAAGCGGCAGCACGATAATCTCACCGCGAGTCGACCTAGAAATCGACGTCTTCTTCTCTAGACCGTCTTGTGCGGAATGTGCGGCTCGATATCAAAGAATCTATGAGTGTGGTCGGTGCATATGGCCTGCTTCGGTGATACCAGCGCCAGTGTCCCACTTTCTTACCTTCCGTATGTTTGACGGACTGTCACCAGACTTACTTGACTGAATGACTTATCCCCTCGTGGGACTGGCTGCGAAGGATGGCTGACCTGGTGCGAAATATCAGGACCCTCTTTCTTTGCTGGTTTCCTTTGTCGACCGGCTCGTCCGTGCTGAGTGAAAAGGTTTGTGGTGGCACCTATGGGGCCAGGATCTCACGGTGGGCACATCGTCCGATTCAGCGCAAAGTTCAGCACAGCCGTCGTCCAACTTGACCCCATGTCGATCTGGGACTTTTCTGTTTCTCAAAAGTACGCACGATCGACAGCGTCACCGACGGCGCTGCCTCTAAGAGTCTCAGCGAAATGACGTCCTGAGACTTTTGAAATCCCTATATAACGCGTTCAAGACTCACGAGCCCTTGACCTCCTTCCACCTCTTACACACATACCATGTCCAACCACTCCCATATTCCCGGCGGCAACTTCTCAGAGTTTGGCCCCACTACTGGTCGCGTACGCTTCTTCTACCTATATCACTGCGCTCGCCGTTGACACACCCTCAGAAAGCCATCATCATGATGGGAGGCTTAGCCCTTACCTTTGCTGGGTTCTACACCTTCCTGGATCGCAAGGACCGCAACCGGCGCGAGCGTGGTGACTTCTCTGGTTGTACGTTGCGAACTTTTATAGTCGACCCCTCGCCCTCATCCCTATTTAGACGAACACGCTATGCTGCATACGACTGGCTTTTCCACCAGCTCCGGCATGCCTGGGCCTACTCGCACATTCAAGCCTACGATGACTCGCGAGCAGCGTGGCGACCAGCACCTCCCCCGTGGACATCCCAATGCCGGGCCATACAACATGGACCCCTCTCCTCAGCGACCTCGGGGCGATGGCAGCACCCTCGTTTACACCAAGGTCCCCCCGGGCGTTGCTTTCTTGCGCGCGAAGGGTGTCGACAAAGACTTGAAGTGAATCCAACACGTAAACCTTGCTGTCCATGACCCCTAGATGTTCTCTTTCCTTGCGTTGTACTGGGTTGTATTGTACCTTTGTTGGCTGTTGAATTGTTCGTGGACATATATTTATATCATCAATTTATTCGTTGCAAGCTTTGAAAGGTGATTTGGTTCGTTCGAGTTAGCCTAATCTTCAACCGCATCCATGGTTATAGCTGGACGACGCCACTATCAACTAAAGTAGCGATCGAGCTTGGGACCATTGAGTTCTCGGGTCTACAGACCCGTCATGGACCAAGGAACTGCGCTGGCCCGAAATCCTTCTACTTCTTGAATACTTCTAAAGGTATCCCTGAAGCATCCCATGACAATGCAGTATACCATGACTATCTCTTCCACCGGAAGAACCGTTGCGCTGAGTGCAGGAGGCTTGATGCCACAAAGGCATGGCGCTTTCGATTCACTTGGGAACTCCGAGTTCGGTCGAGACATATCTTTGTTGAGCATATGATAGAAGCGGACAGCTGTCTGGTCCTTCTATCAGCCTTCTATCACTCTATACACATATGAACTGCGTGTTCCCGGAAGCTGCAGGGCCTTTAGCGCAGCGACCAACGCGTAAATAACGCACCTTTGTATCGAGCTCGGTCAGTGAACCTTCACAGTAAGGCTGTGGCCGTTTGGGAATACCGTTCGCTTTCACTCTTCTGCGAGCCCTCAGCCGGTGAACGAGTGGTTGATAGTGGACGCAGCGGATTACTAAGAGACCCGTGTTCCAGGATTATATCAAGCTCGAAAGTGGGTCCAAGCGTGGCATCAAGGCTTAAGTCCGTATCAATAATCACTGGAAGATGTTGCCATGTTTAGTAGGCATTTCCCCGCTTACACACAAGCGCCTATACCCCATTATCATCGGGATTAACTCCTAGCGAGAGCTATACTAAATCGAACGTCGGGATTGCGCAGTGCCCGGCGAGCTGACGGAGCATGACCGAGGCATCGAAAAACAATCATTATCATTGTCAGGGTTCGTCGAGTTGTTGCTTTGTGACTTGTTCCCATCACACGTTGAGTGCTAAGCTCAGCTGGATCACAAGAGCGATTGCGCATTAGCTTGGCGGTATTCAGCTTCAACCGACGGCGGAAGGTGTCTCCGCCTATCGAGGTACCAAGGTCAGCGCCCTTCTCTGTACACAGAGCGAGCCGGGCGCAGTTCGAGCTCAGCGCTCAGCTTTTGGCTAGTAGTGACTCACGTTTACCGGTCTAGGTACAACGCACAAAAGTGCATCTCCATTGGAAGAGGTTCGAACTTTGTGTTCTTCTTACCAGCCATGCCTAGATTAGCATGCAAGGACGGCACGTGGTCGCGCATTTCCATTGTTCTCGCGATCATGGAAATCGGATCGCCAGTGTTTCCAATTGTCTGTTGTTCTGAATTTGGATGCATTACATAAAATCTATTGCTTGTATTCTAATACTACCGAAAAGGGCTCCGCTCAGAGGAATCCAATAACCATTGTCGAACATAGCGTCGGCCGTGCTCACTGCTCAGAGTACTATCCTGGCCCCGGATATGAAACAGTGGCCAGAAATGAAACACTGGCAATCGACGCCCTCTCGCGCTCGTTTCTTTTGCTCAAAAGCCATGAAATAAATGATTTTAGGTCTTCTGGTATGGCTCAACACATTGGTGGCATGTCACGTCGAATATTACGCGCCTTTGGACATCAAAAAATCCATTCGGTGGCAAAATCGAGTAGATCCCGGTATATTGGGATTGTTATGCCTAAGAGGGCTGATTTTTCGCTACTACATGAGCTAAATACTCCTTTGCTTGTATGAAAACCATTTATCTGGGCAGAAAATTCAATGGGGACAGTAGCCTCGACATCGATTGTGTGCCCCGCCAACCTTCTGATGATCCTTTGATCGGCATCTCGGCATGCTTTTGGGCCCTTCGCTGGAGCCTGGCGGGGGGAGCGTCATGGCATTGATGGCATAGATCAATGCCATCACAGGCGCCACTGTTT
>KN880465.1:0-158403 GCA_000934385.1 Cylindrobasidium torrendii FP15055 ss-10
TAAAATGTAAAAAATCGCCAGAGGTCCCCTCGGGGTGTACCCAATCTAGGGGACCTCTGGCGCTTTTTCTTCCCTTCTGTTGAACTCGAATTCTAGTAGTTTTTACAGTATTAAATCGAATTTTGTCACTCTTCGTCACACATTCACGTGATGTAGTGGATTGCGTCTGACGCCTACCTTAGTGGAGAATTGGGGTGAACACGAATGGGCGTCGTGGGAAGGTGGACACGATCGGCGCCTAAAGTAATACCTGAATGGGTTACCTTCCCACAGTGACCACCACGAACCCCAGGCCACAGAATCCCAAATCTGACATTGGACCTTGGGAAACCAAACACATCTCCTTCGCTCTCAGATGTGATTCGATTGCGCGCTGGACTAAACTCGTTCAAGTTCGGTGTAAGCTGTTTGCACTGCTTTGAATTCCCCGAAATCACTCTTCTGACCTTCTATCGTCGTATATCCATTGGACAACGATACCTATCTGTCCGCATGATTCTAAACAGCTGCTTCTCGCACAGGGCGAATTCTCGACAGCTCACAGACTGAATTCGAGGGTTCATCCACATAGAGCATGGTGAGAAACGAGGTGGACGGGGTATAGCTGTGCCCACTATCGGTAGCACCGGTCCGTTCAGACGCAGGCGTCTATATAAACCTCGCCTCTCGCCCCAGGATTTCTTCAGCTTGTCTTCTTACCTTCTCCAAGTCGACATCCATTCATCGCCGGCGTTGCTCGTCTTCGTGGCACGGCGACATACATGCTTGGGTAGAGGCAGTATGTCGGTACCCCGTGGGCGATGTGCTGAGGAGCGTCGAGGCTTATCACACACGGCATCGCTGTAGGTTATCGATAGGCGCCTTGTTTTGTTTCTGACGCCCCGTTGTGTAGAGCTACTCCCATCGTCCCGCAAACCTAGGCGCAACCCGCCACCACCACCAGCCCAGCGTCCGTCGCAGCCGTCACCATCGTCTTCATCGACGTCTGGCCCAGCCCATGAACGGCGTAAGTGGCTATAGAACAACACAAACCAACCGCTTTCGACGGACGCTGGGCTTTACACAACACACACCAAGGGGTGATGCGGACGCTAGTGATGTCGGGCGCCCTCTACCATCTTCAATTGTGCGTAACGCGCATGCTCTCTTGCGTCCCGACTCACTCCTGGTAGATGCCATATGCAAACCACCACCTTTCGTCAGAAACAGCGACCATGACCACCGACATATATGCGACAAATATGCAGTCTCCAACTTCACTATACCCACCCAACGCCTACGCCATCCAATGGATACCCAACACTAGATGATACCCCCACCAGCATTCCTACCATAGCTCCCTCCATCGCGCCAGTGCTATCCCCACTGCGTCGCATACGGTGATGGCCAGCGACTTACACGTCCAGCGCCGTCGCCGGGCAACCTCAACGGTGGCATAGATGTCGAGTGATGCGGCCACGAGACGCCACCGTTGAGGAAAAGTCCGCATCCATCACGCAGTTTTTTTATATGGCACGCTGCGTGTATGCCAACGGCGCCTGCAAGCTCAGGGTGTCTGCCACCGACCCGTGTGAACCATTGTGTGATCTCTTGCTATCATTGTCGTCCCCATCGCTTTCATCGCCTGATTTGCTTTGTTTTGTTTTCCTTGCATTTGCTATTGTATGTACACTGTATGTAGTTTTTTTTCCCTTCAGCCATTTGGGGCGCCTGGGGAGGTTCGAAACCTCCGGGAGGGAATCTTGTCTTCGTTTCTCCGGACTCGCAGTTTTCATCGATTCATCTCTCAGTGTGATTAAAACTGAGTACTGGTACTGAGCGCTTGACTCTGCGGCGGCTTGAGCGCTTCTTAGGTGATGTCGATGAACACCGCGCGGATTACTTATCGGTGCTACGTTTGAAATATTGATGGGTACATTTCCAGTGAATATATCGTAGTTGTGCGAGATAATTCTACCATCGAGCAATCACTCTAGAGCCTATGTGTGGTGCACAATAATCAGCCTTGGAAGTTGGAATTGGAATCGAACGCAGAGCAGTTCGGACGGATCCCGGCCCGCAATGCCGCCGCTCACCCTCTCTCTTCCACCTGTACGCTATGGATCTAAATGATGACACGCCTGTGTACTACTCCAAGGCTGAATTTATCGAAACAGTCAGTCCTGTGCCGCGCGTTTGAAGGTTGGGCGCGCTGACGCCGCGGCGCAGGACACGGGCAACAAAGTTTCCAGGCGCGCGACGATTGCGGGGCCGCAGAATATCATCCTTGGAGGCAAGACGATTATCGTCAGCCAGGCTATCATACGAGGCGACTTGAGGAGAAGCGGTGCTGGGCATACAGTCGTTATCTCTCTGGGAAGATACTGTTTGGTGCAGGAGTACTGTGTTCTCAGGTGCGTGGTCTGCGTTTCCGCGGAGTGTTGATGCTGATACACTGGTTGTAGACCACCGTATAAGACGTATCGTGGGCAGTTTAACTACTATCCCATGAAGATTGGGAACTGCGTGCATATTGGTGCCAATTCGATTGTGGAGGCAGCGTCTGTTGGGGACCATGTGCAAATTGGGAAGAACTGCGTTATTGTGCGTGTCTTGGCTTCAGCCCTACTATCTCTACAGGTCCTTTATCCGGGCTTGGCCTTCACAGCTGGCCAGCCAGCTATGGGTGGCCTACGTATCACATCCTCATCTGGTCACCTCCATTATTCTAACATTGCACCAGGGCAAATTCGCTATAATCAAAGACTGTGCCAAGATTGCGGACGGCACCATCATTCCACCAAACACTGTCGTACCCGCCATGGCTGAATTTGAGGGCTCTCCCGGTCGTTTCGTGCGCGACCTTCCAGAGTCCAGATCAGAAATTGTCGAGAGCTTTACGAAGAAGTATTATTCACGCTTCCAGATGTTAGAGCCGGCGAGGAGATAACATAGGACATGCTGGGAAGTACATTACATTCCGCCTGTATCTGTCGAATTAGATATGTCTACTACACACGAAACGAGGGTGGGGTTTCCAGATTCATGAACGAATTTTCAACTGGTCGCCAAGCTGTCCCAAGTGATAACACGGTAATGAACAGTCAATCTATGTATGTTGACCAGGACGGCCGTCAAAGATGCGTACGGCATCCACTGCCTTGAGTATATCATTGAGGTGTTCAACGTTCGACTAACATGACCTCAAGGCCGTGACTCCCTATCTTACTGGCTCGGCTCAGGGAGCTTAAGTGTCAAGCTAAATTGCAAACGCTTTGAACTTGCTTTGAACCCGAAGTCATCGACGTCTCTTTACACGTTTATCATGACCCTGGGAGTCTGGGTTCGAAAACTGCCTCATATGAACGACGCCGAGTGAATGGATTACGTAGGACAATGCAATTTCTAAGTTACCAAGCAAGCTGCCGAAACCCAATTAGGCATGTCTGCAATAATTGCTTGCGGTGATTGGACCGGCCGGGTCGGCCTTCCAGCAGGCCATTATTGGGGCATAGAGTTGGGCACGCATCGCGCGGACAACGCTCATCTACGTTGCTTGACAGTGGGCAGAGTCAAAATGAAGGACGCAGCAGTCTGAAAGGGGAATGGGTGTGGAGCGTCGGACACACCGCCATCGAAATTACCTGCGTTGTGTCTAACGGCGCGGCCTTACAACGACTCTATACGTCGCGCCAAGAACCGACCTGATTCTCGTCACTGTAGCCTAACGGTGGACTTCGAGAAATCATCACCTTCATAAGTTTGTTAGACATGATCGCAATGTAGCGGCCTGGGTATAAAAGGTAGGCGAACTCGCAGAGAGTTTCTCCAGGCCTTCATCCACTCGTCGTTTGCCTTCACACTCTCACTTCTTCGACTTTCGTTTCGGATTCTCTAACTCGCAATGCCTTCCTTCACCAAGATCTTCTCCTTTGCCGCCCTTGGCCTCGCTGCCATTGCTGGTGTTTCCGCCTCCCCGGCTAGCATCACTCCCAACACGGCCGCGCGCTCTCTTGAGGTCGCTCGCTCGGACTGCAACTGCAACCCCATTGGGGCGACCATCACCACCCTCGTTGGCAATGTCGAGGCCATCGTCTCGCCCGTCAGTGAGTGGTTTTCGCATTTGCCTATGCCGAATCTAGCTGATCAGCCTGCGTCGTAGTTACTGGCACCGCCGCGACCGTCAACGTCGAAGTCGTCAAGGGTTGCATTGCAGACATCAAGGCCGAAGTCAACGTTGCCGTCCTCGGGATTAACGCCGCCGCCGACCTGGAAGTAAACCTCAACACTGTCACCGGTCCCGTCACTGTAAAAGCTCTGGCTCTCCTTCTCTGCAGGCTCCTCGCGGTATGTTTTGCGGTGTGGATTATGATGACGTTATATAACTCAATCCACTTCAGCTCGTGGGCACCCTCGTCAAGGTCGTATTTGGGCTCCTTTCCACCGCCGACTGCAACATCCTGAAGCCCCTCCTCGCCGAGCTATTGTAAGCTTCTTATTATTTCTTATTTATTGGTTTCCTAATAATCTCTTAAGGATCCTTGTGTGCGACCTGCTCCGCATTGTTGTCGGCCTGGTCAACGGCCTCCTTAAGGAACTCACTATCTGCATTCTCGCCTACGTCGTCAACATCGGCGTCGTCGTCAACGTCACTCTCTGCAAGCTCCTCGGATATGTGATCTCCATCCTTGGATGTGACCTCAACGCCCTTCTCGGCTGGTGCAACTACGGCCTTGGTGTTGTGGCCTCCATCGTTGTCTACCTTGGCGTTAGCCTCTAAAAGGTTGAAGAAGGGTGTACCACTTCACTTCGTTGATACATTTTGGTTCATTGCGTCTGCGGTATTTCGTTGATCTTCGATAGTAGCTTACTTACTCATATATACATTCCTGTGATCCAAATTGTGTTGCTGAATATCGCCATGGTGCCCGAGCTTCTCGACGAGACCAATATTCAACCTGGTCGCGCGGATGGTATTGCAATTATCTTCTTCATTGATCAACATGGCCCATTGTCGTCCAAGTGTGACAAAGCATGTGTCAGCCTATTGGGATCAAGATCGATCATCATGCCATTTCCGAGCCTGTAGTTCAAACCATCACCATCTGATTGTCACAAAGCTCGTTCATGAATTTTGTTGTTACCGGTTTGGCACTTGTACTATATAAGCAAGCTCTTTCTCATTGCATCAAGGCGCCGCGCGAGGCATTGGCAGGGGTCTGACGCGCTCCTTGTTGACACAAGGCCATCGCGTATTCCTAATCGATTCCAACCAGCAAGAACTCGAAAATACCTTGAAACTCGCCTCGAACTGGTCTTCTTCTGATGACTCCAAATTCACCTCCGCTCTCGTCGACTTGAGCGACCGCGCACAACTCAAAGCCACCATTCCCAAGATCTCTGCATTTTGCTCAGGTCGCCTCGACGTGCTCATCAACAACGCGTTCGCTACACCGCACGTCTGGCGCAATGGCGCAAAAATGGAGGACACCGACTCAGACGCTGTCGAAGCAGAATGGGATACCAAAATCACTGTGGGTCTTACAGCGCCGTTTCTGCTTGCACGGCTCTGTACTCAGATGTTGTCGCCGGGGGGATGCATCATTAACATTGCGTCTACCCGCGCACACCAGTCGGAAGAGAACCACGAAGGGTATAGTGCAGCGAAGGCGGGCTTGCTTGGCCTTACCCAGAGCATGGCCGTGAGTCTGGGGCATCGACACAAAATACGTGTCAATGCTATCACGCCTGGATGGGTGAGCGTGGACAACGAAAATCGGGCTGCGGACAGCGCAAATACGAAGTGGGAGGACGGCATGTCGGAGGCGGACCATCATTTCCATCCTGCTGGCCGTGTCGGAAAAGTCGAGGACGTAGCGAAAGCCGTGCGCTTCTTGGTAGAGTCTGATTTTGTCACTGGGCAGGAGATTGTGCTCGATGGCGGAGTTGGCAAAAAGATGATATACCCCGAGGAGGATTAATGACTTGCATGCGGCATAGCTTGTGTTGAGCGGTTCTTAACAGCAATAATGCATTCGCGAGAACTTGTGTGCTTGTTTGATCTAAAATATAAGTTGTCGGGCAAACGAGGCTCGAGCCCTCTGCGATTTTCTGAAAGTCATCTCTGGCCAACTGCCCAACGGCACGGAATGAAAACAAGTTCGCTGTTCGCTGTCACTCACTTACTCACGCCGGACGAGAATCAAAGTGAGTGATATATATACCAGCACATAAGTCTCTATACATAAGTCAATAGAGACTTCTGTGTCAGAGAAGGGAAAGAATCTTCGGCAGGGAGTATCCAAATCCTTCGTCAACAAAAAAAGTAAAGTAGCATCTCCGCGCCTCCAAAAACACTGTAACCAGAGACGACCTGTAATTGATAAAGGCCAAATTATAAACGCCTAGTAAGGCGAGTTCTGGCCCTGCGACGCGAGCCTGCTCTCCAGATGCCTGAGGGCCTCCTCCTTCGCCAACAGTTCCTGGCGCCTCTCCATGATCTCGCGCTGCACCCTCATCTCGATTTCGCGCAGCTTCTCTTCCTCGCGGCGAAGCTGCTCCTCCTTGAGGCGCACGCTCTGGGTCGCCAGTTCCTCAGGAAGAATCGTCGATTCCCTGAAGTATAATCAGTATATGTGCATTGAAGTGAGGATGGAAGACGCACCTGTTATCTGAGTACGCTCCACGGGAGAGCTTCTCGGTACGGTAGGTCTCGTAGAGAACATCCTCTGTGAGGACCTTGAGATCGTTCAGGTGGGAATTGAGCAGAGCTCCCCGCAGACGGCTGAAGTCCGAGTGCTGCGGGTTGTCCACCTCGGCAACACCCCAAGGGTACACGCGAGCACGGACGGGCTCGCCGTCGATTTCGATTTCTTCCTCAGAGCCGATGATGGCGAAAGGGAGAGTGTTCTACAAAGAAGATGTTAGTCATTGAAGGCAGGGGATATTTGGGTATGGGCTGGTCAATGCAAATAACAACTCACGCGAAGCTCCGTGTTTTCTTCGATGGTCTCCTCGTCATCCTCCTCAACATCGTAAGGAAAGTTGTAGATGGGGATGTCGTAGTGCTCGATATCCTCCATAATCCTACGCTTGAATGCCTTGAGCTCGCTCTTGGTGAGAGAATCCGCGCGGCCAATGACGGGGATGACATTCACGCGGGGGGAGAGGCGACGCATCAAGCTGATGTCCATTTCACGGAGACTGGAATTGATGGTCAGAACAAGAGTGCTCAGGACAAGATAGAAACGCACGAATGACCATCCGGGGGGATGAAATAAAGCAGGGCGTGAACGCGGCTATCTTTGAAGCGCGGGTTACGCTTGATACGCGACTGCTCCGCTAGAATATCGTCGTACTGGCGTTCAAGATAGTTCGTGATCTCCTGGAAACTGCAACGCGTGTCGTCAGCAGACGCTTCCCGTCGTTACTGTTCACGCACGCGAACTCATTGTCGATATTATCACCAAAGCCGGGGGTGTCGACAATGGTGAGCTGGATGCGGACACCTTCCTCCTCGAGGTCTGGTCGCGGTCGTCAGCTTCGCTAGTCGGATATACAAATGGTCAGGCGCGCTCACCAACGTTGTGAGCCTTGATCTTGATACCGGCCTCAGAGTGCGCGGTGCTCGCGTCATCGGAGTACTTGTGAGAAAGAACGTCCGCTTCGCAGAGGGTGTTCACGAATGTCGTTCTGCCGGTTCCCGACGCTCCTGCAGTCGTGTCAGTACGGTTCTCACCCTCGCAGCACCGCATGGAACGCACCGACGGTCATGACCGTGAGCTGGACGCCCTTGATTTTGTTTCCGCGACGTCTAATGGGTGCCATCTTTCGTACAGGTGCAAATGAAGGTGGAGGGCGAAGCTCAACGCTGGGAGCACAGCCACCGATCAGGCTCGTTTTCGTCCGACCGGACGCCACAATTGGCGTAGAGTTGCGTTTGAACGCCTCTGATGGCACCAATCATAAGAAGCTAATACTTTGAACTATCCCACTTATAACAAACGGTGAGGCAAGAACATTGTACATCCTCCTCCAGGAGATATCAACGTTGACATCCACTGGCTGAAATGGCTTCCACAAAACACGATGTAATTTTGAATTATACGCGCACTAAGATACCCATGTATATAACTTGACATGCTGCCTCGAGGAACAGGAAGAATATCCGCCGCCGCCTTGAACCTGGACTGGTTGTCTGAGTGCCCTGCATAGCCAAGTCTGGTAGAACGACCGAACGCAAGGAGCGCAACTAAGAATTCATGAGTATTGAGCATGATACAAGAGATACATCTCTCACCATGAAGAAAGCGTTCGCAAGGAAGAAGTACAAGTATACTCCTAGCCATATAGTACGGCCAACAACAAATCCCGCCAGAATGGTAGCAATGACCCCGACAAACTTGTATCCCGTATACGCCATGACATCCAAAGGCTGGCTTTGTGGTACACTTAAAACGTAGCATGCCAGGGATACGAAGCCCGTGTCAAATAATGCCACGACCACCGCCGTTGTTGCGTATGAGCCCAGGACAGATGGATGGAAGCGGTCTTGCAGGCCAGAGTGAAATGCCGAGACGAGAATATACGTTACGAGTGCCATTACTAGAACAAATATTAGGGCAGCCTGAAATGAAAGGATTGAACGCACAAGGGATATAGAGGTCTGGCGAGTTCACGTCCTCCCGTGGGTCAGAGTATTCCATTTGTCCTTGCTCCGTGCGCCGGCCCCTCCGCGACCATGGCTTATGTGTCCACGGAAAGAGAAGCATGGCAAGTTTGCGCAGGACATATCCGTTCGACACATTGAACTTGTGCTTTACGCCCGCGCCCTGAAATATGCCTCCAAACTACCTCCGAAGGTGAGCTATCCATCCCTCCACACAGAGAACTGATATTACGCACGTTCTTCTGTACGTATTCCTGTCCAGCATGCACTGCACTATTCCCGAGCTGCATACCCAGCTGCGCCGTCGCGTCGTTGATTCCCCACGCGTTCAGATCCACGTGTTGTTGCCCATATCCCTGCGGCGCTGGCTGCATTGGCACTGGGGGCGGCTGGTAATGCGCATAGGCTGGTACATGCTGCTGTTGCTGTTGCTGTGGGAAGGACGGCCCAGGACCAGGCGAAGACGTGAAGCGCTGGTAGCCCGGCGTCGGGGACCCAGGCTGCGATGGCGGCGGCTCTGGGATGTACGCTGGGTGCGTCGGGATCGGATGCCGCAGCGGTGGTGGAGACGGAGACGCGTAGTTCATCGCGCGACGCGGGGAAAGTGAGACTGAAGCACGAGCAAAGGTGGTGGTGGTCTGAGCAAAGCAGAAGAGATCGTGCCGCCCGGCATCTCATCTCTCCCTTTCTCCACGTTGACCACCACCCACTACCACCAGCATCCACAATGAGCGCTATCTTTGGCGATGCGTTAGAGGCAAAAATCGTGCGGCTTTGAGCATCGGAAATCGGTTCGGGGTTAACGAGATATGCAGGACTTCCATGGTCAAGCGCTGGTGGAACTTATTGCGAAAGCCTGGCTGGTTGTTGCTGCCGTGCGTACTTACCTTCTCTCCTGGAATTCCCACACTTCTTCGTCTCACTTCGATTGACCGAACCCTACCCTTTCCTAACGCTCGTTTAGGTTGTCTCTTTTGTTGTTGGCTGGTGGTTCCAATCCCTTCGACTTACACTCGTGGCATATGGTGCTTCTACCCTCATACTTGCAGTAGTACGTCCGTTATCTCTCTCTCTCGTTGAACCTTGTCCAATTGAGACTCTACCAAATTCCCATAACTCGAGAGTCTCGCGAAATTCGGCAAGGCTCCATGCCATTGTGCGAATTCCCCCATCATACAGAAATTCCTTTCCTTTCGCCCTACTATGAGCCTTCCGTTACATCCAGTATTAACTCAACTCAGGTCGTGTTACCTCCATGGCCAATGTACAACAAGCACCCCGTCAAATGGTTGCCCGTCAAGGAAAAGCCCAAGAATGAGTAGTTGGCCTATACATTCTCAGTTTGGCCAGGTTCGCAGCATCATCTCGTCAACAGATTTTTGTATGTAATTTATGTCTCGAATATGAGGAATAATGTGGATAGCACTAAGCAGCACTTGGCGGGGAACTCTTGCATAGACGACAATATTCGCATCGAGTTCGACCACGTTTCCAAGGACAAATGGTACATCTATCTGTTGCCAAGTTCACATGACTACGCCCTCCCTCGCCAACGTATTCTTTCTCGTCGCAGCCCAGAACTCCTCAATTTCCCCAAATGCATCCGTATCCCTGTCCACCTCGATTCCATAAATGTGTATACGATCCAACGACGGATACATCCCATAGAAATAGTCTCGGCGCGAGATGATAAGTTCTTCGAGCGTCTCTACTATGGGTTCGAGATTCCATAACCTGCACATCTCCAAGCTCCTGTTTTGCGCATCGAAGCGCACTATGCAAAGCGCCTGTAGATTTGGGGCTGCCACGCCAGTAGAAAGCAGCTGCCCCACGGGCCTAATCACACGACCCATAACAGTATGTAGAGTGTCTTGAGCGACGGAAGGCAGGCATGATTAGACTGGCGCATTTCGGCGAAGGCAGCAGCCATGGGGCGATAGGGCAGCCCTAGATATAGTTCGGTAACCTGCGCCATCATGTCAGAGGTCAAGACGGCAACGATATCGGCGCTGAGAACAGGTAAGGTGATATATGAGTACGCAATGAAAACAGTCGTCAAAGAGTCAGTCGAGCGTAGGACGGGCAGTTGCAGCACACCGCCGTCAGTACTCGGCATAACAGACATTTTGAGGGTGTGCAGGAGTGGCGCCCGAATGCACTCAATGACGACCTTCACTAAGAACCAGTCCGTGCCAGATACCAAAAGAGTTGTAAGGGACGGGAGATTCAAAGTGGACTCGGTATTCAGGCCGCTGCCCTCGTAAGTGAGCTCGTGAATTCGCAAGACTTGAACATTGGAGTCGACGAAAGCATCGAGGACGTCCGTAACATCACTCTCGGCAATATGGCAATGGCTAAGCGCCTTCCAATTGACACTGAGCCCGGAAATGGCGACGTCTCTAATTTCGAGGACTTTGAGCGATGGTGTGTCTCCGAACCAGTCGTATTCGGCAAAATATGTCGAACCAAGCGACAAGTAATGGAGATGTGGGAATACCCAGCTTGCGATCCGATCGGTTGAGAGCGGGAGAGCGTCAACATAGAGGGTGCGGACCCTCCCAGATGCACTGCGCAAAATTCGAAACAGAGCCTCGTTGTCATTGTCCACCTCGTTGTAGGTTTTATGACCTTGCAGTTCGATGGTCAAAAAACAAGCGCCAGAAAGCCTAAAGACGTCCTCCATGCGCTTGATTACGCTTGAATTCGAGAACTGCCGCCTATGAACATTGAGGAAGACTTCGGCCCATAGCCTTGGATTCGCAAATGCAGCGGCGCGCCAGCGTCGAGAAACCCTTGTCAAGACCCAAGGCGTGCTCTCTGCGTCGAGCGAGTCCTTGTCAAGCAACTCATGTGATCCTAGGGTGCAGAATTGGAATATGGTGTCTAGCGCATCGTTCGGAAGCGAGCGGATAGGCTGATGCCCAGTCACAGAGTTCAACTTGTAAATCGCGTTCTCAACCTGGTTCTGCGAACTTTGCAGCGTGCGGATAGCGTGCTCCAGATTCGTTTGTAATATATGGAGCTCATAAAGTTTGGCGGTCCATTCAGACGATTCCACGGATAATATGGCGCCGTTGGTGAGCAGTAGGGCGCGAAGGCGCGGGTCGTTCAGCTGGTCGTCGATGATTGGCGGTACACATATGGGACACTGATCACTGTAAAAATTTGAGTTCTACATTCCAGAGATTCAGTCACGAAAGCGGCCTTACGCTGAATATGTAGATGTGCTCATGGTGGGTAGACGACAAATAACGTCCACGACTCCAAAACGGCATCAGTGATCGATCATACGCTGCCAGTGGCACACTCTGATTTGGAAGAATCTGTGGTGTTTTCCAGACGGATTGTTTTGCTGGAATTTCTTGCATTCGACCCTATCATGTAATCCCAGAAATACTAGACATATCAGCAGCCCAAGTGCACAGCTTTCTCTTGTTGATCGCGCCACATCACATGGTTTACGTCACTTGCCCTTCCTCTCCTCTCCTCTCATCACTTAGACTACCTCCGACGAACAGTAGCACGAACGCCATCATGAGTTGGTCGGGGCAAGTGCAGTGCGCTTTATGAGCCACAGCTCACTGATACTGTCTTTCCAGATTCAAGAAATCGGTCAATCGCGCCGGCACCACTGTACGAGATCCCAGCTTGCACAACGGGAACCGCGTCCACTAAACATTTACCATCCGCGTATCTAGTTGATGCAAAAGACGGGCCAGATTGAGCGCACGATAGATCGCGAATTCACCGACGAGGAGGCCAAGTACCGGACGTATGTAACTGCGCTCTCAAGGCAGTGTCGGCTAGCTGAACGAGTTCTCAGATTCGAGAAGGAATGTCAGGCTCTACAGAAGGATGGGAAGGGCTACTGGGATGCAATGCGAGGTGTGTGCCAAAATATTCCCTGCCGACTATGCCAACTCACATCATCCAACAGCCATGACAGCGGCCCAAGCGCGCATAGCGGAAACCCTAGAAACGTTCTACGGTGCGGCGGACAAGACTTCTGAAGGTGCAATGGCCGGACACGCGTACAAGCGGGCAGTGGAGGA
Organism: Cylindrobasidium torrendii FP15055 ss-10; assembly: GCA_000934385.1. Taxonomy (NCBI): domain Eukaryota; kingdom Fungi; phylum Basidiomycota; class Agaricomycetes; order Agaricales; family Physalacriaceae; genus Cylindrobasidium; species Cylindrobasidium torrendii. The sequence goes on from KN880465.1 coordinate 12,700, forward strand.
CTTGGATGGCACATTTGGTCGCGAGTTGGTGCGCCGCCTAGATCTCATCAGCCCACTGGTTCCACCCTACTGACCCGCCGAGCAGGATGTACCCTATCGTACTGCGATTTCTGAGCCACTCGGAAAGATGTGTGCATATTTCCCCGTCATCAACGAACATATTGCGAAGCGCAACAAGAAAGTAGGGTGACTTTTGTGTGCCGAGGTGCTTACGCTAACGTAATTTGTAGCTCCTCGACTACGATGCATCTCGCAGCAGACTTCGCAAACTCATTGACAAGCCAAGTGAAGATCCCAACAAGCTTCCAAGGGTGGGTCGCGCACACCTCCGCTTGAACATCACCTCACGCGTCCTCAGGCTCAGCAAGAGAACGACGAAGCAAAGGAGGTCTTTGACTTGCTGAATGATCAGCTTATTGGCGAACTCCCACAATTACTTGACCTGCGTGTCCCATACTTCGACCCAAGCTTCGAGGCTATGATTCGAATGCAGTCCAAATTCGCTGAGGAAGGATACGAGAAGCTAAGCGGCGTGCAACGGTACGTACGGTCTCGCCTCAAGCGTGTTCATGAACTGATCAGTTGGGCTAGCTACTTTGGGGATAGCGTGCGCGACGATTACGCTGCAGGGCAACTCGATGCCCAGGTTGAAGGCGTCCTACAGGAGATGCGCGAGCTTTCGATTTGCGGGGCATGAGTACCAAGTCGTACTGAATTGGTTGTAATTTTAACAGGCATTACACAAACAAACATAATGGTGGTTTTAAAGCTCGAAGCTCAAAGGTTCGCCTGTGTCACTGTGCGATTGAGCGCTCCCTATCGAGTGGAAGTTGTGCTGAGGTCATGCGAACACTGGTAGGATCGTTACCCTGCCATGATGATAGATGCCCAGGACGCCTGAGTTGCCTGAAGGTTGCCATCCCGGATGCAGCGGACCTGTTGCCTCCTGTTGGATGGTCGATGAAATTGATGAGCTTTTGCGCTAGTCATCATCCTTGTTCTAGACAATTGACTGAAGGGTCTGGACAGGATACTTCCCATTAGCACAAAGAAGCGTACTGCCAAGGTAGGTAAGAACTACGACGACTATAGACGCGCTGGTCACTGGTGAGTGTTTGGAAAATAGGCACTACATCGTCCTAGGTCCCCCTCACGCAACCCTCACGTCTGCCTCACACCCTGTCCGTGCCTATCTTCCACTTCGCAATGAATTTTTGGTGTTGACTACAACCTCCGATGATATTCCGTTGACAGTCCGTTTCGAGTCCGTTTATTGCATTCGCGTGCTCGTTGAGGTACAATTCGTGTGAGTGCCTGGTAACAGCATTCAAGTGCTGCAATCATTGTGGCGCAACGATTACGCGCTGGTAACGCGCCCTCAGGCCAAGTGTTCCAGAATTCCGTGGAAGATCTGCTCTGGGTTTCTCCAGCTCGTATATAAGGCATCCACTCGAGGCATTTGTGCCCTCACCAAACGCCTTTCTTTTCTCTTTTTGTTCCCGCTCTCTCTCTCATCTCCCCTCTCAATACCCACGCCTGCTCGGCATCTACAGTCCTTTCGTTGAATTCGAAAGCCTATCCTTCCAATCGTTGAACGTTGGCCTTTATACCTGTCAACATCATGAAGTTCTTTGCTGCCGCCTCCATCGCTGCCACCTTTGTTGGTGTCGCCCACGCCCACGCCGTCGAGTTCGGTCTCTGGGTCGACGGCAAGGATATGGGTGCGTTATTTTGTCTTTCTCTGATAACAACCGACTCAACCTATACTCTTAGGTGCCGGAAAGGGTACCTACTACCGCGCGCCTCCCAGCAACAGCCCCGTCAAGGACCTTACCTCCAACGACGTTATGTGCAATGTCGGTGGAACGACCGCTGTTTCTGGCACGGTCTCGATCCCCACCGGGTCTGCGGTCTCGTCCGAGTGGTTCCACGACAATCGGTATGTCTTCCTGTCATCTCTTCATCGTAGGATCTATGCTAATGCGCGTTTTTAGCAACGATGATATTATTGATGGCTCGCACAAGGGCCCCATCGTCGCGTATCTCGCGCCGGCTGATGTCAAGCCTGGTGATGCCTCTTGGGTCAAGATTGCCGAGGACGGTTTCGACGGCACCAACTGGGCCGTCACCAACCTCATCGCGAACGGTGGCAAATACGATTTCACCATGCCTGCTGGCCTTGCGGCTGGCGATTATCTGCTCCGTGTAGAGATTCTGGCTCTCCATGAGTCGGACACCCTCTTCAGCGAGAACAGTGCCCGTGGTATCCAGCTTTGTACGTCTATTTCTTCATCAGTCCAGCCAACTGTTGCTTAAAGGATTCAGATGCTGCTTGCAACCAGATCACCGTCACTGGCTCTGGCTCGACCTCACTCCCGGCGGGTGTCGCTTTCCCTGGGTATGCAACTATCTAGCCAGTTTACGGACCTGTGCTAACCGCTGGATTAGAGCATATAAGGACTCTGATGCCGGTATCCACTTCAACCTGTATAACGCCGACCCCAAGACCTATGTGATCCCCGGCCCTGCTGTCTGGGATGGTGCATCTAGTGGCTCTGCACCTGCCACCTCTGCCGCCACCACCTCTGTCGCTGCTACCACTTCTGCTGCTGCAACCACCTCCGCGGCCCAGACCAGCGCCGCTGCACCTACCACCTCTGCCGCCGCTCCCACCACCTCTGCCGCCGCCCCGGCGTCGTCTTCGTCCGCCGCTGCCCCTGCTTCGTCTGCAGTCCCCACCACCCGTGTTGTGACCACGTCAAACGCACCTGCTACCTCCAAGCCGGTTCCGACCTCGTCTACTGCTGCTCAGCCTACCAGCGGCTCCGGCCAGGTTGATGCCAACGTGTGCATGAACTCGTACAACAAGTGCATTGCGCAGAGCCAGCCCAACCCCGACTGGACCGGCTGCGAGGCGACCAGGACGGCTTGCCTCAGCAACGCGACTTACAACTTCAACATGAGCCAGCGCGCCCGCCGCGACGGCAAGTTCGGCCGTCTGCTCTAAGCGGATTTGGCCTTGATGCTTCAACGAAAATGAGGATACCCAGTCCACGGCTCGATGTTGTGGACATCTTTCTCCGCACTACACGATGTTCGGATTCTGTGTTTTCTCTTGACGAGGAGGCACGCTCATCGTGGTCGTTCGGTTCGTGGCTTTGAGAGCACGATTCACTATTTAGTGTTATGTACTAGGTAGTTTTTCTGGTCAGATGTATTTTGAGAGTGGGAAATTTATCTCTATTGCCTGTGGGTTTTGCCTACCCATCATTTTCTGTGCGTTGTGAGTTCCTTGTCGACAACTGGTTGAACGCAAGTCTGCCGAGACGTTAGCTCAGACTGAAATTTCAGAGAGAACAGAGCAAACTATCATTTCTGCGGATCAAATGATCAGGATGTATTAGTAAGTGGCTAAGTGCCATATCGGGCGGACAATGGGATAAAGGGGACAATGAGAAATGCAAGTCGCACACTCGAATGGTGCCCATCACAACCTTTAGAACCTATGGACATCAAAAGGGTCGTCCGATGTTTTACCGGTAGAGTCGAACCCTGACACCTACTGAACGAACCGACAAGACCATACATGGAAGACAATGGGAAGCTGGCGATGGGTATAGGGTTTCGAGAACTGCAAACATGTGCATTTTGGTAGGGACATTCAGAAGAAGTTAAAAGCACCTTTGTGGATTGAAAATGTCTGGTTCAACCTCTAGTACTCGTGATCCGGGAGGGCAGTCCTCCCTCTTGATTAGCCTTACCTCCAGAACGGGTGGGTATCCGACGGTTGAGGGTTGCCTATCGAGACCCTCGAATTCAATTCCTGCTTGTTCTTGCTCTTGCTCGCGGAGACCTGCGACATTGTTCGTAGGAAACCTGCTGCGTACCGAATCAGTCCATATTGAATGAAACGAGTGCTCTCGTCCACAGCATGCCTTGCAATGAATGTTGCGTGTGTGAGGGTGACAGTCAAATCTGTACACCAAAAACTGGGGCTCAAATGGCTGCTTGTCGCGCTTTCCTATCCCAACCTTTTTTTACAAGAAAAATAAACATTATTATTATTATATGCCCGATCAGGACACTTCTACACACTTCCTGTTGCTTCTGTCCTCGTCGTGTCCGTTCTCGGGACTGCTGTCCCATTCCGTTGTCCCTGTATATAAAGAAGATTTTCGATGCACGCCAAGTTTAATCCGAAATCGTTGCATCTTGTGCCCTACCGCTCGAGCCTTGACTGTTGCAGGTTTGGGGGTGAGAAACATTTGAGCGTCGACGTCTCAAAATACAGCTGCGCAATCACACGCATCTGTGCATTGCTGTCGGGTGCAATTCCTCACAGTATAAAAAGAGCTGGGCTTTGGCCGCTGCCCCCTGATAGCGATTTTGGTGAGTGACTCGACTGACTCGAACTACTGCTTCGACATCTTCCGCGTAGATTCACCACCACCTCCACAACCAAGACATGGCTTCTCTTCTGTTCCGCGTTATCGACAGCAAGAGCGACGAGATTGAGGACGGAATTGGGTATCGCTCCAGTCGACAGCGACGTCCTAGTCTGCCTCGCATCCCCTTCCACGAAGAATTGTTCTACATCAAACGGCACGTTAGACAATTCCACCACACGGACTCTCCGTTTGTCTCTACCACAACATCATTCCTTTGGGCGCTGTGGGAAGCTGGCAGGAGGAAGAACATGAGCAGGCCGAAGAGGAACATTCGCATCATGGTCATCAACCAGGACGCCATCGACCCAATCCATAGGCGCATACTCTACGAAGGCAAGTACATGAACGATCTGTACTCCTTGGACAAGGCGTGTGGGCACTTTGCACGTACGTCCAGTGAAGTCCTCATCAAGCACCGTATACCTGAAGGAGCCATCCTTGCAATTATTACCTGGGATGGCATCAAGCGCTACCTTCTGGGAATACCCTTACACCTTGGATCCATGGAATATCAGGAAAACGAGGTGATGGGCCGCAGATATGGGAGATGGGGTTCGTACGAACGTCGCCTCCAATCATGGCGAGCTGTGTTTGCTCAGAATGAGCCTGTTGCAAGGTCGAGTTTGGGGAAGGACATCAGAGCGATTTGCAGACGTGGGGTAGAGAATGCAAACAGAAGCAAGTTTACAGAGGAGGTGTACAAGCAGCTCGTCCAACACATATTCTCGGGGTTATCGTAGTGTCCTATTGCGCCTTTGTATGTAACCAAGAGAGTTTCTCCCAAGATAATTTCATGACTGCCAGACTTACGGCCCTTGAACTCAGGTGTTGGTTTGAGCTTCGAGTCGCATTCATGTTATGTACCCTCGCACAATCGGGCCGATTCCCGATCCGCAACGTGCGTTTCCGTAAATTTGACTTCCTTCCCGTATTTGGCGTCCATCTCCCTCTATGAGCTCCAGGCGTACCCATTTTCCTTCAATCAACCAAGTTTCCCTCGCAAGAGCGCGCTCTAGCACCTTCTTCGCGTCGCAAGATACGGGCTTTGATATGGACCCTCTGGCAAGCCGCTGTATCTCGGGATTTGGGTGTAAAGCGTTTGATAGAACTATGTTAATCTCGAGGCGCGCGACAACAATTCGTTCTGTCTGATTCATTCACTCATTTTTTTCCCGCCGCGCGCGCCCATCCGACTACCGTCAACCGCCGTTGGGCAGCCGTTAGCCGGCACAATCACGCCCACGTGACATTCACAACGATCTTAGTTTGTTGTATATTACATCAGTCGCCGTTTACTGCGTTCTGGCAATCAACTATCACCTCAGCTTCAGTCCCGACGCGTAAACCCAACAGAAATGATGCAACCGAACTTCGAGCAACCAGGGCACCCGTACATCGTCTCTCAATTTGTTCACGATGACCACTTTGCCGCATCGGGCCCGACGTACTCGAATCCAACACCTATGCTCAATCCCATCGCCTGGCACCCGCTTGTCCATGCCCCCCTGGGTACGGCGCCCACCCGCCCCATCTTGCATTTCACCCTGCGCTTTCACAACCAATGCCCATGCCACCTTCTGCCTCTCCTTTCCTCCTCCATTCTGTGCCGCCTCTTCCGCCGCGGAAAATGAACTTGAGGGGGCCGGGGCGGTTTGATCGTCTAAACGCAGACCCCGTTTGTAACCTCCTTCTCAACGAACATGGTGCCCTCGATGTTTACGGTGTAGAATGTGGCATGTGCGGCACATATGTCAAACTCTATGGGACCGAAGACACGCCATTCAAAGCCCTTCGTCTCTGGGAGGACCATCGCAAGGAGTGTGCAGAACAGGAAGCAGGCTCGAGATCGACGAAATACAGGACCTCCATCATGATGGTCCATCCATTCCCTCAGCTGGGATGGCAAGAGTACCTTGCCGCAATGGAGCACAAAGGTCGCGGGCGATATGGAAAGGCTAGTGGCAGAGCATACGACAACGCCGGTCGCGGTGCAGCGTAGTGCCTTTTCTAGCCTATAACATTATAGTGTTCCGTAGTATTGCTCTAAGTTACATCTTGATTACAGTCACCTCACAGCTTCAATTACTCTACCGTACCCTATGTCCGCAATGTCATTCCTATCAACTCTTTCAACCGGTGAAGCTCAGGCAACATGTGAGGCCTGAAGGCTTTATTACAGTTTTCTAATGATCCTTGTGGGCCAGCGCAGCTTCAAAGAACACGAGTTGGTCGCATTGTAGACGGGTAGGGCTTAATGATGCACAAGCCAAAGCTCGCAGAGTAATTACTGGCAGAGACATTTGGGCCTTGGCCTGCATTCGGCCGTCGGCACCTGTAGGCTGTAGCTTGTAATCTGCCTTTGATCAAGTGATCGAAATTTTTGATACCGTTCTCTCATTCCGTTCTGCATTTAGCACTCTAGTCGTACCACTGCACGAACACCGACGGAAAATCAGCCTGGAAGATGGGGGAATTCCATCACAGAGCAACGCTCAAGCAGGTGCGGTCACAACCATGTCGATCATCACCATCTAAGCATACAACAACATCCAGTCGAACAAGGCATTCAAGTCAAAACATGCGTCAAAATCATCTCTCCGAGAAGCAGCAAAGGGTTCATATACCTTCATACAATCTTACTCGATATTCATTGTCTCTTAGGACGTGTACAACGCCAATCACCAAAATCCTCCCCAACACAAGCAGCTACCCAAGCGCGCGTAAACCGCAAGAACACCGCAAAACAGCACCAAATCAAGAAGCGCCATGAGCTCGTATCCTCGACCCGGATCTTCAATGGTGTCGACGGGGCCCCGCGGATTGTCGCGGTCATCCCGCTCACCCCAGATGTCTCCGCCCAACCCATCGTTTCTCTACTAGCGGGGTCCCTGGACATTCCCACGGACGACTATAGCCCTCTCTGGAGAGTGAATGCCGACCGCTTCAAGACTTCTGCTCAATTTCTTAGCGTACCATATAGGCAAATGTACGCTGCGCTCGATGCAGCCAAGGTCGCGGACTACGTTGTGCTCGTACTCTCTACCAACGTCGAGGTCGATACCTGGGGAGAAACTCTTCTGCGTACCCTCGATTCGCAGGGCATGCCAAAGGTTGTAGCGGTGGTCGCACCAAATGCCGACCTTGACGCCAAGACACGGCCAGATGTCCTCAAGTCGCTGCTTTCGTTCACAAAATACTTTGCGCCATCCCTTGCCCGTGTATACGACATGCACTCCCACTCAGACTGTCTCAACGCAATGCGGGCGTTATGCGAAGGCAAGCCTGACGAGGTGCGCTGGAGGAAAGACCGCTCATGGGTCCTCGGCGAGCGGTCGGAGTGGCAGGATGGTGTCCTGGCGGTTACGGGTGTCGTGCGCGGTGCACCTCTTTCAGCAAATCGTCTCATGCATATTCCAAACGTTGGAGACTTGCAAATAGCCAAGGTACTGGCATCTCTTGTCCGTACTGCTACATGCTAACAGCCTGCATAGATAATGTCGGCGCCATTACCCAGGCATACCAAAGGCGCAATGGATGTCGAGCCGACATTACTGGCAGAGCCAGATGAAGAGAATGCGGATTCGCTGGTGGCCGAAAACGAGCCGGACGACATGGCTAATGAGCAAACATGGCCGACAGAGGAGGAGATGAATGCAGCAGCACATGCGAGAGATGGAGACGGAATTCCGGATGCGATAAATGGCACAACACCGAAGGCTATTAAGAGGAGACCAAAGGGTATGAGCGAGTACCAGGCGGCGTGGATCGTTGAGGACGACGACGAGGCTGCTGAGGACGGTGATCAAGAAGGTGACGACGATGGCATGGAGGACGAGGATGAGCCTGCAGAGGTTGAAGATGAAGACGCAGCAATGGAGGTTGAATCCAGACGGAGTGTTGGGTTTGAAGACCTGGATGTAGAGGAAGAGGCCAAACAGTAAGTTTCTGCTTGACGCTCAATCTATTGTCTGACTTTAGCAGGCTCGACTCGTGGCGGAAGCGGGAGCGAGAGGAGGAAGATGACCTCAAATTCCCTGACGAGATTGACACACCGCAGGAGGTTGCTGCACGCGTACGATTCCAGCGCTTCCGTGGGATGCGCTCCTTCAGGACGAGCCCTTGGGACGCATACGAGAACTTGCCCCGGGATTATGCACGATTATTCCAGTTCGAGGACTACAAGCGCACGGAGCGCAACGTCAGACGACGTGCAGAAGAGGATATTGCGGTCGTACAGCCTGGCACACGCGTTACCATCTACCTCAAGGATGTTCCAAAGTCCGCCGTGCCGTCTGGACCCTTCGCTATCTTCTCTGTCCTGCAGCACGAGCACAAAATGACTGTCCTCAATTTTACGTTGCAGCGCAATACCGAATTCGACGGTTCCATCCGCTCAAAGGACCCTCTCATCATGTGCATCGGCGCACGCCGTCTCAAAGTACAGCCCATCTACAGTCAACACACCCGTGGTGGCGGCACTGGCCCCAACAATGTCCACAAGTTCGAACGCTACCTCAGACACGGAGGGACTTACGTCGCCACTGTCTACGCCCCCGTGGTCTTTGGTCCTCTCCCTGCAGTCTTCCTCCAGGAAACCGAAGACGTCCAAGCCCCTGCTCTCGTTGCCACTGGCACTTTCCTCAATCCAGACACAACACGAGTTATCGCCAAACGTGCTATTCTTACCGGTCATCCATTCAAGGTGCACAAGAAGACTGCAACGGTGCGGTATATGTTCTTCAACCCAGAGGACATCGCGTATTTCAAGCCGGTGCAGCTGCATACGAAGCAAGGACGGGCGGGGCATATCAAGGAGTCTCTTGGTACGCATGGATACTTCAAGGCGTACTTCGATGGCCCCATCAGCCAAATGGATACGGTTTGTATGTCGTTGTACAAGCGCGTCTACCCAAAATGGGCAACGTTGTGGAAGGAGGAAAACGATTCGGGTGATGCAATGGCGATTGAGGCATAGCTGTATGTATGAATGTTCATGTATGTGTACCGTATCTATTGTATGTATGTATGTCTTCCTATTTGTCCAATAGTTCTTCCTTGATCCACTCAGGGAAAAAGCCTTTGTCATTTGCATTCCAGGAATGATTGATTTCGTCAATCTCCAAGTCTGCAGAGGGTATTTGTAGTGTGGGGAGCTGGTTTTTGCACGGCTGGAAGGGTGGGCTACTTCCTCTCAGCACAACTCCAGAATACTCATTACGATAGTGCTCACTTTTCACGAGACTGCAATGAAGCAGACGTCAAGGAGTCGCTCGTATCCTTGGAAGTTGCCTGTGTCCGAGAGTACGGTAGGCTCGAAACTGGACGGCCATATCTCGTCTTAGAGTTCGGGTGGGCCCTGGCATAATATCTTTTTTTGTACCGTAACTCATTGCTACATTCCACTTGGATGAGGGCGCATCGCTTGCAGCACCCATTTGCGCCCCGGTCTATTAGACATGGGGCATCGACTTTTTTGCAGTTACGACAGGCTGTGTATCAAGTATTAGTGACCATAAAGTGAGATGCAACATGGGATACATACGATGGCAGGGCCTGGGCTGAACAGATTCATCTGCCTGAGGGTCCACCCACGCGATTATAGAGTTTGGATTATACAGAGGTTGTCCTTCAGAATTAACCAGAGTATTGGAATGTTTCTCTGGATTTTCTTTTGCTTCGGCCTCGGCTTCTGTTAACGCGTTGGATATAGCCAGAGAGGCGAAACGAGGGTCTCCGTAGGCTGGGGAGGGAGGAAAACCGTCTGTCTCCTCTTGAGCGAGGTTCAGTTGTGACGTCCAAGGTGTGTGTATCATGCTGGGTAAGTGAGGGTAGATGTCGAGAGATTCAAAATGAGTTTATATAAGGTACATTGCCTCAAACAATGAGACACTAGGGCGTCATAGCGCATAGACAATGCTCTTTCAATTTGGGCGTGGCAGACAAAAAATCAATAAGGCCAATAGTTGTCCTTCAGCCTTTGTCAAAGTGATCGGTTGTGTAGTAAACAAAGGGCATCACAACTCTCCACAAAACATCCGGATTAGGAAACGGATGGTCTCGTCACGTGAGTAGACTCTTTGTTTGGTCGACTCGGTCCCGTGAAGTATAAAACAAGACGGTCTTGCCGAACGACCCTTTCCTTCTGCCTCTCACTTGCAACTTCGTGGACCCAAGCCGACGACACTCATCTCACCACCATTGCCACACAAGAAATAATGTTCTCAAACTTTCGCCGACCATCAGGCTGGGTACCACCACCACCACCACAACCACGTGGTGGCGCTACGGCGTCCTACGATGGAGGAAACAATGCTATTCCAAATTCAAATGCTATGCCCGATGGATGCTCTTATCCCCAGGCTAATGCGAGGGCAACCTCACGGGCAAGCGACCTCCCTACGCATCAGCAAACATTCAACATGCACTCTCAACGAACGGCGCATCTTCACAATATGCCTGTTCACCACAACCAAGGTTCAAGAGCGCCTACAAATCACCATTGGTCTTGGGGTCCACCACAGCATACCAACACTCAGGCAGCACAATTCTTTCCGCCTGCGCAGTCATCCACCAACCTCAACTTTCCCAACGTACATCCCTCCCAGCGCCACACATATACCATGCCGCCCTCGGAAGCCCCTCGCAGGCAATACCCAGTCGATCCGAAGATGGAATGGTACCCCGCACCTATTCCTCGTACTACCTCGTCGACCAATATCCCACCAGGAGTGGCAAGGGAGCCGGCCACCCAGACTCTCACACACGCTCATTCAAGCCATAACTTATTGAAGCACGAGCGCTTCAGTATCCTGGCGTCGGATCCCAATGTGGTTTTCCTGGACCACAACTGCCAGGCTATCCCTCGCGGCACTGCACTTTATTCCGACCCGCCGCCGAAGCTATGCAGGAATCCATGCGTCTCTCTCAATGAATACAAGATAGGCTGTAATGTGTGCGGAGGGCAACTTGGACTAGGGAATTCAGCGTGGGCACTGAAGAACTGGAGGAACCACAAAGAGAAATGCGACAAAATAATAATGTCTCGTAGAGCCGTGCGTAAGGAGCCTACAGGAAGTACTAGCACTGTCAATGGACGGGCGCCAAAGCACGGTCAATCTCAGGTTGTGGCTTGGATAAACACACCTCCACCGAAACACACAACACCACTGACGCGCCCTGCCCATACTCCTCCTCAACATCGCACCCCAGCTCTCGTCCAGAAACGCACACACGCTGTCCCAGATGCTCCTGCATGTCAATACCCTCTACCGCCTGCAGACCCATCCGTACCGAAGAAACCTTTGGCCCCGTCAGTAGTATCCGAGCGCAAGCAAGGGGCATACCTCTCCTCGCCTCAACCTTCCGGGTTTCCTGCCACTCCTGCACCGCCGCGCAAGTTTGTGCCGCCTCCTGCTCGAGTCAACCCGCAGCTTTCTTCCCCAGCTCCGAGCAAACGAGTTTCGATACCTGATGCTAAACAAGGAGACACGGTAGACGCAATCATTTCACACAGCCCTAACATACCAAAGAAAGTTGAGGTCGATAATTGTGTGTCCGGGAATGTGAAATCCGCGAAGGATGTTGCTGCTGCAATGCAGAAACTGAGTGCGGAAGACTGGATGGGTCTATTTGGCGTCTGTACGAAGACCCAGGGGGATTTGAAGGGCGAGGAGGATGCATTCGACTTCGACGAGTGGCTCGTAAAGTCACCAGTCCCTGCGGCAGCCGAATCGAGCCCAAGGAAAAGCCTCAAGCGTGCGCGCGAGGAGGAAGAGCAGGAATCCGAGTTGCCTAATGGCACAGCATTGAAGAAACTGAAAAGTGATAACGCTGTTTCCAGCCAGGTCAGTTATGTTGCTTTGTTTTGATTGTCCGCATCTCTGACGAGCAGTACGAATTTAGACTTGTCAGTCCCGCATCGACATCGCGAGTGAGGTCCTTGAACCCAACAAATCTGGTGACAATACGCCGTACACAGGCGAACTTCGTGATCAGGCCAGGTTGGGCAAAGAGTGTCCGAGTCGCACGATGTCGTTCACAGACGACATGAAGGATGGCCTGCCAGTCTGGTATTTCGCAGCGCCGCCTTGCACCGGTGATACGAGTAGCAATCTTTAAGTCAGTACAAGTTAGGAAATATTCGCCATCAAATGCAACAATCGTTCGGAATAAGTCGCATTCTGCAGCCCCATCAGCTTTATCCGCCTGATAAACGGTTATTCGGACTCACCGTGGGAAGCATAGTTGAATTGGTTTTGTCCGAGGTTTGCTCAGCCCAGGAAGTCCATGCAGCAGGTTGCAGCCTTTCAGGCAGTTCGCACAGTTGCAGAATTGTATAGCTGAGAACGGTTGTACGACGTCGGGGTCTCAATCTCTAAGCAAAACAACAGAATTTTCCGCGAAAAAGAGGCATGCTATTTCGCAGCTTGTAGGGCATACACAATGAGGGTCAGTTGGTAGTCGATAGTCAACGAGGAGGGAGTGCGTCGATCAGAATTACGGGTGCCGACGCAAGCCGAGCCGACGTTGATGGCAAAGCGCTGATGCCCGCGGGTGGCGTTTGACTTAAGCGTCACACTCGAAGCTGATAATGTGATGTTGAAACTAATGGCAAATTCAGCATTGGTTTTCAGTATTCCCGTGCGTCCCATTGAATGTACGGCCTGAGAGTAGCGGGTCAACAGACAGCACTCTCAGTTCAAACCGGCCTTGCTGTATATTTGCCGCATTTTGTTGCTCTTAAAAACCACAGAGATGTATCTAATTCGACACTATCAAATTCCCATCCTACGCGCTCCAGTCACTCTACACCATCTTTAACGTTCACGGCAAATCTAACCATATTCTAAAGTCCAATAATCGACTAGATGCCTGGCCGTGTCATGTTCAACCTTTGGCGCGAGGGTACGATGTTCGCTGCAGGAAGTATAGTTGCCGTGCAAGTACCTTCCGGACACCTTATTACTTACCAGGCTCTCATCGCTCGTAAGTAATTATTGGACGAGGTGATTCCTTGGCTCACTACTAGTTTTTCAGATACAAGCAACCAAGGCAACAAGGTATACTTCTTGGTATCGGCCGCTTTATTTCGTGCTGAATGATTTTCTGTAGCCTCCAAACCCCATGTTCTGGAAGATGGTACCCTTTGCCTAGTGGTTGCATCCGCCGCGTCACCTCTCATGAACTACACAATGGAACAGTGATATCCCACGGACCTCTCTAACAGTTAGATTTAAAGCTATAATGACGAATCATCATGGGCTACCAGCATTTACACATCACTATTTAAACCTACTCTAGGCATCCATATTTATACGGAAGTGGCAATGGAAGACCAACACACTATATTCCCAAGTTATTGGAGAACAGTGTACTAATTGCATGCTAGTAGTCTCAAATAATCACAAACCTTCATGAGCTTGGCCTCGAACCGCCGTCAGCGGCACAGTATAAAGTCTGAATCCTTGTTACAGACTGCCCTGTGGTGATCAAATACTACGTCCCATTGTGCAATGCACGTTCAAACCTGGTCTTTCGAATGCACCAATCTCCTGGCCATTCTGTATAACGACAAGCGAGCAAGAGGGACCGCATCTTAGACAGCCAAACGCTAGTAGGGATGCCTTGTGTTTCCGTCTGCAGCCTTGCGCACGTTTATCATTTCAACTAGCACGACGATGAACCACAGAAGCTCAAGCAATTTGCCGAATGCCTTGAAAATGATCCAAAAACGGCCAGATCCACCATACCTATACCACACCCGGGAATTGAACCATGCTCCGAAGAGACTTATTGCCTTCACGGTTCGTGGGGGCGTCAAGAGTGTCGATGAATCGAAGTGCATGATACAGCTGAACATACCTTTCTCGTCCCTGTGCACATACCTACAGTAGACTTACTATGAGTTTAAAGCAATATTTATTGTCGTGGGAACGGAGATAAGATACGCTTCCGTACCCCGCGACGATCGAGGGCAATACTTACAAACTCCGCCCAGCGCGAACCTTCAGGTCTACCACGACGGACGTTTCTTGACTCTGCGCCTTCGTCCCGCCCCGATAACACGGAAAACAAGGCTTCAAACATCTTGTATAGCCCTGCCTGTACTCTCAGCAAAAAATACAAACGGACAGTGAAGGATGGCGGAGGACAAAGATGAGACGATGGCAGACCGCTTTTTCGCAGAGCAAGATGCGAGCAAGGCGCGTAATGCAATCCAGGACCGGCAGATGGCCAAGGTATGCTATCCTATCTGGCTCCCGCTGCTCCCCTTCTCGTGCTAGCGCTATCGCGCCCAGTTTTCCTTATCCAGAGCTCCGAGCATCCCGACGCTAATGCCCTCTTTTGTAGTTCGAAGAATTGGCGCGCGATGCGTATTTAACGGAGCGGGGGCTAGATGAACGCGTTACGCGACTGCATCGAGAGGCGCAGCGGCTACCCGGACACATGCTCGAGCGCGCACGCGACGAAGTCGGCCTGGAGACCTGGAGTAGAATTGTCGCACGTCAGGTGACACTCAAGGCCAGCCCGCGCGGTATCGAGATAAACGACATGCCGGAAGACGAAATGGAGTCGTGGGCCAATCAGCGCGAACGTTGTGCGATGTGGGACTGGGACTTTCATGGGAGACAGGCCGACAAAAAGGTGCGCAATCATTAATAGGGCACGATGGGTTAGCTGATAGCGGCCCAGTGCCGCCAATGCACGGAAAACAAGCGCAAGTGCGAATACGCGACCGCGTCTGATCCGTTAGTGGCATGTCGTGGGTGCTTACTGCACGATGTGGATTGTGACCGGCCATGGAGAGAGATAGCGGGACCCAGCTCCAGTGTATGGAATTTAAAGCACCTTCTTCACCATAGTTAACTCTGACCACAGGCTTTGGCACCAGAGCCACAGTACCCTCCACCGCGCCCCTTCCATCCCAAACCACCACCAGTCGCAAACAGGCCCAGTGTCACTGCACCTCTGTCTACACCATCCCCCGTCAAAAAGCGCAAGGATACAGAGTCCATTGCTCCACCTCCGAAACGAGCTAAACGAATTGAGTCGGATGGCGAGGAAGAGCTTACCTCCCTCAGTGAGGATGAACCCGAGCCAACGAAAGCCGCGCCCAAGAAATCTCGAAAGAAGATCAAACCTCCAGTCGAACTGCCCGCCAACGCAGCCTACGATGAGGTTTGTCATTTGCATTCTCATCGACTCTCTACTAACGAACTCAGGTGCTTGACCTCATTTCCAAGGCTCCGTCTATCCGCGACCTGGAGTTCTTGCGGACATTGATGCCAAAGATCCTTGAGCTCCCCGTGGAACATGCCAAGTTCATCCAAGGAGGACGAAAAGAATTGTGGGCAGCTCTTGTTGCGCTCAGTATCTACGAGTCCCCCTTACGCAAAGACTATGGCCGGATGCCGAATGGCGATAACGACATACAGAAAGCGCTTAATGGACACGGCAAGGTTGTTCCCCTCAGTGAGGAGGGCAAAATGCAAAGAAATTTGTTGTGTTATTGGGACATTCAGCCTAAGCGCGTGCGCAAGGGCATGGAATGTGTCTCCTGTGTCGCGAGTGGTCGCGCATGCATATATGCTTATGTGGACCGCCAGAATGTGAACGGAGGCGCGTCGACGTCGCGCTGTCGAGCGTGTGCTTTGACAAACAAGCGTGGATGCGATATGCCTCTCCCAGAAGACGGAATGGAGGTCGAGGGCGCCGAGGTGGATGCACCAACTGAGGAAATACGGTCTCCTGAGGTGGCTAAAGTTGATGCACATGTAGAAGAGCAGGACGACGGCGAGGAGGGAGAGGAAACAGGCGAGGACGAACAAGGTGACGATGATGCCGAGCCGCTGAGTGACGAGTACCATCAGGTTCAATCCTTTTTGCCTTTGATTGACGTTTACTGATCTCTGTATTCTAGCTTGTGACCCTCATCGATGCGCACGACTCGTCCTCAGTTGACGTTCCATGGTTACGGGACATCCGCGAAACTTTGCTGAACCTCTCCGAGGTCGAGAAGACGCGCGTCATGGAAGATTATCCAAATGTGTGGTCGCAAATGGTTGCTCTCGATGTCTGGGCACTCTTCAAGGTCGACCCGGACCACGTTCAGGAGGCAGACCCTACATTGCAGTGGTCGAACAATGCAATCAACGGACGCCGGCTACATATTTGGGACCTCCAGCCTGTCAAAGCAGACGCCATGCGAGAGGTGAGCTTCATGTTCTGCAACATCTGGATGTCTCTAATCTTCAACGTAGTGTCAAGGGTGCAGGGATGCCGGTGTTGAATGCCATTACTTGCGCCAAAACGAAGGCGCAAGGTCGTGCAGACGATGTGTTTTCAAGCCAACAAGAGCGTTCAAATGTCAGCTTGCCCTTCCGCCTGCACTAGACCCTCCTGAGACGTTGACAAACTCAGAGGCCTTCGTCACAGTACGTTCTCTTCCCAAGGTTGCCGGAATTGGACTGACACTCGCGCTAGGTATTGCCTCTCCTCGATGCGCACCAATCTGACGTCCTGGATATCCCCAAGTTGCGCGAACTGCGGGACCAGGTGTTGAAGTTGGCTCCGGATGAGCAGCAATATGTCCAGCAGCAGTATGACATATTGTGGACGCAGATGGTGGCACTGCATGCTTGGGATTTGCTAGGCGTCAAAGACCCAAAGACCGATGAAGGCGGCAAGTGGATGTGGAAGCATGGAACAATTCATCGCCGTTCACTAGGGACGTGGGATCTGGCGGCGACAGAGGTTCCCGAAGCGGACGCGGTACATCATCTGCCTCGCATTTGTGTATGGTTGCTTACCCAGATGACAGTGCAAAGCGTGTACCGAGGCTGGTGGCCCGTGCTTCTACAACCGTTTGACGGTGAACCAGCGCTCTCCGCGGTTGCCTGCAAACTGTCGGCGATGTGCGCTGCTTGGTATCAAGAACTGCAACTATAAGTTGCCAGAAGGCGCACTGAATTGGAGGGCCGATGCGGTTGATGAGAAGGAGATTCTGGCGGAGGATGCCAAACGGTTGAAGACCACTGCGGCCCAGCCGGAAGATTCAGGATTGGAAGAGTTAGGGACTTTGGATGATGTGTGACTTCTTAGCTTTTGGGATTGCCTTTTGTGCTGATAGCCTTCAGATATGCGGTTTCCTGGAGCAGTACGACGGGAAGACTCTTGACGAAAAGACTTTGGAAGCTGTTGATGATGCCGTGCTGGGTTTGGAACACGAGGAGCGGCTGCAACTACGCAATTCGTTCCAGCAGGTCTGGTCGCAGCTTGTGTTGGCGGACACATTGAAGGAGCTGGACATCAGCGTTTCGGCAGTGCCAAAGGAGCGGTTCCAACGATTGGCCCTGCATCTGTGGGACAAGCCAGCGATGGAGGCGGATGATGAGCACAAGGTATGTCTTACTCTCTTGTGGTGTGTTTCTTTATTGACCGTAGCCACAGTGCACGGAATGCTCAAGGGCCGGAAAGTCGTGCATCTACCAACGAGTCGCAAGACATCGCGGGAACCCGCCTCCAGCGAAGTGCAGACGATGTGCGTTGATGGGCATGCACAATACGGCATGCAATGTGAAGTTGCCGGACGATACACAGTTTGTCGCCGCGCCGAATGCGAAGGCGCCGATGAGCGAGGCGTTCAAACAGGTGCGTTTCCTTTGTCTTGCTGATGGTTAAGCAATTTACTAATGCTGGATGCAAAGGTGAAGCACCTCATTGGACCAAAGAACAACCATGCCGTACATATTTCGTGGTTGAAGGCTGCGCGGCCGAAGGTACTGGCGCTCGGCCCAGACGACTTGGAGCGCGTCAGGGAAGAATTTCCGCTGGTGTGGACCCAAATGGTAGCCATAGACGTATGGGCAGCTCTGGGGATCAGCGAAGAGGATCTCAAGGCAGGCAAGGAGGAGGCTACGCGGTTCAAATGGTGGAAGGGACAAATTGGAGACGTGAGTCTGAGATGGTGGGATTTGGATGTGAAGAGTGCGGACGAGGAGCATTCGGTGAGCCGTTTGTTTATCCTCTTCTTGAATGGCTGAATGTTGACAATGAGTAGTGCGAGAAATGCAAAGCGGATGGGGTTACATGCGAGTATCCGCGTTTGACCATCTTGGATAAGAGGCCGTTGGTGGGCAAGTGTAGGCGGTGCACGCTTATGCTCAGTCGAGGCGCGCCTACCTGCGGAATCAAGATTCCGAAAGATGTTCTTGCGTTGCAGGACAAGAAGAATGCGGAAATTGCGGCACGGCAGGAGGCGCAGATGAGCTTGTCGGCGCAAGTGCCAGTTAAAAGAGGACGGGAGAAGGAGAAGGAAAAAGAGAAGGAGAAAGAGAAAGAAAAGCAGAAAGAAAAGGAGAAAGAAAAGCCCAGCGCTAGGGCACCGAAGGCCAGAGTGGTGAAGAAGGCTGACGGAGAGGCATCGGCGTCGACTTCAAGTTCGAGGAAGAAGGAACCGGCATCAGCGAAAGTGTCGGCTTCATCGAAGAGGAAGGCCGTGGAGGAACCGGCCTCCGCGTCACCGAGAAAGAAGGGAAAACAGACGGAAGTGACGGTCGATACGGCTGCGCTCAAGTCTAACGATGCGAAGGTGCTGAAGAAGGAATTGCAGAGAGTGCAGGGTGCGGTGAAGGAGCAGAACGGGGAAATCAAGACGTTGAAAGAGGAGAATGAAAAGTTGTTGGATGAGAACGAGAAGCTGCAGAAGAAAGTGGAAGGGTTCGAGGGGCTGATGTTGCAGATGCAAAAGATGTCGGGTGGTGGGTCGAAGAAATGACTGCGTGCTACATATCTTTCGGGACTTTGTAAATGTATCCCTGTTGGCTATCCTTATTTCTTTAATGTCACTGCACTTTCTGATGAGCGTTGGAATGTGCATTAAGTAGTTCAGCCAAGTCGCATGCGAGGAGTTGATCGGGCCGTGCTGCCTACGGCAAAGTGCTTTCTATGCAGACCCCGTCATCGTCTGCCGTCGCGGTTGGACTCGTCGCGTCGCGTTTGCTTCTTGCAACCGCGACGAGCGCAACGGATTATTTGATCCACGACCACCAACTATCTTCACCACTCACCTCGTTCCGGAACTGTATGTCGAGCGGATGGGCGACGTGTACTGGCTAACGAGCCCAGTGCAGGAGGGAATATATCTTTTCAACCATGGGATAAATCCATACTCTGGCGGTGTATTCAGACACGTGCGTTCTCAACCATCTGCAGCCTCTCAAACTGAAATGGATCCAGTCTCCGCTCTATCTTTCGCTGTTTGCGACCGTGTTGCCTTCCTCCAAAACCTTTGCATCAATATTATGGACGTTTTGCGATGTGGTGGGGGCTTGGGCACTTGTGAAAATATGGCACGCTCGTCAGAACGTATCAAGCACACCGCGAGATGGCCTTATTGCTGCATCGTAAGCGCGACACCTTGATTACTTCTTCCTCGTCCTAACCATGAATCAGATATTTGCTCAATCCCTATCTCGTACTTCCTAGCCTGGCGCTCTCCACTTCTTCCCTCGAAAACACTCTCACTCTATTGAGTGTCATGTTCGCTGCACAAGGTGCGCCTAAACTACATATCTGCATGGCCATTCGCTCATGCTCAATAGGACGCGCCTCTGCGGCACTCCTTCTCATGGCAGTCCAATTCCACTTGTCGCTTTCGACTCTGATCCTCATCCCACCACTTTTGATGCTCCTCATCTCAACACCTGCGTCCAGTTTGGCATTGCCCAAGCCATTTACCGGGTCGACTAACAGACTTCCGGCGCTCATCATTGAATTTACTGCATATGCTCTGGGATTGACTGCAGCGTCCACGCTAGTATGCAATGGGTTCTCTTGGGTACCTCAGACGTGGGGAGCAACGTGCGTTATTTGTACTCCTGGAGTCAACATTCTCTAAACTCCCAACGCAGGCTTACTCTGCCCGACCTTACGCCAAATCCTGGCCTCTGGTGGTACTTTTTCACGGAAATGTTCGACCACTTTCGCGACTTCTTCCTCATGGTCTTTTCGGTACGCTTGGTCGGCGATCTGCCTTCAGTAACTGACATCATCCAGGTCCATCTCCTCATCTACGTCGCCCCAGTCTGTGTCAAGTTCCAGTATGTGTAACCTGGGAGACGTGAATGCATCGCTGACTTGCACATCAGATACGACCCGCTCTTTGCGACATTCGTCCTCGCCGGCGTGCTCGGAATCTTCAAAGCATATCCCACCCTGTCGGACCCTGGGCTCTTCATATCAATGATTTCTCTCTTCCCCGAAATCTACCCGCGTATGTCAGTCCATCCATTCAACCCTAACAAATCCCCTCATAGTTTTGCAGACCTTCGACACCCACTTGTAACGGCTTTGTTGCACCTCCATGCCGCCTTGCTGCTACCACTCTTCCATCAGCTGTGGCTCATGCAGGGAACCGGCAACGCAAACTTCTTCTATGCGTCGACGCTGGTGTTTGCGTGCGGGAATGGGGCGGCGCTCATTGACTGCGTCAGGGCGGGGCTTCGGTTGGCTATTGGTAAAGAAGTCGAGGGAATGGTTGTTATACAGGAGTAAATGGGAAATAGCTAAGCTCTTTGTCAATGGATATACAACTGTACTCTATTGCCTCATCATTTAGACGCACACCAGTCATGCAATTGTCGATTGCCTCTCTGGTACAACATCGGATCCGTACATTCGACCTTTTGCTCCATTGGGCCCCGCCGCCTCAGTCCAACACAATCACGGTCACTCTCCTGGGACAACCTGCAAAGGCTAACTCTAACACGGCTGCTTTACACCGGTGCCGCATTAACCTGAGCCTACGTTGGTCTATCTGACCGAGTCTTGCAGCAGTCGCCGAGCTGAACGCCAGAAATATACGGACCGGAAGTCACTAATGAGGCAGCCAACGCACGACTCCTTTGTCTAAGAATAAGTCTACCACTGCCAGAGACCAGGCAGCCCTATTCTTGTTGTTCTTTACGCTATGTCAGAGCTATCCGGGACATCATCGTCATTCCGAGGGCGGCATACTGGGGCCGATCCCAGAGCATATATAAGAGTGAAGGATGTTCCAGACGGTTCAGCACATCTACATTCGTCGTCACCTTAAGACCGCACGAATACCTCACGATGAACATGAAGTCCCTTGCCGCCGCCCTCGCTCTCTGCACATCTACTGCCTTCGGACAGTCTATGTCAATTCTGCAGCCTACTGAAGGCACGGTCCTCACGCCTGGAGAGAACACTACCGTTCAGCTCTCTGTCACTGTAGGAAAATTTGGATTTCTTCTTGTATCGGCGTTGCTCACAAGATCGCGCATACATGCAGAATTCAAACACTGGCTTCTACCAAGTTGGTCTGGCCATCACCTTGGCGGATTGTGGTGAAGGTGAATGCCAGCCAGCGACCGAGACCATGGGAAGGCTCCTCTATACTGGCGGATACGCTCCCACCCAGGTCGGCCCGCACATCTACCAGAACTTCGTGAGTTCATTCCACGGCCATGACTCTCGACTGTTTGCTAAATCTGCTTTACTCAGACAGTCACCGTTCCGGACTACGCTACTGGCTGGAACAACAGCCTCCTCCAGGTTGCCCACTTTTACATCTTGGGTGTATGTATTCTGTGTGTTTGCAACGTTTCCGGCGCGCGCTGATTTGGGTACTCCAGGCCTCCTCTATTCCTGTTCTCGAATTCAAGAACGTTTCTGTCTCGACTAGCGGCAGCTCGTAAGATTAAAGGTGAACAAACCAACGCCTAGTGCACAGCACGGACATACGGACTATATACGAAATAGGCAGATAAGTTAATTACAATCACTACTTGGACCTACGCTACGATACTAATGTACATATTTCCTCGTTACTTTGATCAACTAGCATATTTCTTCGTGCAGTTGACAAGTGCCATCGCATCTCCCATGCCATAACCAACCTCTCTGTCATACACCGCTCCAGCAAACGATGCAATCGTAAGCCTCTCATCCTCCCCAGTCAGACATTTGAGTTCCTCCAAGAACGGCCGCCCCTCCTTTCCTAGCTTCGCATCGTATCGAATCAAAACATGCGCCAACGAGCTCGAAGGTACATGCAGAACAGCTTTCGCAACCTCTACGACATCCACGAAAGGAAAGTCATCGAACGGCATCTCGATCAGAATGGTTTTGAGGCGCGGGCACTGAGCATACAACGCTGTCCACACACACTCGGATGCGCCCAACGACCCTCGCTGGAGCGTAAAGCTCAAATGCTCGAGCGACGGTGGAAGTAATCCAATGTCTGCCGACGGGAGCTTAGGCAGGGTGAGGTACTTTAGCATGATATGCCGTGGGTACGCCGGCGGAAACACGGGGACGAGTGTGCCAGTATGTATGCGGAGATCGAGGCTAGAAATGCCTGTGCACGCTGAGAGCACTATCCTCAATGAGGCAGTGATAGCTGGTGTGAGTGGGAAGGGGTGTAGATTGACCGCTAAGTGTTTGACGCGGCGAGCGAAGAACAGCGGGTCGTTCCTCGTCTGTATCCCGTGAGAGAATGCGGTGAGCGCTCTCCCAGCTGAAGTACTTGGGCAAATTATGACGGTGTGGTACAGGATTGGCTCGATCCTAGGGTTTTTGAGCGACTTGGTAAGTCGGCGCGCGGGGGAATTTACTCACCATGATCGCACCTCTTGCGATACGAGGACTAGACGACAAGCTTCTGCTTTGTCACCTGTGGCCAACAACTCAAGGACAAGGCGGCCGATATCAGCAGGGAGATCTCTAAGCATGCTAGGATATGGTAGATATCCTACGAGTTACTGAAACCACTTTATACACTTAAATGTCTCACCGCGTGTAAGCAGTCAAACTCGTGAGAGACCTGGCGCTGACCGTTGCAAATGCACTCACTAGCGCTACTTAGAAACCGCAGACATTGATTCCAATCAACCATTTGGCGAGTACCCGTTGTACGCCAAGCAAAATTAGGACTAGTAACTCTTTGAATGGAACATACAACAGCGCATCATAATGTATCACTTAGCACAAATAGAATGAGAACCATATCAAGGACTAGTACGTTTCTTCGAAGGCAATATTGGCCTTCGCCCCACGTACCGCTGGGCCCCACTTCTCGCCAACGAACTGCTTCAACCTTGTTTGTAGTTGCCTGGAATGCCCTGTAGTGCCACTAAGGAAGCACACCCGCTTGAGGTTTCCACACCTCTCCTCGAAAAGGGATTCTAAACCGAACATCAGCGCGATGAACCATTCCGGTGTCGGCGGGTAAATGAGCAGTTCTTCGAGACCGGGGACAAGAGATAGATGGGCTGACAAGGCATGTAGGTGCCCAATAATATTGTCTTTAACGTCCAATCTGAGCGTCCGTAAGTTGGGCATAGCCTTCATGAGTGAACAAAAATTCCCATCCTCCCACTTCCGCGCGCGCAGAAGGTTGAAGGTAGTTATGGTTGGGGGAAGAGGAGGAATGACACCTATGCTTTGGCGGCTCCAGTCATTGAGCGTGAGAGTGTGAAGACACAGGAAGTTGAATGTTCGGAAGACAATCTCTATGGTCGTTCGCATAAAGCCAAATTGGTCGATTGTGAGCTCTTGTACACTGGGGTGGTCGTATATATCACCAGTAGGCAGCCAGATATGGCCGACTGGGTCTGGATCAATGTAGCTTGGCATGGGATTGACGACCGTGAGAGACTTGAGCATTTTGAGCCTGAATGCATGATGAAGTGTATCGATATTGCAGCGGAGGACTATAATTTGTGCCCATGGGGGATTGAACTTGTGCGAGGTCCATGACCTCGGCGGGCGGCCACTTATGAACAGCTCCATTTGACGCAGACGTGGAGCCTGCATTGTCAATGCAGAGAAGGGTTTAGCACACGCAAAGCTTATACATGTCAGCTCGGGAAATTGCACAGACGACATTCGCGAAAAGTAAGGCTTTGTCCCTTCTATCCTAGCACATCGCCAGCGCGATGCTGCGGCGAGCAAGAGTTCGAAAAGGCCGCGAGGAAAGTTGGCCCCGTTCCCGCCACAGATAGCCACTCGCAATGACAAAGCCTTGGAACGTTGAAGCATGAGTTTGAGTTGGTGGTTGTTGCTACGGCATGGGAAAGATGTGTGGCCCAACCGGACGGTGTTCCAGAGGCAAGGAAGTGATATGACCACTGCGCGCCAATGCCTGCACACATGACTGAGGTTCCACGGCGGGTGTTGCGGCGCGCGAGAGTCATACGGACCAAAGCTGCTGAGCTCGTAGCCGTCATCGAATGCCCATGGAACGCACCACTGAAAGATTTCCGAGATAATGTCGTCCGCAACAAGACGAACAGGGTGTACGATGCTTTTCAACGCTGTAACCTCCTCGCTAGCTGATTCATGTTCTTTTTGGATGGACCTGAGCTCTGACTCTGCGGCTCTAGAGAATTTGACTTCCAGCGCCTTCACGCGAGCGTATGCGCTATCCAAAGCATCATGAACGACCGCCAGCTCAGTTGGGTTGGGAGCAACATTCGTAGTCAGAAGGCGAGAAAGAACATTCTTGTTCATCCTGCTGGGTTTGTCCCCGAGTTTCCAAAGTGTTCGAGAGGCGTTTCGATGATGGTGAGTGGTTAAAAGAGATTGCCGGCCGCGCCGTGCTGATCGATCAAGTGTGCCACTGCATCCTTCAGTACGATGTACCCTCATCATTCACGGGCTCTTCTTCAAGGGCTGGCACGAGCTCAAAGGCGCAATGCAGCGTTATTCAGGAAAGTTTGGAGTGAAACCCTCAAGATATCCATCGGTCTTGCAAATGTGCCATACAGGGTCGTATTCATAAATAATAGGGAAGCTTGCATACTAGGCATTCGTAGTAGGCCGAAAAAATGATACATGCGTGTATAGTTACGAGATAAATAGAGCTACAGAACTACATACAAATACTCTTTTGTTTCTATTCCTTTCGACTGCCAGCGACAGCCAAATTTGCCCTTTCTCCTCTATTCAAGACGCTCTATTGACTTATGAAATCCTCCCCTCGGCGGCATCGCATCCATTATCGCGGTGACGCTTCAGAGAGTCAGGTCTGCTCAACAAGGTGAGTTTACTTCTCGGTCATCATAGCCACCTTCGAACACACCTTGAGAATTCCTTGTGACACGTCGGGCATACCGGGCGCGCCTGGCTCAAGTGCTGTCCTTCTTCGTGACGCTTGCGGTCGTGCGCACGACTGAACGACTTGCCGCAGTGTGTGCACGAGTAGCGATCGCCTCCGGAAGAGTTCGAAGAGAGACTGGAGCTCTGGCGGGTGTGGCCTTGCGCCGAGGGTGCCGTCGTCCTAGTACGACCCGAGGACGATGTACCAAGTCCGCTTTCGACTTGAGAAGAACGAGAGTAGGGAGGAGGATAGTGCGTTTGGTCGCGAATATCGTACGCGTTGGATGAATAGACTCGAGACTGGCTTGAGTGGGCGGATTGCCCGTGAGCGAGCGTGGGATGGAAAGAGCCAGGCTGAGAGTAGTAGTTGGAGGATTGAGGTTGCGCGTAGTCGGAGTGTCCGTGCGAGTGGTTCCCAGAACGCCCAGAGGAGTATTCTCGGGACGAGTCGTATTGCGATATGTACCCTTGTGGGTGCGAGGATGCAACAGTGTACACTGATTCACATCAGCAAAGCGGCCCTTCCTGGAGGTTTTGCGCACCATGGGAGGCTTGATTGGAAGAATATTGCGGCTGTCGAACCGTGCTGCTGCTTGACGGATAATGTGTACTTGGAATTCCATAAGCGCTATGGTCGCCACGCGAAGGCTGCCCGGTATACGAGGCGTTTGTTTTTGCCCGGTTTGTGGAAGATGGGTACATGTTTCTGTAGTGGCGTGTGGAGGTGGCGGAGGCGTCAAAAGTACGAATGGAAGGGAACGGTGTGAGATGGAATCTTTATATGGGGGCTACGAAGATCCAGCATGCCGAAAAGGCAGCTCACTCGTTTCTTGCCTTAGCGGAATGATGATGTTGAACTTTGGTTCGATAGCGAGCACACACGTTCCGAGCACGAACTTGTTCGGAGATGTGTCCATAAAAGCATGCCTGGCCGAAATCATGGACCAAAATGGCAAGGTTCATCCAAAACGTGGATATATATAGTAGCTAGGACTGTTTGGTCACCTTGTGATTCCAACTTTCTAATGAATAAGCCAGATGGGGAATTCCACACAAACCCGTGTGTTCTAGCTGCGACAACCTCAGTTGTCCTGGTTTCGGTGAAGCAGAGTTGACAGATGATAACGCCCTGAGACAGATTGTATTGTAAGCACACAAAAGGTTCAACTTCCACGGGAGCGAAACATGGGAAAGCATTCGGTGAGTGTATACATTGATACCGCTGACTGAGGTCGTATTGGTTTCGTTACAGATGGAAACTTGCCGTTATCAAGACCAATCACAGTGGGATTTGGACGTTAGCAGCACGACATGACCGCCCCACTGCCACCAATCCAAAATGCAAGCAAGCGCACTATCCAAATCATGAGCGGATTGCACGGCGTATTCGAATGTTCGTCCAATCCAGACCCCCCGACACGGGACCAAGAGGTACCTCTGTTCGGATAACACTCAGCAGAGCTCTTTGCGGCGGCACATACGGAGCCCGAAATCTATCAAAGTTGGAACTCACTTCAGATCGTCGACATAGCCTATCATCCATGATGCTCCCTGTCGCAAACAAAAAGTAGGGATTCAGAATCTTCACGGTTTTAGCACCTGGACCAACAGCTCATCGTCGAAACACGTGCAAAAGACATGCCAGGCTGTAGGGTCAACGACAACATATTTGCTCTGAGGCCAGCGTATCCCGAACATTCCGGGGTGTGGAACGACCCGTACTGTACAATTGGTAGCTCCGTATCGCGCGCCATTCGGAAGCGACGAGCTCAGAGGTACGCACATATGTGCACGGAGCTAGCGGAAGAGAAGTGCCATGTTAGCTCAGCCGCCCTCGGTATTGATACACTGAAAAATGTCTAATGAAGTATTCGAAACAGCGACTTCTCCTACCAATCCTTGCATAGAAATGCACCATACTCCATAAAATCGACAGGCTCAAAATCCATCTTGGCTCCTCCAGACCGCGAACTATCTTGCCATCCTTGGGCCACCTTTTTGAGCGTCTTTTTCCTATCGCCATTCCATCCAGGAGCGTGCGCAATCTCGAAGAAACCAAACCGACGAAACGCGCTACTAGCGCCCCTCGCCTGGATAAAACCCTCTATAGCATCGAGCAAGCGGCCTCGATGGGACCATTCCTCCGGAGGGCATATACAGAGCGATGTCGCATTGTCAGCCGGGGGAGTAAAGTCGCAGATTTCGCTAGCATGACCAAGTCACTCTCGTAATCCATCTCTTGCGAGAAAGCCATATACAGGGCTTCCAAGCCCGGTAAAGCTTTCCAGAAACGCCCTACGGATGGCTTGTAGTACATCAGCCTGAGTACCAAGGTTGTGACCTTGGGGAGCAAGGGCAAGTCGTATAAACTGTCGCTGATGGCGTCGAGGATAAGGACACGCAGCGATGGGAAATTAAAACGACCAAAGACAGGCGCTATCGAGGTGTGTCCTCGTTCGTCACGTATGACAAGCGTCTCGACCGAGGGAAGGTCGAAAAAATGACCGCTATCGGCAGGATATCTGAAAGCTGTGGTTTGAATAACAAGCGTTGTAACACTGGTGAGCTTGTGAACATGACTGAGTTTCATGTCTCTGGACCGATAAGTCTTGATCTGAGCCCACGGAAGACGAGTAGCGCCAGCGTCAAGCCCACTTAGAGCAACATCCACCAAATGCGGCGCATTTAGAGAAACCTCTATCTCTGTGTCCGAGGAGTGGAGGTCAAGCGAAACTAGCAATGGGAAGGAAAGGGCCGAGAGGGCATTTATGTACCGACGCGGTCCGCTGATTTTCGCGTATT
The DNA here is from genome assembly GCA_000934385.1 of Cylindrobasidium torrendii FP15055 ss-10. NCBI lineage: Eukaryota > Fungi > Basidiomycota > Agaricomycetes > Agaricales > Physalacriaceae > Cylindrobasidium > Cylindrobasidium torrendii. Next base: position 41,073 of record KN880465.1, read on the forward strand.
CCCAGCGCGGTGTCGTCCTGAGAAGTGGAACAAAAAGAGGCCGCCGCCACCACACGTATTTCCCGACGATTTCTACGTGTAAACTCTGTCCTTTCGAGCGCGCTAGCATGATCGATAGTGGGCTGAGAGTGTTGTACAAGACATCGTCAGTGTGGATGATCGTATTCCATAGAAGAGGATGGGATATCGCCACAGCGCGCCAATTCTTGGATACGTGCGTGAGCGTCCAGGGTGGCAGTCGAACATCCAAGGTATCCCACGCAGGTGGTCGATGCACCGACGGTACTACCCATCCAAAAATCTCTCGAAGGATATCATCGGGCAGATAGCGGATAGGATGCAGAAGTCTCTTGTACTCTGCGATGCGCTCTTCTAGCTTCAAATGTAGCGCAACATCTCGGTTGTCGGTCAGAATGACTGTTGCAGCCTGTATCAGTTTGCAAATGCGCGATGTCTCTGAGATGGAGAGCAGATCGTTGGTTTTGAGGAGGTGTGCAATACGACTGGTGTCCATTGAGCGTTCTAGATTGAAAGGAGGCGGCAACTTCCGGGCTTGCGATCATCTTCAATGATCTTGGCTGACAGCAGGCTTGTGCCACTCGAGACAAGTCGAATTTCTGTGCACGATTTAAACGCTCCACGCCCACGATTTACATCCCGTAGCCCGTTTCCTAGCATCACTACATCGACGGGCTCTCGCGGCGCACTGTAAAACATGATGTCGCATAAAGCTTTGACTTGCTGAACTTCAACTTCGCACTCATAACACATTAACAATTTCCGTCGTGAATAGAATACATCATTGTCAGGTAGTGGCTCCATCATGCAAGGCTATAAGAAATACTCAGGAAGCTGCGGCTTCATGTTGGGATTTTGAGGTGCCTGTTGCGCTGGGCCGTCCCGCTCATTCTCTGGTGCGGCCTCAAAGACATTGAAGTACATCGCCTCGTGAGGCCCGACCTCGAGAATGCTGGCCGAGTTGCCACAGCGATAGCAGTAGTTTGGTGCTGACCATACAGTGGAGAGGTGTTTGTCGAACAACGAGGCGTAACCCTCCATGCAGAGTTGGTGGGCTCGCAGGATATGTGACATGTTGTTGATCTCGAGGAACTTGTGTACGACGCCAGAGCCAAATGTGTAGCCTGCGCCGCGCGGGGATATCGCAAAGTCCTCTTTTTCTGGGTCGGGGTCAGACCATACAAGGTCGGCCATGGGTCCATCGTGGGGTATCTCTGCTTGGAATGAGGAAAATGAAAGTGAGATGGAATGATTGCGCACCTCTAAATCTGTCTAACACTTTAATTTGATCTATTGAATGTATTGATGGCGACAATCCGCCGTGTACGCAGAATATCCTGTCGTCGATGACGACGGAGAGCGTGAGGAAGTCGAACATGTCCGTGAAGTATGTCCATACGTGTGAGGAGCCGTATTTGCGCACACACTCGCCGTAGAAGCCGTATGTCTTCACCTAGGTAAGTTGCGGCAGGGCAGATGGGGGACGGGGACCGACTTGGGTGACTGCTCGGGACTCATGGTTTCCGCGAATGAGCTGTACTCGGTCGGGATAGCGAAGCTTGAGGCATGTAAGGAGCGAGATAGTCTCCACGCTGAAGAGCCCACGGTCCACATAGTCGCCTGCGAAGAGGTCAGCGCTCGGTCGCGTGCATCCACTGTTGAGCGCACCGAGAAAGAGATAATTCGTGTGCGGCGCGTATCCTCCAATCCGAAATATTTCTATCAAGTCGTAGAACTGCCTAGACGATATTAGAAAGGCCGTGCAGCGCGAGAATGGCGGACGCACCCGTGTATGTCGCCTACAACGGTGACTGGAGCGCTGACATGCACAACATTGGACTCCCGCATCAAGACTTCCTTCGTCTTCTCGCAAATTTCCCGCAGAAGTGCTTCATGGAGGAGCTGTTTTCGTAGTAGTTGCTCGATGCATGCGTCCAGGTCAAAAGGTGCCATTGTCGGCGATGTCGAAGAATGAAGTCAAATTCCATCCTTGATTTTGGAGGCAGGCCAAGCGGGCGCTGATGACTGTTTGATCGTGATTGCCAGCAGCGTGGACATTGCTCCTTCCAACAATCATCTCAGCATTGACTCAATGGACCCGCCTTTTGTTGAAGATTTGCTCGCAACCAATTGTCCTCCAACACCAGCTCAAGCCGCGACCATCCGCAACTTGCTCGTTCCATTGCGCCTGCAAGACGAGCAGTCGCTGCCCCTCCAATCCGTCGGAGAATGCACTGGCAATGAAGAACACATTCGACGGCTCGAAAGCATCCTTCATCCTATGCGCAGCATCCCGGATGATGTCCTTCGAGAGGTGTTCAGATGGCTCATCCCCTCACGAAAGGCTCATAATGGTATCAGCATCCTCAATCCCCGTCACCCCCTTTGGACACTCGGCCAGGTTTGCAGAAACTGGCATGAAGTCACCATAACGGAGTCTGACTTTTGGACTACCGTCATTCTGTCAAGGAAATATGGCAGCCATCGACTACAAACTGTGTTGAAGCGTTCAAGGGGACGAGAGCTGCGCCTATACATCTATACATTCTCTCATATCACAATGGACCTATTCGCGATCCTGCTCAAGGAGGCGCCTCGATGGCAACACGTAACACTGAAAGCAGACGAAATCTATCTTGCCGCCCTCACTGGCACTCCATTTCCGTCACTGCGTTCAGCAAGCTTAACAGACACGACAGCCAGGAGTCGGACAAGGCAAACTGTTCCAACGAAAGATCTCGTGTTGGAAGCCCCTTTATTAAAAGACCCCACGCTCGTCTGGCTGCATAACAGGAAGGAATACAACCTCGGCATTCCCTGGGCCCAGCTCAACACATACGCGGCCCTTGATAGTTGTCTCCACTATGTCTCCGGGCTCACTCACGCCAAAACCCTTGTGCTGCACTCTTCCGGTTCCATCAGCCCCCATGAAAGCAAGGAGCACTGCGTCCTTCCGAACGTGAAGACACTAGCTTTGCGAGTGGGAGACGTACCGATGTACCGAGAAATGTACCCAGAAGAAACAACATCGATGGAATACAGGATAATCCAGTCTACTTTCCAGCATTTCTCCTTTTCCAACCTCGAAACACTCATTATCGAATCAGGACTGCGAGATCACTTCGCCCTTCCAGTATTTCCTACCGTCACCACTCTCGTTCTCTTCTATACCAACGGCATAGACGAGGAACATGTTCCACAAATATGGACCGCGTTTCCAGCGCTGGAGACGTTATACGTCTCTTTGGATGTGCTTGACTACGAGGAGCATCTTTCTGTGTTACAAATGGATGAATCCGGTCTCCCAGCACTCCGAGCCTTATATCTTCCTGCGCCCACTACATACCAGGCATGTAGACCCAATTTCATGGACGCGCTGGAGGTGTTCGCTGCAGGGAGAACCCGACCGTTGGAGAAGATAGGTTTCTTCCGATATCCCCAAGCTTACGGAAGCATCAGATTGGAGGAGTTGGTCCAGGCATGGCAAAAGGCTGGACGCAATGGGAACGGAAAAGTCGATTTTACACTCGTAGAATTGGAATACAGCAACTCGTTGCCCCCGTAAAGGAGGGAGAGGCACTAAATCTTCTTAAATTCTACAAAAATCAGCGACGTTTAACCTTTGAGGTCATAAATGAACAACATCTGTAAATGCCCGTATAAGATACACCAGACCTTTCCTCGAACCCCCATATCTTCGCTGAACCCATACTCTTGCCGACCAAACCAAAACGCACACCCAAAAGACACGGGACAGCACCTTTCCCCAGCGTATCCAGAAGAGGTGTGCTAATGTACGGGCCAAATCGCGTTTCCTCCGCCGGCCGTGGTTCAAGGATGCGGACGATCCCAATACAGCGAGTGGATATCCGTAGAATGGGTTGTACTGCGACATGGGGGATAGCGCGAGCAAGGACTCGGTAGAAGCAACTGGCCCAAGCTCTGTTCGAGGAGGACGGTCCAGCTGCGGCGAGCGCACGCGCGGCGAGAAGGTTCCATCGAGTTGTCCTTCTTGAAGAGGGTCGGGCAGTTGTGATATTGGCTCGAGACGACCGCCATAATCTGTTGTGCATGCATCTGGTTAGCCATGTCCAAGGTCAGTTTTTGGATTCTTACCCGAAGGAAGGGAAGACGGCGAGAAGAACGCGATGAGGTCTTTTGGAGATGGAAAGACCACCCTTGAGAGCGCGCTGGAAGGGAGGACATGCCTGAGCAATCAGTGAGCAGGCATTACCTATGTGCGAGGGGGACAACCAACTTTAGCAAACCCCATAGACCTGCATGCGTCCAGTGATAATTGATCATGAATACTGCGGTCATGCATCAACTAAAGGTGAGATGGCTCATTCTGAGAATGCGTACCTGCGGAGAGCAACCCAGGGAATTTTGGTATCACGTCGGTCAAAACCCATGAAACCATGTCGAACGTCTACTAACCTCGTCAGAACGAATAAAGCCACTTCACACAAGTGCACTGACGATAGCCTTCATCGACAAGTTCTTCAGATCAAGCAGAACCACATACTGCATAGCCGGGCTCTCAGCGTCCTGTCCGTTCACCGCGTAAAGATGCGCTCGGAGGAGCTCGAACGCGTGGTAGACGATGCTCTTGTACTCTGACTTTGCATCGAACGCCTTGCACTGTATGACAAGAATTGGGCGCCCAAATGGATCAGAAACATCTTGAGGTAGACATCGCACGGATTCAGCCATACGCGCGCGCGTCTCGTTCGAGAATTCTGGCGGCCATAGATGGTTCAGGCGCCAAATGAGGGTTTTCCGGATTGCTTCCAGCGCAAAGGGTTTAGTAAAGTCGTTGCGCTTTGATGAAAGGGCGTGTGAGCAGGAAGGAAAGAGGCTCAGGGAGGAGAGATTGCATTACCCTGAAGATATGGAATATGGACACTGAGGCTAGTCAGAACGAGTGGAATAGACATAAATTTAAACACACACACGTATCGCTCAGCCATAACCGCGCCCACTCCGCTTCCTCCTCCCCAAGGTCCAGCTCATCGACTACATCCGGAAGAATATCTTTGATTAAGGTCTGCTGCAAGGCCTGGATGTCGCGTAGGTTCGCCTGATATTGCTCCAGCAGGTTCTCACAGTTCTTCTTGAGCAGGGGATGCACGTCCATGAACCAGCAGATGGTGGTCGTATGCAGAGTGGATGTGGAGAAACCGGGGTCGCCAAGGCAGCTGATAATTCTTCGGACTACGGGCCGGTAATCCCGGATGCGAGCCTCGTGTTCGACTCGAGTGCATTTCCGTTCATGAAGCCAACGAAGGTTGAGTAGGGCTAAGTTGCATATCTTCACTGGAAAATATACTGAAGGGCTGTATCAAGAGCTCTTACGGGAGTCCTACTGCGCTGTCCCACTTTTTCTTGCGCCGATCCTTCAAATGTAGTGGCATTTGCTTACAGAGATCCTAACATTGGCATATTTCAGCAGAGCTATAATCACTTCAGGCAAGCATATGTATGTGCCCGGACTGATCCTGTTAAGATATAATGTCGGACGCTCATTCCCTGGCAGAGAATGTGGACCTTTATTGAAGCTCCCAGTTTTTCGTCGTACCCTACTTATGATAGTGACAATTCTCAGAAACTGAAATGGGATTATTACAACTCTCTTTGAACTGGAATTGCGGTATGATCGATGGGAATGAGAACGGGAACCTGGGATATGTACACGCCCGAGGTTCATAGAACACTTCGGTGGTCACAGGTCTGAACTTCATCTGGTAATCGTCCAATACACAGCGTGCGATTCTCGGAAACTTCCACGATTCAAGAAAGTCCGCAAACTCGAGCGAAATTCAAACCACAAAGGCACAATGCCTACTTATATAACCTATGGGAGAACAATGCAGCTTCCGCGTGCAATCGCGCCGAGTAGCCGTCGAACAACGTTCCTGAAACTTTGAGGTACGCCAGTGCCCATTGGTCCAGATTGGACACGGTGTGCAGATCAAGATGGTTGAGGTGTCGGCGAGGATAACGATTGGAATCAACAGCGCCAGCTCTGTTCCTCACATCAGAAGAGAGGGTCGTCGGAGGGCGACCGGTGACGGCGCAGTGCAACTTCAAGTAAAGTCGGTCACAGAACTCGTCTGTATGCATTAACAAGGCGTACGAGCTCTAATATCTTTCCGCTCAGCCATGGAACAACTGGGTATGGACCTACTGTGTTTTCGAAGCCTTCAGTGGTTTAGCTACTGACAACGGCAGCTCTCAGTCACCCAATTTCCTCGAACAATCAGATGCCAGCCACCGACTCGCTTTGTTTCGAAGTAAAGCTTAGAACAGCGTCAGAGAACGTCGGAGCCTCGTGTTTATGTATGACGACGCCGCAAATTCAATTATCGGCGGAGTTAATGTTCGAACTTGGCGGCATGATTTCACGAGTCAAACAAGGGACGTGGGTGACTGTCGAGACTTGTCGTCGTCACGCTCCGCGGCGGGCATTGGGAAAGATCCCAACTGGTCCGGAGAAATAGGTGGCAGGCGATTGGCAGCAGCGACAGCAGCGGTGAAATGACTTTGGGGTTGGACGTTGCCTGGCCGCACCAAAATTTTCCAGATTTTTGGATGAGCGCTGAGAGGCGCTGAGCAGAACATTCGAACTCCCGAAGATGAGGAGAACGCCTCAAATTACCGGATTGGAAATGCGTCGGGCGGACCCACAATGACGTCATGTCTACTGTTACCTCCGGAGTGTCGACAGGCATTGAGGTCACTGCACCCCGCGACCGACACCCCGACGCCGCGTCGACCGATGGGCAGACCAGTCAGCATTTACGCTGCCAGCCAAAGAGGCACGCCTTGCTAAGTATAATCGATAACAGTAATGTGATCCGTTCATTATGTGACCTAACCATTGGCCGGTGAATTTGAAAATGGTTCATATCCCCATACGATTTAAGCGTGCGAGCCACTCGGAGGTTGTCGCAGACGATGGCAACGCAAGCGCGTCGGACAAACACTCATTGGCGAAGAAAAAAGATGATACACTGGATTCCAAGAAGACAGAATAAGAGGAGGTATATGTGGATGGGTTGAATGTAATATGCGAGCACAGCCAGACGGGGGTCGTCGTACGATAGGATACTCCGACGACCGCGACGATGGGCATCTATACTAGTGGTACAATCGTGCGGGTGCTGGCAAAAACGGCGGTCAGCGACAGAGTGGCACGAGCGCAGTCGACCTACTCACGATAAATAGGCAATGCAAAACAGACAGCGGGCATAAAAAGGGTGGGAGGAATGGACTATGCGGCGAGAGCGCTCGAGGCGCGCGACTCAGAGCGTGGCGATTTGGGTTGGACTGGAAGGCGGTGGTCAGCACGGCTGTGGAGCGAAAGAAAAAGGCGGCAGTTTCGACGCACGGATGCTCTCTATTCTCTCCGAAATGCTGGCGGGCACTTTGGCCGCCGCGAACTGGTGCTTGTCGATGGCGATGCGTGCTTCCTTGAACTGGCGCATTGTGTACTTGGCAAGATCCTGCGAGTATTTGGTACGCTCGGCTGCTGCGTCGGACATGGTGTGGATGAGGAGTAGGTGGTAGAGGAAGGGTGCGAGGCGGGCGAGGATTGTCAAGTCGCGCTGAAAAGTGCGGGGAAAACTGGTGCGAAGGCAAGAGCAGACAGGCGCCGCTTATAAAGCCTCGGGTCGATCAATGCGCGCCACAACATCATGACGTCAACTAAACAGCTCAGCACGCCGTCACGGGTAGCCACAAGCCTGTGACGGTGACAATTTGGTGACAAGGGTCGGCCGCGCGCAGGAATATACTTTCAGATATTTTGCCATACAACAACCGCGCCCCCGAAGCCATGTAAATAACTTACAAATTATGCCGCCACGCCTCACCGTCCCCGAAAACGTCTCCCCCAGTTCCGTATTTGCTCAGTGACGCCGGTCGTCAGTCGCCAAAGCTCCTCGAGAAGGCCATCGAGCCCGCCCCGCTCCTCAAACGACGGGTCGTGGTCAAACTTCTCAGTCGCGATGAAGGTTAACACGTCCTTTACAGTTACCAACCCTGTCAACATCCCATGGTCTTCAACCAAAATGACGCGTGGTCTGCCGCCCCCAGGTCAGTCCCGGCACACCCTGTTGGACAGAGAACATACCCCATTCGCTTGAAGAGTTGCATCACAATCTCCAAAGGAAGCTGTGGCGACACCGTCATTGGCGTCTGGATGCGTCAGCTTGACCTCGAAAGAACAACGACCAAGTGCCACTAACCTGATTTACCCATGGCCAGAACTGCAGTCCCTCGCTAGAAGAGGCCGACTCAAAGACATTGGCATTAGCGTCTTCGTCCATCCCCAAGTGCTGATGCCCTCCGGCCCCACTGGACTTGAACGAACACGGCGTCTCGTCATTCACCTCCCGAACCTTACGGAAGCGCTCTGTAAAGGCTGTGAGTTCGGGATAATACAACACCGCAATTTCACCTACCCAGCACAAACAGCAGTTCTGTTCTCCCGATATACCCAATAAGCGTCCGGAACCCGTCGGTCGAGACAATGGGGAACCCCTTGACGTCCGTTGCTGCCAGTACGCGCTCGATATCCTGTACCATCATCCCAGTCTCTGTGAGGACATGCAGCTCATGCTTCATCACCGCCGACACTATCAGTAACGTCAGTTTCCCTTCTCAAAGCACCCCCAAGAGTCACGAGACTCACCATCCACGCCAAATGCGTGGTCCTCCTTCTCGAGGAACGGGAATCCATTGAACCGTATCATTTCATCCGCAATCCCATTCACACCGAGCATATCCCCCACCGCCTTGGTCACCAGCAGCACAATCTACATTAGAGTTAGTATTCTGCCGATAATCACGAAATGGGGAGAGTCAACGTACCATGGTGGGTAGAATGTACGTCAAGGCGCCAGTCAACTCGAACATGATGACCACCACCGTCACTGTGATGCGCATGATCCCGCTCAGAGCGGCCGCCGCGCCCAAAAATGCGTATGTCCCCGGCGTAATACATGGTACATTTGGGTCGCACCAAGCGAAGATACCCGACTGTGGGTAGGTCCTTCAGGTAGTAGACATCAGCAAATGCCTTGCACCAATGCCAAGCAAAACATACCGGTACATGGCTCGTACAATGATACCGACAGTGCGTCCAAACGTTGCTCCAATGGCCATGGAAGGAACGAAGATACCTGCAGGGACCTTCGCACCGTACGAGAGAATGACAAGGATAATGCGTATGACAGTCGCCAGTATCAGCGAGTTGGCTATTCGCCATTGGGTAGCCGTCTCGCAAATGTTATCGACATCCCCGTCACACTCTCTGAAAAGGACCGCCATACTCTCCGTCATGTCGATACGCAAAAAGCGATTGGGATATCCAATGAGGGCGGTGATGAGGGCGAGGAAGACGGCCTCAGCGACACCGTGCTTTGCAAGATATTTTCGCCTGAACGTTGCTACCTGGAGGTTGAACTTGATAACCAATGCGCCATAGAGACCCTGAAGACATGCGTTAGGCATTAACAAGGGCTGCAAAAGACACTGCCTACCCCGAAAATCCCCAGGATAACGAAGAATATGATTTCGAAGAAATGCCAGTCCCTGTCGTATGTGACTTGGAACAGTACGAGCTTGCCGGTACGGAAAGGGTTCATGGCCTAGACGAGTTCAGAAGGGTGTACGAGACGGTGGATAGACAACACCATACAGCAAGAGTGACTGTCGCCATGAGCGCGCAGAAGAAGCTCCGCCACATTGTTCGAATGCTAAAGGCATGGGACATTTCCTGAACAGCATTCAAAATCTGAACGCAAGTAGGAAGAAAAGCGAACCTCGATGGAGAATAGGACACCGCCTATAGGTGAGCCAAAAGCAACAGCGACCCCGGCGGCACTTGCTGCAGTAACTACTTCGCGCATCTTTCCCTCACTTTGTGCAAAACGCTTGAACATGGTCGCGACGAAGTATCCTATACAGCACGCGACATGCACGGATGGACCCTCCTTCCCAACCGACAGCCCAGATGCAATGACGAGGGGAAGCGTGATGCTCTTCACGAAGAATGTTGTGAAGCCCAGAAATCCCTGCATAGTGAACCCAGCCAGAATACACTTGATCTCCGAAATGCCTGAGCCTGCAGCATATTTCGCAAGGGACCTAACAAGATGCGCTGCGACGAATGCGAAAGTGCCCTGAATGGATACTTGAGAATGGGAGACGGAATGGAGGTAGAGAGACGTACAGCGAAAGCGGTGTATACGAATCCGCGGGCGGTACTGACGGTACTCCATGGGTGCCAGGAATCACACACATCGGTATCCCCGCCCTCGATTTCCCAGCAACAGAAGTTTTGGTCCAGCCACCATCCGTCCGAGCAGTATCCCATCTTCAAGTCGGACAGCCATTCCGTGACAATGGATATTATGGCTGCGTTCAAACCGATGCAGACGCCTATACCGGTGGGAAAGGGATATGTGAGGGGATCATAGAGTAGGGGGAAGGAAACGCACCGACGAGACTGACAACGAACCAACTCTGGCCAGCATGGATAGCGCGTCTAGCTTGTGCAAAGAACCAGGACGCAGTGCGCGGTCCGTATCCTGCGGCAGAGTTCCTCTTCGCATCCTGCAGTCGTCTATTTCTCTCTAGAATGGAGTCTTGGATCCAGTCTGGGGGCGGTTGAGTCTTGGTACAGGAGGTGCGCGCCGTAACGCACCTATCGTAGTGAAGTCTTGGTAGCGCCTATTCCTCTGTTAGACGGGGTGTCAAGCTGGCAGTTGGATGTGCCCACTTGATTTGCTCGAGCTCTTCATCGGCGAGCGCATTGGTGTTCATCGGCCCATTCGACGTGGTGGAAAGTTGTAAAGTTAGACGCGTCTGATTGCCGGTCGTCTGCCTGTCATTTGATGCGCCATCATGCGACTGATCGTGGTTGAACCAGCATTCAAATTCGCTGCTCCCATTGGGTTTATTGGCAGCAACCCCACAAGACATCGGCTGGCGAGTGCATAGTTCATATTCAAGTGACAATCTGCTTTCATTGGGGACTCTTTGCGCTGTTAGACCATTGTGCCACTGGTCTGGGTGTCGAACGGACGCGCTCTGTAATTCGCTGGAGTATCTATGCTTGTGGCAAGAATGAGAGACTGGGTACGCCTGCCAGCTCGAGAATATTCTAGCAACTGTTCGTGCAACCACACGCATTGATGAATGCTCTCAAAGTTCGGCAATTCACCCGGCCCGATCCAGCTTCTTTGTGGCTAGCCACGAGCTACGCCGGGCTCGGCAGGATCCTTTTGTACCACTACTATCATGACTTACGAATGAACAGACTTCCAATGAGTGCGTCAAGCGCACGTCGATACTTCATGTTCTCACTATAATCCCAGCTACAATCTCTCCAACCGACCTAGAACTAGCCAGGGCCCACTACCCCGAATGGACCTTCACCACACCATCACCCTTCATGGATTTGTTTTCCCACGACCCTCATTTTGTCGCATCTGGCTTCGTGGCACAACTAATAGAAGTATACATCCAGAGATTGCATAAGGATTTAGACAAACTCGACGTCGGCATCCAGACAACCAAAGGGCTACTCGACGATCTAGACAACGCTTTCAAAAGCACACATTCCCTAGAGGCGATTCTCAATGACGAGGCCCTTGATGAACGTATGTGCAGCATTATTCCCCGTGTGGACAGGCCGATTAACCAGGAGATTTTTCCAGAAATCCCTATGAGAAAGATACTCCGTGGGGAGGTCCGCCGGCTGACATGGCTTCACGCGATCTGTGTGTTCATCATTGGCACCCACCGGAATTTACTCTGCCATTTTCGCACTCTTCCTCCAGAGATTCTCGTCAAGATATTTGGCTTCGTCCTGGCAGGCGCTCCAGTCACCATCATTGGCGACCGTCGTTTTTTGCTGGCACAGGTTTGCCAGCGTTGGCGCGCTGTGATTACCTCGCATGCGGAGCTATGGACAACGCTCAGCCTGGGGAAACGATTGCGTCAGTACAGCGATGGTGCGAGCGTCCGCCTGCAGTCTGCATTGGAGTGGTCAGCCCCCAGCGCACTCAACCTCACCATAGCGCTGAACGACATGCACTTCGACTATATCCACACGATCGTGCAGTCGCACAATCGGTGGAAAGACCTCCATATGCGGGGATATCGCCGTTCATGGGAGAGAGTCTACTTCCACTCGTCCTTTTCGGAATGCCCAAAACCCTTGCTTCAATGCCTTGAGCTTGTCGTAAATTTCGGATACGTGACGAGTGAAGGCTCTGACTCCGAGTCGGAAGAAACAGACGAGTATTCCGCCGTGAACTGGCGCGCAGCCTGTGCACTCTTCCAAAACTCTCCCCGACTGGTGGTACTTACACTTCTTGAACATGGAGACCCAAATGATGCACAAGCACATACAGAAGACGTACTATCATTGGGCATGTTTTCCCTGTGGCCAACAGTCAGGACGTTAAAACTGGTGGTCGTGGATCCATGGGCGTATTACAGCTCTCTTGGGCATTATCCCAATCTTGATTGCTTGCATATTTGGCAGCGCAAGGTCTATGAAGACGAGTCGGAGATTCCTCCCTGGACCAGCGATAGGATATTACTACCTTCCCTCAGGACTCTGGTCATCACCAATCAATGCATCGCCGAGGCCCTTGTATGTCCCTCCCTTCTACGCTTGCAGATACATAAATCCACTTACCCTCGCGACATCATCAACTTCCTCACCAACTCGAGATGCCGCATCACAGACTTTGTCTGGGAGCTACGGGAGGACGCGGTCATCGACGAATCTTACACACCTCTGGTGCCCCTCCTTTCGTCTATTGAGTCCCTCATCCTAGTCCGACTCACTGCTCCCGGGGCAAAATCCTGGACTGGGCCTGAGGACAGACTCAGAGACGACCTGCAAAGCTACAATATCCTGGATGCCATTGCCCTGTTTTGCACACAGCCACCTACTCGGACTCGTCCGCCACTCCCTAACCTGCTGTCCTTCAGATTGTTCACAATTCACGATCTTTTGGAGCACACAGAGTATTACTTTCGACGTCCACCACTTGTCCGGTTTCTCGCAGAGCATCCGACGCTGCGTAGCTTTACCCTGAGTTGTGGCGGGGACACAAAGACATCAGGATATGTCAACGTCATGAACAATCTCCTGCGCTACCAAGCAGTCGTCCCGGGGAAGCTGCCGGAGACGGTGGTGGATGTAATCAAGGGGTCTGAATTGATGAGGAGGATCATAGCGCTGCATAGGAAGGGTGCAGAGGTTCGAATTCTGAAGATAGAACATGGTTTGTTCTTTTTTTCATGCTGCGAGATTTCTCATTGATTCTTGCCCGGTAGACGCTGTCAGGGGTTTCAGACCTCCTAAGGACCTGCGCTCGGTGTATTTGGACGACATTACGACCACAGACGACGACGCATGAACGCTGTTTATTTGATTTTACGCAAGACGCAAGGATAAGGCATATGGACTACTGTGTATGGTTTTACTGTGGAATTTTTGCAATGTATCCCCCAATAATATGTGATTTTGAGCGAATACAAGCAAGGGTAGACTCTGCACCATATCACGATCCGGAGATGAAGTCTAAAACAGAAATTCTGGTAGCCTGGCGTTTGTGCTCTTTCTAAATATGTCCATGGCATTGTCCTGTAAGCTATAAGTGTGCATGACCATTGTCTGTCGTGTGCATATCCCCTTGGCACGTTGCATTTCTCGTGCATTACTGATGTCGCTGATTGCTTGAGCGAGAAGCTTACTTCAAGATAGGATCCGCTGTAGGCGTCCTTGTGTAGTCCATACAACATGGATTTAGTTCCAGAATAATTCACCGTGTGACTGCATACACATTCCATGCAATGTTCGGTCGGCGATACGCACTTCGCAGCCACCATCACCACGTATGAGGCTGCATTGTGGAAGCGCACCGAGCATTCTCCAAAGGTCCTACACAGTACGCGATAGAAGTAGAAGTTACAACTCCTTTGCACGCAGATTTGTCGAACTTACGCAGCAACAAGTCCGCTGTTCGCGCCAGTGGCACTGAATGCCTCTGAATGCTCGGCCATCCGGCCCGTTCCAATCCCGATCACCCCGCACCCCGCTTTCTGCTTCCAGCCTGCTTCCTGCAATGATCATCATGGCGGCCCCATCTCGTCTCAGCAGGGCATGTCTCTCTGTAGAATTCCTGGCCTATCTTTCCGCACCATGCGACAGATTACAGATTCTCGGAATGCAAACGCGCTTGACACCTGTTTATCGGAACACTCGACAATGAATTCACAGTGCCATCATTCCGCCCCGAGCCAGCCGGAGGGAGAAAAAAGAAAGCTGTCTTTAGCCGGTACATGAAGCCGCTATGCCGACCGATTCCAACTTTTTTGCGACCTCAGCGCGCTCGGAGAGCACTTCTTCCTCTCGACTCCTCCGCTAAAATTGACCTACACGCCAATTGGGCCCTGGCGCACGACATACCCGATACATCATGAGCTCAAACTCGATCGAATTCTTCCATCATGGCATGCCTGTGGCAAGCAGATTGCAGCAGTGATCTACCGGTGCAGTACATATACAGTTTTGACTCGTGGGTGGGGCCCCGAAAGGTCAAATCATCAATACCTTGTGTCCACTAAGCGGACGCCTCTTAGATACCCAGTCACTAAGCCTCTTATACCCACAGACGCCAAGCGGACAGTCCTGACATACGCTTACCATAGCCTGACCATTGCTTACCCTTGCGCTTACAGTCCCCGGCGCCGCACCGCAGGCTCATTTTCAGCCCCTCATTTAATACCCGGCAGACTTGTAAATCCCCCACAGATGGCTTCTACATCGCTTCAACTTACCATGCCCAACACAATGCTCTGGTCACACCTTCCCCTCGACATTGGACGGCATATCCTGGAAGACGTCGCGTTAGATTCGGACAAGAAGCGCGTCGCGTTCGAGTTGTTGTTGCTGAGTACGACTGTCAGGGACTGGTGCGTCTTTTGTCATCGCGTCTGGATGTTGCTCATGCTGGCATGCTAGGCTGGACCCCATCCTACACACCTCCTTACACCTATCCTCTCAAACTACGTCTCTGCACACCTTTGCCAACGCTGTCCGCGCCCGAGGCGACGCAGGATTCTACACGAGCAATGTCAAAAGCTTGATCCTCGATGTGCGCCAGGATGATTGCCAGGCGGACGCGTCGACAGACGCTGAGGAAGAATACGTCGCACTGCAAGACGCCCGCACCATTCTACAAGCATGCGCAGGTGTATCCAACCTGGCATGGTGGAGTCGCTCACAGTCGCTCCCCCCGCTCCCCCGCCCTACATATATCGACACCGACTTCGCAACCGCGCCATCACTACAAAGCCTCTCGCTCCGTGACTTGAAGAACCATGATCTACCACTGCTCCCACCATCTGTATCCCTCCTCAGTCTGAACTCGGACGACATTTACCGTCTGGACTGGGCCATGCTCTTCGACCGCTGCCCGTGCCTGCATACCCTCATCCTAGAATTCCCACTACACAATATGGACTTTGCCAGTGCCCACCAACCTGGCGTCCCCCCATCCATCGCGGACATCGTCCGGGACATTCGCATGTGCGCACCTGCCTCGCTGGGCCGTATCATCGTGCGCTGCGACCTGCACCTGGAGATGGATAGGCCTTTCCTCGGCGGGTTAGTGGAACAGGCGGACCCACGCGTCGTCGTCGTGCCATTCAACCAGAACCCGGCGTGGTCGCCCTTAGCGGTGTTTGAGAAGAAGCTTCCGGGGCTTGTGTACTTCCTGAGAGACGCGTCGAGGCACTGGGAGAGCGACTGGGTGGATGCGAAGGGCGAGAAGTTGTGGGAGAGGGTGCAAAGGTGGAGAGAGATGAATCCTATTCCCTCTGCGTAGACATAGACATAAACTTGGACTTGGGGCTTGGATTTAGATTTAGACTCGTGTTTGCTAAATTGTCTGATATTATAATTTATAATTGCTTGGCTTGGCTTCGGTGGGCGCGTACATCCGAAGCAAGGTTTTGGGATGCAATCGGACTTATGGCATTGGCCCTCGCGAACCATTAAGACTAGTGCGGTCCTCATTGAGAAACAGGACAAAACACGTTGCAAGAACGTTAACACGAGGCTACCATACATACCAAATGGATATCCGACAGGATCAACATTATTCCCGGCGCTTGAAATGTCCTTGGAACAAGGGCTTGAATGGTACGTAGTGAGTCCTGAATGGCGCCATGAACGTAGCTCTGCTGCAGGGTGAGGGCTGCGTACTGCTTGTGTTACCTGTGTTCGGAGACTCGTGTCGATTATAGTGTTGGACTGTCTCAACGGGTCTGAGCAGACTATTGACAATAAATTGGATAATCTGTGCATAACACCGCACATAGTTTCGCATGCAACGCCTACTCAGGATCCGATTAAGGATATACACACAAACGCGTCTTTCCGAGTCCACCATGCAGTACAATTCTGAGAACTAGACGGAGCGAAGTTCAAGGGTAGCCATAGAGGATATAGACAAACGATACATTCATCCTTCATTGAGAGAAGCAACTGTAATTGTAGAAGTCAAAGATGCATGATATTCACTCATCGTCTGAATCCTCGTCACTATCTTCCTCCTTCTTGCTCTCCTTCAGTCCCTCGATCTTCACGTCCCCTGCCCCGTTGTCCTCCCCATCACTCGGCGCATCTCCATCCTTCTTCCCTTTGTTCTTCTTCGATTCAATCTTCGCCAGCAACTTTTCCGCCCTATTAAACATACCCCCAGTGGCCGCGCCGCACGCAGCGCACTTTGGTGTGCGCACAAACCGCTTGATGGCGCATGCTGAGCAGAAGAAATGACCACAGCGCGTCTGAATAGGGTCCGTGTAGTGTTTTCTGCATATCAGACATGCGAAAGGGATGTCCTCTTCGTCTGAATCCGAGGCAGAGTTGTCATCGTCCGACCCCGCATTCTTCTGGTTCTCTGCGAGTTTATCCAATTGCCAGCCTTGCAGATCTGCATACACCGTTAGTACATGCAAAATGAGAGGGGAGGGTAAACGCACATGTTCCACGGTCGTGCAAGAATTTACAGGTATCGCCAAACCCACAGTATCCCGTCTCTGTTCAAGGTTCGTAGGTACAAGCACTTGGGCCGCATGATACGGGCCACGCACCTTTGTAGTCCTTACACACATCTGGCTGGTAATCCACAATAGTCACCTGACGAATTGTCGAGCTGCCTTTCTGCGGACCCTGCCTCATTGCCTTTGGCGTCTCCTTCGTGCTTTTCTTCAAATGACTCCGATACGCCGCCTGGCCGTGATACTGCCCATCATCCTCCTCCAACACCGGCGCACCGTTCGCCAACTGTTCTTTCCGCAAGCGCTTGCGTTCTTCTAACGCATCGAGTTCGTCCCCAGCAAGAATGTCCATGGCAGCTTGCTGATGCGATGAGTCCGCGTTGTACTGCACATCCGGGCCGTCGCGCCGTGGGTTCTCCTCATCATCGTCCTCAGGACGTTTGCGTTTGGTTCCGGCACTGAGCAAGTTCGTCGCGTTCTTCTTGCTTGGGTGTACAACTGTGGTCTTTACTGCAGGGCCCGATGCGGGAGGGGATACGGAGCGTTTGCGTGTGGCTTGGGGTCGGCCTTTGCTTTTCTTGAAGAAAGCTACTTTTGGTGCGGGGTCGGCCATTAGATTGGTGATGGGAGTTAGGTGTACAGAGCGATGCGCTTAGTCAGGATGTCGCGTCGGCCATCAGACGGATCTTCCCACGGTCATGCCTCTGTAAGTTGACGGTCATTGTAAGTCATTTCCAAGCCACTTCTTTTCTTGCATAAGTATGCCATATTGTCCTCCATCATCACGTTCGTCGGCATTCATATTGTCGCCTCGGTCGCGCCATCAAGGCGATCGTGTGAGTCGCCACGATCCGACTTACGGAACGATTCAGCAAAGGTTGGGTGCTTACATTGCGCCATCCTCACGCGCACTCACGAAGATGTATAAAAGCCTTACTACTCTCGCTTGCGGTAAATACCTCCCTCTCTTTACGTCCTCGAGCACGGTTCCTTCATCTCTGCTTTAATTTCCGATCTTTCGAAGAATACGCGTCTCGTTCTACGTAGGACATTCTGGGAGAGCTGCTGGGCTGGCTGAGTGGCACTACGGTACCCTCCACCCAACCTTTGGTCGGACAAACTTGGGATGAACGTCTCCTCTTCTGTGCGCCGACGTACATTTCGCGTCTCGGACTCCTTTCCGTTCAGCAATGCCGCGTATATTCGGGATCTCTGGTTCGTCGACGGCATGCGTACTGCCTACTCTTGTACGTAGGCGTACACATGGAGTGCTGACTGAGGCCAACAATGTTCTCAGTCAGCAGGGTTCGATTTTCTGACCAAGACCGAGGAATGATAGGGAGAATACGGACTTCGAAAGCTCTGAGATAGATAGAGGATGTTCAGGTGAGCGTAGCAGCTGATGCTGTTTAGCTTTAGTTTGAGCAGACATCACCGCTGCGTGAGCATCGTTATCTTTGGATAGAGTGGGATGATTGACGATGGGATTGACGCGTATCGTGGGTCTCAGTCCGGAAGCGGGACAGGGTTGGGGAGGGGTGGATTGTCGGCTTGGAGTGGGTACTGTGCAACCGAGCTGATTCCTGCTAGTATTATTGTAAGCAGTTACAGTTCGAATTTTTGAAGTTGTAAGCCTGCATAATGCACTGGGACTTCGCAGTCCAAGCGCGCCCATTTGGCCGCCCCGGCGTGGGAAAAGGGGCGGCGCATTAACCACGGGAGTAATAGGCCGCATGGGGTTGCATAATTAGTCTAGCCGCATCCGCGCGGGTTGTCCGGCCGAAGCTTGATTGGTCAGACCAGATCGCAAGGCGATAATTTGCATCAGTAAGGGGCTGTCTAGGCTCAGCTTTTACCACCATCGTCTCTTCACCAGCTACGAAAGCTCATCAAAACGCTGCGAGCGTCGCACGTCTAGCCCGACGCACCTCAAGAACTGGCACTACTACCGCCAGAATAACAACCATCTGACTCTCATTCTCCACCGACGAGCAGCGACGAAATGGCACCCCCAAATTTGCAAGGACTTAACGTTGTCCTCCCGCCGGAGAGCCCAGACGCATCCCACGACCTTCTGTCTGCGTACACTACCGACCTCAGCGGTCTCAGCGGTTGGATGAACTTCCCAGTCGACCCCGCCGACGAAGCCGGTCCATCTGGCCGTGCATCTTTCGGCGGCTCCTCGTACAAGGACGACGCCGAGGAGGGACGCTACAAGAACAATGAGCAGGCCAAGAACGCCGCCATCCAGGACGGCCATGTGAACGTCACCACCGGCACCGCCCAGGGCCTCGGCGGTCCCCAGCTCGACATCAACATGCTCCTCTCTGGCCTCGGCGGTGATTTTGGCCAGCAGATGTCGGGAGCATCGCTGGTCCAGTTGCTGCAGTTCAACGCGCACAATCAGCTCATGTCACCGCCACCAGTACCCCAGCCGCAGCCGGAGGAGCGTGAGGAAGAGAGGGAGCCGCCGGCCAAGCGTGCCAGGACCCGTAAGGCGTCAGTTTCGGTTTCGGAGGTCTCTTCGCCATCGGACGACAAGGCACTCTCACCACAGGAAGACAAGCGCAGACGGAACACAGCTGCTTCTGCCCGTTTCCGCATGAAGAAAAAGGAGCGCGAAGCTGCATTGGAGGGAAAATCGAAGGAGCTCGAGGCACGCGTGAGTGAACTCGAACGCGAGTGCGAGAGCTTGAGAAGGGAGAATGGCTGGCTCAAGGGCCTCGTCGTTGGTGTCACTGGAGCTGCAAATGGCAATACCCTCAACGTTCCTGGGGCAACGAGCGCAAAGCGGCCACGCGAGGACGATGCATAGTAGGGCTCCTGCGTGGTAATTTAAATTCCCTGTGTGTATGTTTTTATTATGCCCTATGTGTGTAGAGTATGTCGAGGCGCTAGTCTCCAACAGACTATATGAGTTATCTTGTTTCCCAAAATACCAACTTTCCTTCCCACTCCTCTGTGAATTTTTTTTTTGCGTCGCGCGATGTATTCCGACACACGCCAAATTGAAACTCTGGGACAACAATGGCCGCGGCGGGCGCGCCAGACCCTGGAATCGCGCCATCCCACACCGGAATGGCGCGAAGGATAAGAGTGATCATTGCATGTGGTCAGTCAAAGCTGGATGGTCGGACGACGCCTTTTGGAGATGGGAATGCCTGCCTGCGAGAGGAGGGGGGAGCTACTACGCTTGTCATTGGATTTGGATTTCAACGTCCCAGTGGTCCCTGCACAGTTCGAAGACTGTAGGTGGGTGTGGGTGTGGGTGGTGTAGAAGCTGTAGCGTCCCTGTGAAGCTGTACCTATTTGTTCGGGAGAATTTCAAGTTGACGGGGTCATGCTACTACTAGTTACAATGAAGAGCCTGCCGTTGTGGACCGTTCGAGCGGTAATTGGCACGAAGGTGCCTTGTGTGGGTCAAAGTGAATCGTCAGACCAGTAAATAGAATGCAATCAATTTTGAACATGTGTGCTTGCTTAGCATCAATTGCATAGGCGCGCCGGTGGTTCGTGTAACGACAGCACCTGTGACTTGCACAAATATCAACGTTTCTCGGCTCGAACTCCGCCAAAACAGAGTGCCTTTCATCTTGAACGATGTAATTCCGTCTGTACTTGGACTTGGAGGGAGTTTTCGCTCCTGCATCGCAGAACTCCAAATGAGTGGCGTGAGTCTCACGTGTCTCGGGGAATCGGGCCGTATCCCGTGATGCCAGAACCAATCAAAGATTCTTTGAAGTGCCAGTTCAATGGAACGTCGTTGAAAATTTGAATGCAGTGTCGAATTATACAGGCTATCTCACGTTTCTGGATAGTGAAATTTGTTATGGTATCTACAGATTCCACCCTTCACAGGAAATACTCAGGTAGCTGGGGAACAACGTCAGCAGCCCGCCGAGGCCTCGAAGCTGGCACACTCACCATGCTTCCAGCAGGATTCTGCTGCTGCTGCTGCGCGGGACCGTCATGCGCATTCTCTGGCGCAGCCTCAAATGTGTTGAAATGCATTCTCCCATCCGGTGCGACCTCCAAGATACTCGCCTGGTTCCCTACGCGGTAACAGTAATTTGGGGCGGACCAGACGGTGTATAGTGCACCGTTGAAGAAGGATGCATGGCCCTCCATGCAGAGCTGGTGTGCGCGAAGGACATGGGAGAGTTTGTTGATCTCCAGAAACTTGTGTACGACGCTGCCGCCGAAGGTGTACCCCGCGCCACTGGAGAGTAGTGAGAGTCCATTCGCGGATGGGAGAAGAACGGAAGGGAGAATACCGCGGCGATATCATGAAGTCCTCTTTCTCAGCGTCTGGGTCAGACCAGACGAGGTCAGCGATGGGGCCTTCGTGCGGTATTTCTTCGTTCAGTGTCTGTCAGTACATCCAAGAGTCTGCGCAATGCAGTAAGTACTTACCACGAAATCGGTCGAGGACCTTGATCTGGTCTATTGAATGTATAGATGGGGATAGGCCTGATAATGGTGATCAATACCACAACTCGGAAGAATGAAGAGGTAAGGAGAGACCTCCATGGACGCAGAAGACGCGGTCGTCAATGACAGCGGCAAGGGTCATGAAGTCAAACATGTCTGTGAAGTAGGTGTAGACGCGCGCGCTCCCGTATTTGCGCACGCATTCCGTGTAAAATCCGTACGTCTGAGCTGAGATAAGTTGCACATACAATATGACTGGGCCAAATACGGGAGATTACCTGTGTGACCGCGCGCGTCTCATGATTTCCCCGGACAAGCTGGACACGATGTGGGTAGCGCAGCTTCAAGCACATCAACAGAGAAATCGTCTCCACGCTGAACAGGCCACGATCCACATAGTCGCCTAGTCTTCATTGCAAAGGAGACATAAAGAAGGAAGGGAAGGACTTACCCAAGAAAAGATAGTTGGTCGACGGAGCATACCCGCTGATGCGAAATATCTCAATCAAGTCGTAGAACTGCCTACAAGGTAGTTGGAGTTCACCCAGGTCATATCAAGAAAGAAGGAAGGAATGTAAGAACGGTTTAGAACGCACCCATGGATATCACCCACGACAGTAACAGGCGAGCTCAAATGTATGACATTCGATTCGACTACCATTACCTCCTTTGTTTTCTCGCATATCTCCCTCAGTAGCGCCTCATGGAGAAGCTCTTTCCGTAGAAGGCGCTCAATACATGAATCGAGGTCGAGAGGCATAGTAGGTCAAGCATCCCGATGACCGTCGTGTTGAACGTTGGACTTACATTGAATTGTGGCGGACCGGTGCCCCGTATACACACCTTTTTGACTCGGATGACGGGGACAGTAAGGGTAAGACGGCGCGGTTGTGTTCGATTCTGTAATGAGTATAGATTTAGAGGAAATATACTCGTAGAGTAAACTAGGTGCCATTGGGTGTGGGGCAGTCCAATCAGATCGTACTAAAAATTCGAGTAGTCTACAATGTAGCACCTTCTTTCCCATTGAATTCAATTGTCGTCCTCAAGCAGAGTATTCGTTTCTAGCTTGCCTACGAGAAAGTTTTCCTGCACAAAATCACGGCGTGATCAAGGCCACGACTCAAGTGCTCATCGACATCCCCCCGCCGCTTCCAAGCTGAAGTCTAGTGGCAATGATAATATTAACAACATCAGGGATAGATAAAAAAATAAACTTAGCATTCTACACCGCATTGTTCACAGTGCTTAATCAGAGACGTTATGAACACCAATATCTACGGAACCATTCCATGCCAGCACAATTGGCTTCGTCTTCAGCTATTGCACGTCTTCCGAGCCAGACCTCAAACCCAAGCTGCCGCACCATAGCGACCATCCTGCACTATCTCGTTAATCCCAGTCAGAGTCTGATTCCTCAAGCTCGTCTAACCGCTCCTCGGTTTTGCTGAGCTTCTTCTTCAGACCAGCCACTTGACGGTCACGTTTCTCTAGTTTAGCCTTCAGCTTCTTCAGCTCCTTCTCCGTCTTCGTCTGCTGCTTGCTCAACGACTCGACCAAATCAGCCCGTTGCACCGATGCGCGGTCTTGCTTTGATACCAGTTCTGTCGCTGCCTTCCAAGCGTTCTGGAGCTCCTCGATGATGGCTTGCTTGGTACTGATTTCTGTGTCAAGGGAAAGTATTCTTGACTCGCTGGTACGAGCATATGCTCTTTTACCCTTGCTCAAGGAATCGTTCTTTGCCTTCAAATCCTCGACCTCCTTCGATAGGTTGGCGTTCTTCATCCTGAGTGCCGTCAACGAAGCCTGATGGAGCCGACCGAGAGCCTCCATGCTCCCTTCCCGCTTCCGTACCTCTTCCCCCAAAGCACTTCTCTCCTCCGTTAGGTGAGCATTAGAAGCTTTGATTTTCGATATTTTCGCCTCCGCCTTTTCCTTCTCGATCTTGTATTGCGCGTCGACGCGAGATTGTGCTTCATTGCGGCGCCGTTCGCGGACATCTGCCTCGATTGCAGCTTGCGTGAGGTCCCCGATGACTTTCGCCTGCGAATCTACCTTTCGCTGCAGGGCCTCGTTCCCGTGGACCAAGTTCTCGTTTGTCTCTTGTGCAACTGCAACCTCGCCCTCGAGCTCCATAGCCCTCGCCGTCAAACATTGCATATGTTCGCGCGCCCGTTCCTTATTCAGGGAATGTTCAAGGATCTTCTTGAGTCCGATAGCGACCTGCTCTTCGAGGCGCCCTAGTTCAATCTCACCGTCCAGCATGGCAGCGACAGCGTCGCGTCTGAGTTGCCGTTCACGCTTCAGCTCAGCTGTAAGCCATTCTATCTGTGTGTCCGCGTTCAAAACAGGTGTATCCGAAGTCGTCGAAGCACGACCAGCAGGTCGCAGGTCGCAGTGCTCAGCACTGATAGTACCCGTCCGAGTCGAACAAGTATCTTGAGGTTCAGCTTCAGCCTGTGAAGTGAATAAGGTCAGTAAGCCATCCCCACAGGCGCCGGGAGCACATACAGAATAGTCAACATGCATTCGGCGTCCTTGGAACTCGTAAATTCGCAGGGCAGCCAGAGCCTCGGAGGCTGGAAAAGGGAAATTGGCATGAGATGCACCAACGACAGCCAGGTTGCACGCACCGTTCTCTGGGCCGGAGAACCCCAACCGCAAGGACATCTTATCGGTCGAGCAAGACACACTGGACGTGGATGAGCAAACGTAAGGGTACACCTCAAAGCAATTTCGGCTTACAACAAGGACTGCTCTGTGGAAACCTAACCGACCGTCAGAACGCTTCTCAACGAAGGGCCAGACAAACGCACCTTGGATAGATAATGGCATATATCTTGAGTAATCACCGTTCCCATTTCCACCTGCGCGCCAGATACACTGTCGCTGAGCTCATGCACCTCAAGGGACATTGGCCAGATTGCTTCGCGGAGTAGAGATGTGCTACTTAATGCGATGGGATCCCAAAACCATACGTAGGTCGCGTCGATGATGCGGAATATCTTGCCGTGCGAGGAGAGTGCGTCGTACATTTCATCTACGCCACCCGGCAGAGAGTCGCGGTCAATGAGACGCGCGGGACCCTTGGGATAGCCCGCGACGATGAAATTGAGAGCGAACGAGGGGATGGTGGGGACCATGGCGCCATGACGCGTCGCAAACGCGCGAAGAGCTGGGCGAATCGTATCAGCCACTAGACTTAGGCTGCCTTCGCTGGGATGCTGGTAGACGCACCTGTGTCCGGAGAGTCAAACACAATCTCATAGATTTCCTCTTCGTCGCATGAAGTACTAGCGATATGACTGTGCCATGGAAAGGCGGTTGAACTACCGTGAGGAAACGGCCAATCTAGAGCAGCAATGATGTCCTTGTCTTTGAGCTCCGTAACAGGCGCTGGCTTGTGGAAAGAAAGAGAACAGGTAGGATTGAGGACGTCGAAGCCCGAGGGGGAGGAGGGCATGGTTATAACGAGTACTTGGCTCGTGGTGAAAGAGAGACAAGGAGTAAAGGTGCCGAAGTCCCGGTGGTATTCGAGTTCGTTGGTTCGACTCGAAGCTCGACGCGCAGAAATTTCCAGATGCCGCCTGTCCTACAAAATCAGGTCTTGTCATGG
Organism: Cylindrobasidium torrendii FP15055 ss-10; assembly: GCA_000934385.1. Classification (NCBI taxonomy): domain Eukaryota; kingdom Fungi; phylum Basidiomycota; class Agaricomycetes; order Agaricales; family Physalacriaceae; genus Cylindrobasidium; species Cylindrobasidium torrendii. Next base: position 66,232 of record KN880465.1, read on the forward strand.
TTAGGTCAATGCAGATTTTAGATGGCTCATGCTCGTTACAGAGCATAGTAAGTAGTAACATGCCAAGAAGCTAATGTTATACAAAGGTCGAGTACTGAGTACTGAGTACTGACCGGTGTGCACTAAGTAAAATAATCGCGCGCGGTTGTCAGAGCATGAAATTCTGAATCATGGCTATCACTCACGCGAAATACGAATTGGGGCAAAAACATTATGTTCCTCAAATCACTCTCTGCCTGGGAGTCGAACCCAGCTTTCGCGCGTGACAGGCGCGTGTACTAACCGATATACTAGCAAAGACGTTATCAAGGCACTGCGGTTGCGTACATGATCAGGCTCTTCGAGCACAATGTAGCTTCTAGAATGGACGGACCATCACGAAACTCACTCTACAATGATGGATTCATCTCATCCCAAGAAGCGAAAAGAAAATCCAAAAATTAGTCGTATAAGTACATAGATAGATCCTGTCCACGGTGTGTGTATGTACATTCATAATCCCTCCTTTCACCGACCCTCAATGCCTTCGAAGTCCACGCCAGAGAGCTTTGGACGCGACTTGCCCTTCGAAGAGAGCGACGGCAGCAACATCCCCGGCGACGGTTCAAGCTGGTTCGTCCGTATGCGCATAGACTTAGTCTCCTTGACGTCTGCGAGCGCGATGCTCCCTGGTCCAAACACAGATTTCGTCTCGGGGTCCAACTCCGTGTAACTTGCTCGGTACGAGGAGAACCGCGGGCGTGGGGTACGGTCAGAGTCCTCTGAGTGGCGATATGACGGGACGTCGTCGAGAGGGAGCATCTCTTCTGTTGGTGATGAACGTTCGCTCCTCGGGCTGTCCAAAGAAAGCCGCCCCATAATTGTATCACGTCCGGAGAAAGCAGAAAGGAATGTACTGAAGGACGAGGGTGGAGTAGATGAGGTTGGCTGATTTATTGAAGTTGAAGGGGAAGAGGCATAACGTTGATGTGGTGTGTGAGGTAATGGAGGTGAACCAGACATGATGTGTTTCTTTGGTAGAAGTTTCGTCGATGCTGGTGGAAAGTACGACAGTTCTGATACCGGTACGCGTCGGATAGTACCCTTCGCAACGGGAGACGCGGGCTCTTGGGGGTCCTCAGCCATTGGCGCAGTGATCATGATGGAAGGGTCCTGGAGAAGCAAAGCCTTGGCTTTGGACGCCTTGTCGAGCGGTATATAGAGAATCTTTCTGAGATGTATGGTGTCCGTTGTCCACAGATGGTTTGCCCGCCGCAAGTCGGCCAAGCTTATCCCATACTTCAAAGATACGCCAGCCAAGGAGTCCGTAGGCGCAACCTTGGAGAGCGTCAATGACTTTTACTATGTCTTTCAGGACGGCGTACCTCATGTACGATGACTGTTGCCTCGTCCGGCCCGACCAACGTCTCGCTCTCGTCATCATCCACAATGTCAACGGTGGGCGCGTCGACTAACTGGCCAACCTTGATTCGTCGCGTCAGGGTTGGCCGAGTTATATGCGCATCATTGGACGATGAAATGCTTCTCAGAGGATGGTGGTGGTTCACAGGCACATCGGTGTGCGAGCGAACATGCTGGCTGCGTCGTTTCCCTGGGTGATATACGCTCGATGATCGACTCGAGACCGAGCTCGTTGGCGACGTGCACCGACTAATGGGTGTGGGCGAGGTGCTGCGTGATGATCCCTCCGCGAAAGGATTGAAGTCGAATACGTCCGGGGATATTCTTCCCTCGGAGTAGGGCATTACAGTCGTGAAATCAGCACGCAGTCTCCAGGATTATCAAGCAGTGGGATGGTTGGCGACCAGAATGCGTGTTTGGTCGAGAGGTCCGGCGGGCTAAGGGTCCGCTAGCATTTGATGGTGGTGGTGGTTAAGTCAACGGACAGGTGATGGGACGACAGCCAGATTACCTAGCCTGCCGAGCCAGAATTATTGGCCAGCGGCAGGCACGGCAATCACCGCTGTACCTCACTTTCAACTTGTCTCCCATTGTCTCCCAACAAGCTCCCAGCCGTCTGTCCAAATTTGACGCGCGAAACAGGCCACACAGAGCACCAAAATCTGATTTTGCGCTCACCACCATTTGGAATACGTTGCTGGCCCATTCGCCAGACATCTTAGAATCCCTGGACAAACAGCATAACATTTCCTCTTCTTGGATCCCATGTTCTTTGTCCGTAACCACCCAAAATCACCACCATATCATATTAAGACCCACAATGTGCTGATGGTGCTCACTTGTTCGAATTAGGAATTGCAGTCTGTATTGTTCACAATGAAGGCAAAGAGAACGTCTTTGTTTTCCCCACTTCACAATGGCCTTTCACGTGCCCGGAGTCGATGAACGTCTAGTTTAAAAGGCATCTCATTGCTATCGTTTTCATTCCCGACCGTCACCCAGCTCTATCCATCCTTACTCAATTTCGACGATGGCCTCCGCCTCTGAGCTGTCGGTTTATAGTGTCGAGGCAGTCGCGGAACGCCGCCTCTCTGCTTTCCTCGAGAGCATACAAAATCAACATACCGCGGGTCCAGTGGCTATACTCAGGCGGCCAGCGTCGGCCAGCGACCGACGCGAAGGCATTGCAACTGGGATGCAACAGACACGGGACATTAAGGCAACGGCACAAGAATTTGAGGAGGTAAAAACACAGTTCTATGACCCTCCTGAACTTAATGTGCTAACTTGGGACAGCGCATGAGGGTGGCATGGAACAAGTTGAACAACATGCCGGAAACACCTCCAGAGGTACGTCGAGGCTAGATCCCTTGGGCTCTTGATGAACATTTTCTTAGCGCCGTGTCAAATTGTTTGCCTGTCGCGACGCTGTTCGCCGCGCAATAGCTCAAGGTACTGATGTTCGGTGCATTGCCGAGCTAGAAGACGGCGTCATATGGTATGCCACTGTTCACTTTGGTCAAAGCCTTCTAGAGTTCGTGCGCGCCAAGAGGGTACGAACTCTGAAGAGAAAGCAGCTCTTCCTCAAGCAGGAAGTGCATCCCGGGGACGACTTGAATATGGTTCTGGTCACCCTCAAACAGAGGTCGTTTTCCACAACGCCTGTGAACCACCAGGGCCATATCCACATCGAGTTGACCTTCATCCAGGCAGGTACTGGGAAAAAACAGATTGAGTACTTGCGTAGGATTGGTTTGAAAAAACAAGGCTGCCTCTTGCCCGGACCTTGGGCAAAGGTGTTAGAAGAGACAAGGGGGTCAAGCTCGTTGGATCATGGTAGTCCAGGACGTCCGCCCGTTACCATTTTGCAGCGACCTGGGAATGTACAACATCGTGATCAAGGCAATGCTATAACGGGGCCTCAACGAAATGATGGGCACGATTGGATTTAAGCGTGTACTGTATACATAGCATAATTCTTACAAGGTCATTGATGCAAACTTCTGGTTTCAAACGCAGCCCTCTTCTTGTCACTAGTGGGAGTATTACTATGAGAGCCTTGATCAAGAAGAAGCTCGAATTCCTCTTCATACTCTGTGACGTTAAAGACCCAAAGCTTGTCCCCTTCCTACCTTTGGGGCTTTAAAGCAGTACTGAGTACTCTTGAGAGATGAGTAGTCGGATATCGGACCGTAGGTCCGCGATCGCCGACGTGACGGCCCTCTGGTTGACGCTCAACAGCGACGACCGACCATGGGCTACGCGACTTACGGACTACCGCCCTTTGTGGTACTTGTAATTTCTCTGTATATCCTTCTGACTGGTGCGCACCTTCGTGCAGCGACCCGGGCGCTCCCTTAATTCGCCTATTAGGCTCCGGAGAGGCCTTTAACATTGGACGTTTCCTGGAGGAATCAAGCCCATACGCGTGGGCATCGACTGGAATTGGTCTCTGCATTGGATTGAGTGTACTTGGGGCTGGATGGTGCGTGCCCGTCTGCGTAACTAACGCAGCTTGTTGACACTATGCTAGGGGCATCTTCATAACTGGGTCATCCATCCTCGGTGGAGGCGTGAGAGCGCCCAGAATTAGCACGAAGAACTTGATTAGGTGCGCATAATTAGTGTGGGCAAGGGTTCGGAACTCATCCGTCATTCAGTATCATTTTCTGCGAAGTCGTTGCGATCTACGGTGTCGTACGTCTCACTTTCTGCAAAGTTCTGCAAATTACTGAGCGTGCGCGGCCAGATCATTGGCATTGTGTATTCCTCCAAGATTCAGGCGGTCTCGGACGAGTTCCTCTATACCCCGGACAACTACTTCACCGGTGCGTTGAACATCCTGCCTTGCATACCCTCCCTCACACTTCTTTAGGTTACGCCCTCTTCTGGGGCGGCCTTACCGTTGGGATGTGCAACCTTCTCTGCGGTGTCTGCGTCGGTGTCACTGGATCCAATGCTGCGCTGGCTGACGCTGCGGACCCCAACCTCTTTGTCAAAATCCTTGTCGTGGAGGTTTTCGGAAGTATCCTTGGTCTCTTTGGTCTCATCAGTATGTCCAGGCGCTCCCTTTGCATTCCGCTCTTTCTCACAAGCCTTGCAGCCGGGCTACTGATGGTGAGCTCAGCTGGGGATTTCACGAGTGGGGCGGACCTTGCTGCTGCCGCCGCTCAAGCATCACCTCTGGTGTCACTATAAATCAATCAATAATACCTGTGGTGTACCAGCAGTCGCAATAGCATTTTCTTCACACTTCCGCATCCGAGGACATAGACCGATGCACACAGTCGGTGAACATGTATCTGATCGCAGAGTGCCCTCTCCAATTCCGTAGTAGAGTGGATCTTGGAGCTGAGGCTGGCTGCTGGGCAACGTAGGTATAGGCAGCCGGGGGACATGCATAGTAGGAAAAACAGTCGCCCGGAAAACCTCGAGTTGTGAAATAGAATTGGGTGTGTTGCTTCTGATGTGTGGTTTGGGTTAGGCTACTTTACAACGGCCCGTGTCGAACGTTGATCGCGGATGGCATTGTCATGTCAGCATTCGCCGGGTGGTTCTACGTATAGCACGGGTATAGCACATACGGCAATGAGGGGTAAGGAACGTCAATTTCCGCCGTTGAAACGGCCTTGTATATAGAGTAAAACCTTCTGCTTTGGGGTTGAGAATCTCGCCCGGATCAGATTTAAAAATTTTAATCAATGCGAGATGTATAAAAAGCCTGGCGTAGCGCGCGCGCCCTCCGCGATTCCCTTGCCTCCCTTTCGCCCGCCCCGCCGCCGCGCGCACTTCAGCTAAAATCGGTTCTGTCATTTTCTCATGGTTTGAAAATACGTATAATAGCTGTCAAACCTATTACTGAAAAAATAAACAAGCTGAAAACAAAATTTGGTCTGAGAAAAAGTGCGTGTTCAAAGCGGCATATCGAGATATCATTCTAAAGTCCTGTAGACATAAGAACACCGCGTCCAACGCTCATAAATTAAGACGAAGCTCGGAAGCGTTGTGGCCTTCAGATTCCAATTCTATCTGGCCATCAAAGAGCGAAAAGTGTCCCGGCCTGCGCCACACGGCGCCACACTCCGCAGAAACTTGAATCTCTGCTGATTGCTTCGCTTACAAGCTCGCTAGAGGTGAAGGAGAGTATAGAAGAACCAAATTATTATTTCTTTGAATGTCTGGGGTGGAATGTCTGGCTCTGTCTGCAATCTCTGTAGAAGTCAACGCCTCGACCCTCTCGTCCGCTGGGCTGCCTATGGATTCACTCTGGTGGAGATGCTTGCGGCCCATCGCTCTTTGATTTTCACTTCTCTTTCTCTCGTTGACTCATTTCTACGCGTCTGCTATTTGTGTTCCCTGCGAACACGGTCACAACCTTGCAGTCTCTTTGTCTTTGTATATAGCGGCTGTCATGTTGTCCATGGCTTTGACTCTCTCTGTATCATTTCTAGGGCACTTTTTTTTGCTGAACCCACGCATTTCTGGATGTCCTCGACTCGATACCTGCATTGCCGGGTATGATAGGCGGCGACGGCCAGCCCCACGAAAAAAATCGACCAATGTTCGATACTCCGCTCTTTGCGACAGGAAAAAATACGAGAAAGTACGTGAAGTGTGATTGCTTGCTCTTTTGATTTGTAGCCTGCTGCACAGTATATTTTGCTGGCTGATCGGATGTTCGGTCCGCCACCTCTTGACTTCGAACGACATGGAGTCCCCACCGACAAATGTACCCAATGGTACAGAGCGCACCACCAAGGAAAACATCGCACGGGAGGCCATCAAATGGGCCATTACAGAGCTACTGCGGTCGCAAAACGTGGACGGTGTCGACGACGGCGACCTGGCTTTACTCTTGGAACACTCCATCCTCGACCACAACCAACCCATGGATGCTCAGTCTTGGCAATCCCTCTACGAGAACAATATTCCAGCCGAGCGCTGGATGCGTCTGTCTGCGGAGCAAATTCAGACGCTGCAAGAGTTGTATGAGCGGGGCAGGGAATTTGCCCTCGTATTCGAGGGCGTGCTGGGTTTCGATAAAGACTGGAAGGCGCAGGAGAATGAGAACACCCCAGAGCATCCGAACGCATCCCACATCTCATCCTTTGCGCAATATGGAACGCACGAACGTTACATTTCCTCGAGTGGCGGCGGGTCGGCTATGAAGGGAGGAGCAACAATTGTGCGTCTTCTTTTCTTCTTGTTATTTGTGCTCGTATTGGATGCTCAAGCCTGTTTTATAGTCCGTATCTCGTCGTACAAGTATTCAGCACGCGTCAGCCGTCACTGCTGGCCGTCGCACGGGCCACAATGGCATACTCCCCCTCAGCGAGACCGGGCTCGGCAGGGAAGCCCAAAGGAACGAAACAAATTCTGTACGCGATTCCAGATCCTTCTATATAACATTTCTGACATTCGAGCAGTTGGCCTTTAACCCTGGCGAAGAATTTGGCAATGAGCAACAAAGGCTTGCCGAGGTATTTGTTCAAGATGCTATGGCGAACGAATCTTACTGACTCGCACGCAGATAAGGGCTGAAGTGCTTAGCAGCATGGGGTCGGACTCAGTCGACGAGATTCGCGAATTTGCGGAGGAGCTGGTCGGAAAACCATTCCAAGATTTCGTCGAAAACACTGTTTCTCTCAGGGTGGCGACTCCCCAAGCTTCCCGCGCATCCTACCCCATTGAGAGCTACCGCGACAACAGTGGAGCCCCGCATTACAAGATTGCGCGGACCGACAATGGTCCCATCCCCGCTCATGACGACGAAGAGGCCCCCAGATATGCCTGGCCCGAGGATTTCGAAGCTGCTTTGACCCCGACATCGCAATCATCCGACTTCTCTGAGGTTATGACCAGTTCGTCCTCCACCGTTGTCAACACACCACCCCCGACCGACATGGCGGCTGCGGTTTCTCAGAGGGCCTACGGCGCTGGCGTCGCCGTTGGCATTGCGGACAAGGCATACTCTCCGGCTCCCAGTAATGCACTATCGAGTGCTCTTCCCAAGGCCGACCCACCACTTGCAGCATCTGTTGACGCTGGGGCTCCCGCCAGTGGCGTTGGTTCTCAGGTTCGGCTTGACGCTGTATACCCTTCTCCGTCGATGACGCCGGTCGTGGCTCCAGCAAACGATGGTGTTGCCGTTGTGCAGCATTTACGCGAAAACATGCCGCCGCCATCCTCTGCAACCCCTGCCTTGAGCGTGCCATCCGCTGGCTCATCCTCTTCGCCAAACTCCCTTCCGGGCGTCGCAGGCCCACAGCGCTACAACCGCGCCGGGCTTAAGTGGGATCCCGACCGCAACATGCCGTCAAAGGGCCCTTCCCCACCGGGAACCCTAGTCTCGCCAGACCCAAGTTTCCTGGAGGTCTACACAGATGAAGAGCGTCTCAATTTTCATGATCTCCCCAAACCCGTAAAACGGCAGCTGATTTTCGACGTCGACGAGATCAAGCGGCTCTTCGACGTCAACGGGACCAAGCGGCCCAATACTGCGCACGGAAAGAGAATAATCGAGGAGCAAATCCAAGAATGGCAGGACCGCTACGATTGTGGAAAGGAAAAGTACTCGAAGAAATGGCCTGCGAAGACGGCTCGGAAGACGATCAATGGCGCGATTGAGAGCTTGATAAAGATTATCGAGCGGTTCGAGGAGTGTGAAGGCTGCATTCCCATCCCAGGCCAGTTGGCTAGGTCCGGGTTCTCAGCAGAAGAGATTCACAAGCCATTCCCCACCTACGACAGCAAGACACAAACTTGGAGCGCGGCTGGGCCGGTTGGGTCGAGGGGTCAGAAGCGCTCTCGCGACTGAAGGAGACCATTGAATTTGACGACACCGGAGAACGGAGTTGACGACTTGAATCATGGACTTGGAATGGATATCATACAGTCGAAAGAATATACGTAGTAGGAATATTTAGAGCTGTAGTAAAGGTATGTAACTTGCGTAGTAGTTTGACATAGTAGTAGGTATTTCGAGATGTTGTCTGTACACGACGATACTTGTATATGGTCGCGTTGTTGTGCTAATAGTACAATGTTGCTTATTCTGGATATATTCTGGGTGTTGAATTCAAGGTGTCTTACATTCACACAAACCACAGTGCAAGTTGAGTTCAATGCAATCATGCCAGGGCTGTGATATGACAGGGTTCACTCTGATTCCAGCTTCATCTGTACTATCCGGCCTTTAATACTAGGACTTATTGAGTTATCATTCAGCCGTATGAAGTCCATACAGTCGACTCGATACCAGTTACCTGCACAGTGGACATCCTGAAGGATGAGCACAGAGGTTCATTCCAGCCATCACGTCTTCTTCGAAGGTCTCGATATCTTCTATAGCATGGTCCGATTCAGAATAATGCGTCGACCCAATGTCTACTACCATAGGAACTTCGACTTCACCATGCAACAAATCCCTCAAGTCCATGCTTATAATGTCATTTTGTTCCGCCCACCATTTTTCATGTGCTGATTGGGGAGGTTTCCTGGCTAGACTGCAGATGTTTACAATTAGACGTTATCGAGCGCAAGCAGCCAATCCGAAAGTGGATATAGACAGGATGCTTCGGCCGCGCAAGTAGTTCTTCGTTTCAAAGAAGACTAGGGCCAGGCATACGTCTGAATTGCCAGGTGTACGATTCAACTTAAGTAGATGTCCACTAACGCGACTCGATCCCGCAGCGCGCGGGGGCGCCAAAGCACCCGCCCGATCGCCATCAATATTTTTCTAGCTCTACACTGAATCACTGTTCTCAACTCAGCCTAGGCGGTTTATCTCAAGCCAGCTCATTCTAATCCCCTACTGCGCAGAATGGCCGATCTAGATGACTTCACGGCTTGGTTCGAGCAGAACAATGGCTTCATTGACAAGGAGTACATGGGGTTCACGGTGTTTTCTCCAGAAGAGGGTGGCCGCGGAGCGGTCGCGCTGAAGGACATTCCTGTAAGTTACTTACTTTCCCACTCCACTATCCTCCCTCTACCAATCTTGGGTAAAAAATGCTAAGTCTTCATGCCAGGAAGGGCATACCTTGTTCACCATTCCCCGCACGCTCACACTCTCGACGCGTACCTCAGAGCTCCCGCACGCATTCGGATTGGAAGCATGGAAGAGCGCAAACCTCCATCAAGGCTGGGCAGGACTCATTCTCTGTATGATGTGGGAAGAGGCCAAGGGACAGGCCTCGAAATGGGGACCGTATCTCGGTATATTGCACCTCCAGCTCATGTCACCATCTTCTCATCCAGGTTTTCGCAGCATCGTTACCCTCCCGATTTGATACACCAGTATTCTGGAGTGATGAGGATCTCACATTACTAGAGGGGACCACTGTGGTAGGTATGTTCGTATTCTTGTGTCTCCCATTGCTCTGGCTTTCTGGGTTCCTCCATGTTCATGATGCATCGCATATCCCCGCTCAACATAACCCATACTTATACCACCCGCAGGTAAACTAGGTAGAGAAGACGCAGAACGCACCTACAACGAAATCATCGTCCCCGCGTTGCAAAGCCATCCCGAACTTTTCTCCGCAGAGGCAGCCGAAAAGTACTACACCTTGACGCAGTACCACTTGATGGGAAGCAGGATACTGTCGAGGAGCTTCGATGTAGAGCGCTGGGAGGGCGAAGGCGACGATGAGGAGAACGAAGCGGCGAATACTAGCCGTGACATGGATGTAGACGAGCCTGAACCTCAAGGAGAAGCCGCGCCAGCTTCTGCAGAAGATGCAGTGGAAGAGGAGGAGGAAGAGGACCCGTCAGATGTGGCCATGGTGCCGGTCGCTGACCTGCTCAACGCGCGATTTGAGTGCGAGAATGTATGCCTCCCGCGAGTTTGTCCGTTGTTCGATGGTTGACTATCTGTAGGCGAAACTGTTCTACGAAGAGAAGGTACTGAAGATGATATCAACAAAACCCATCAAGGCAGGAGAACAAATCGTACGCTTCCTACCAGGCTAGACTTGCGACAATATTGACTCTAGGCTAGTGGAACACGTACGGTGACCTGCCGAATTCTGAACTCCTGCGTCGGTACGGGCACGTCGACTTGCTACCGCTGCCCAATGGCAAGAAGGGAAACCCGGGAGATGTTGTCGAACTGCCTGCGAACATAGTCGCTGCTGTCGTGACGGAAAAGCTGGGAACCTCCCAGGCCACAGCAGAGGAAAGGATTGACTGGTGGTTGGAGGAAGGCGGTGATGAGTGCGGATTCACTTTTGTGTTAAGAATGCCATGCTCAACGACCTTTAGCGTGTACGTGCTTGATAATGACCTGGAAATTCCTCCGACTCTGGCTTCGTTCGCGAAGCTGATTGGGTTGTCACCGGAGGATTGGAAGAAGGCCAAAGGGAAGGGCAAGCCGCCGAAAGCAATCATGGATCAATCTATGGTCGAAATCCTAAGGGAGGTTTTGAGGAGGCGGTTGCAGCAGTACCCAACGAGTGAAGTAGAAGATGAAAAAGCGCTAGAAGGAGAGCTGCCACTGAACGCGCGCCATGCAACAGTCGTGCGCCTGGGAGAGAAACGCATATTGTCGGGCATATTGTCCAATCTCAAGGATGTAACAAAGCGAAAACGGGATGAGGAGGAGCGGTCTGGTCAAAAGGGTAAAAAGTCGCGTAAATGATCTGTATTTCTGCTACGGGTACTGTACTGTTTGATATAACCAATACACTTGGCTTTCTACCATCATCATGGCTATCCTGGATCCCGATACCGATGCACCGCCCGCGCCTAGCGACCACATGCCAGCCTCAATCCATCCCATATTGTCGCCTACGACGCAGGCTGCAACAACGACGCCTCTGCCTACATCGCCATCTGCGGCCTCACCAACCCCGCATCCGGTGCCAACGCAGGAAACGCCTGTGAATCCACACGTCGCCGAGTTGCGCGCTATGTTCCCGGACTTTGACGACGCGCTGCTGTGCGTTGCCTGCTCTATCGTGACCCACACCATCTAACCTATGAGATGAGATAGTCAATCTGTGCTGGACTCGGTGAATGGCAACCAAGACCGTGCGATTGATGTTCTTCTTGGCATGAGCGACCCAAATTTCAAGAGCGATACTGCGCAGGCGCCGCTTCCGCCAGCACAGCCGGTTCTGGTGCGTCCAGGTGGTGGACCAGGCGCGATCGCGGCTGACAGTGGGCATAGACACAGGAAGAACTCGATGAGCAATTCGCGCGCAGATTGTTGCTGGAAGATGAACAGCGCGAACACTATGCATGGCAGCAACAGTCTTGGAATAACGAGCGTCAACCTGTGATTGGCAACATACGGCGCGATGGCCAGCCGCCTGAGAAAGATGCCATGACTGAGCTTGGCGAACAGTTCAACAAGTTTGCTGAAAGTGCGTCTCGTTGTAATCCATTGCCCATCCGTTGGCCTTGCTAATCAACCCCTCTATAGCCGGGAAACGCACGTTCGGCAACATCTTTAACAAAGTCAAGGCAAAGATGGCGGAATTCGACCAGCCGCAGCAGCAGAATGCAGGGCAGAGCGCCGGCGCGTCATCTTCGCAGCAGCAGCAGCAGGCTTGGCCGCAGCCTGGGCCACAATCTGCACAGCCCTCGTTCTATGATCCTAATTCGTCTCCCGCGCTGCCTTCCACGCCCCAGCCGGCATCTACTTTCGATAATTCTGCTCGAGGGTACGATGTAGAGCCTGCCATGCCACCACGACCACCTTCGACAGGACCAGGACAGCCGATTGATGGAGGCAAGCTTGGGCTGCTGCCTAAACGGCCTGTGTCCTTGCTTAGGACGTCGTCTCCCGACCAGATCACCCTTAACCCTGGGAACAGCGGTGCGAGCAAACCTGCGCAGAGGAGGTTGTCGAATGACTCTGACGAGTTGGACTATGCGGAGAATCCGTTCGAGGATAGCCCCAGCAGGAAGTGAAAGCCATGAGCAACAATGGAGGCATGTACAATATTTGTATATATGGGTAGGACATTTGCGCGACGAAGTAATGAGAAGGATGGTTTCGAAATGATTGTTTGTCCTGCCCGCACGAAGCTGATTTTGTTGCACGCTCGAGGGTGGCTGTTGTCCTCACTTCAACTGCAACATTCTGGGGCTTCGACACCATGACGGGCTGGTGTTTTGTATCGCGATGTCGTGCGCTATCTGGTACGACGTTATCTGACCACGCCAGCAAGAAATATAGCTCGCTATCCCTGCTAGTGTATAGATAATATCGTCTGAGTTACAGTACATATCTCAGATAGGCGTTTCCTCCCCGCACTCGATGTGCGTGCGGTTGTGCGGAGATGACTTCTCATCTTCAGAGAGCGATGTGTTTGCAGAAACTCCAACGACCAGCGGGTTTGACAGGATAATTGGTGACTTGATTGTGCTACTTCGGCGAGATTCTATACTACAGTACATACGCCGTCGTGTGATAGACTGTGGTAAGTCAATGGTAGGCGCCTCGAGGTATGAAAGTTTGGCACCGGCGTTATCTTGCTGTTAAATTCGGACTTAGTGGGTCAATCCCACCAAGCTCCTGAGCCCGGAATTTCAAGTACACACAACATCCATGTATGTTGAAAGGTTACAACTGGGTCACAGACGCAGTCGAGGGCACTGTAATCAACGGAGAATCTACTCATGGTGCCCAACTTGACAAGGATGACAAGTAGGACTTATGGAGAGACGCAAACAAAGAGTGCCACTGGCCCAACTGCCATCCGGCCCATCCGCCACGGCGCCTATGCTGTGATCGATATATATGTGAGTCCAAGGTCGATCGCCGGTGCCTCCCTATCCTGTCCACTTCCCACGACCTACTACACCGCGTCGTTTTCTCGATAACCAAAGTGATTCTTCCTTACAGTCGCGCAGAAAGACCTTTTTCCTTAGAAGTTACAGCGACAATCATCCTCCTTGATGACTGGCACGCCTCCTGCGTCCAGTTTGTCCAACCTCAAGTTCCACACCATTGGACAGCAGCCAAAGCTACTCGGACGATTCCACACACCTGATCTTGAATCTGCACCATCTCCTCCGGCCGCACCTCCGGACACACCCACGATGGCTACTCAGCCCATTGCCTCCGGCTCGCGTAGTCTCTTTGAACGGTTCGGAATGCAAGAACAATTGCCGTCTGCGTCTCCACCGCCAAAGTCGGCCCCATCGCTCGCGCCTCCGCCTCCTACATCGCCCCCAGGCGCGTCTCCGGAGCGTGGTCCCTCTCAGACCTCGCTCACTGTATTGTCGGCCATCCACGATCGTCTAGGATCCTTGGCGGATGGTCCAGCCGTTCCCGACCTTGCGGCTACGTTGGAACTGGCAAGAACATCGTTACAAAAATCCGATGCCGCAAAGACGCGTGCCCGCCACGCCCACACCGCTGCCCAAGCATCTATCCAAGCAGCTCAAGCTGCCGCGACAGCTGCACGTGAATCCTCTGAGGCGGCCGACACCGCCTTGGACCTTGCCTCTCAATGCATCGCAGCAATGGAGGACATTGCTCAACAACTTGGCAAAGCAGTCCAGCCCACAACTCTCGGTCAACTGCAACACGCCCTCAAGCACTGGATAGACAATGAGACTGCCGCTCGGCTCGCCATTGCCAAATTTGAACTCCAGCAACAAGAAGATTCTCGCAAGCATGCAGAGGCGGCGCGCGCTCACGCCCAGCAAGAGGCTGATCAACGCAATGAACTCGAACGAGTCCGTCTCGCCGATCTTCAGGCGCGCCAGTCCTCAGAGCCATCTACGACAAGTACTACTTCCCGACCACTCTTTGCTCCGTCCGCTTCTCCTCTGGAGCCGGCCATAAAACCAGAGTCGCCCGGCACGCCTCCTCTAACATCCCACTCGCCTCAATTGCCGATTGAGCCCTCCGAATTCATAGCTGAATGTGGCCGCCAGGCCAAGCAGGACGCAGAGCAACGGGCCCGCGAGTACCTTCACGAGCAGGCAGAAAAAAGGCGGCGTGAGGCCGCAGCCGTCGAGGCTCAGAAGGCGGATTTAGAGGCTCGAGCGAAGGCGCAAGCAGCGCGGGCAAAGGAGGACGCAGATAATGAAAAACGCCTTCATGACCAACAAGAAGAGATGCAGAAGCGCAAGGCACTTTTGGTCAAGCGACTCGAGGAAAGCAAGCAGGCCGTTAAGCAGCAGCAGCATCAAAAGCAGCCCATCGTTTCCCAGCCGCCTATCCCACTACCACTTTCTGCGTCCCAAATCCAGCCTGTGACTATTCCGAAGACTCCCACTGTCGACAGTAACCTCGTGCGGAGTACCCAGCTTGGTCTTCGCAGTCCTCCGCCAACTATCAAGGCTTCCACTTCAATTACCTTTGTCCGACCAGACCAACAGCAAAAACGCCCGGCAAGCCCGGCGTCGAGCACCGGCTCTGATGTTATTCTTTCGCATTCACTCGGGGATGGTACTGGCAATGTTTCTTTGGTCATGCCGGCCGCTATACCGCCAGATGCGCAAATGGTCAACTTACGACATGTGGGCGCAAGTCCCGTGAAGGCGCCCAAGGTTGAACAACTGGAAAGCCCGGTGTTGAGTAAGTCTTCGACAGTTATCGGGAACCAGACGCCTTCGAGTCGCGGCGCCAGCGGTCCGCGTCATCCTCCCTCCCAGACGTCGTTATCCCGGCCACCGCCGTTACACCCTCGCGCAGACCGAACGTCGCCACTGCCAGATGAAAGGCGGTCTCGTGTTCTACGAGAGCAACCGCGACCCCAGCCCAATGCCCAGCAAGTAGCCAGCCAGCCACGACAAGAACCTCCATCTCCGCGACGCCGTCCAGTCATGCCGATGCCCTTTCGTACTTACAATCCGCGGGAGCCAGCGCGTGTGCAGCCAATCACGCAGCAACAGAAAGACTCCCCGCCGGCCAAAAAGCTGAAGGTGGATGGACGCTCGTCGCCAGTCGCAATTGGCATCTCTGCGTTGTCGAGGCGAACCTCGCTTGGATCCCTACCGTCTCGCTCAGCACCTTCAGCACCTCCTCGTAGCCCAAGCCCGGTTGATCAGGGTGATGGCGGTTGGCCAAAGTTCCACACTGCACCTGTCATCGATTCGCCGTCTCCTCCACCAGAGCATATCACATTTCCTCCGCACAAGAGCCATTCCCGGGAATACGAGCTGTCTGAACGACCGGGGCCGTACAGGAATTCGCCTTCGCCTCCTCGGGGTGTAAAACGACCTCGAGAGGAGGATAGGCATCGACAACAGCCTCTGTTGTCGCAGCGATTAACGAATGGGCGTGCTGAGAGGACGCGCCGGTCTCCGAGCCCCGTCATGCAATACAGAGATGGTCGTAGTGACTTATTCGATGGCAGTGGTGGTGGTGGTGGAGGACACAGTGGTATTGGACTACTTGGCCGGATGTCTTCGACCAATGGTCCGGAGAATGGCAAGAGTGTATGGCCCCCGGGGTCACCTGTGCCGCCGCCGCACCAGCCGACGAGAGGGATGAAGCGTAGCCGGGGTGGAGGACAAGTGTCTAGTCGTGGGAGTGGGCGCGGACGAAACCTTGCGGCGCGTTTGGCATAAATGAGAAGGAACGAGTAGGCCTCAGGAGCCCAGAGGTGTGTTTGTGTGGTGCTCCGGGCTTTGGCTCATGGGGGTACGTAGACGACAAGGTGAATCGTATTTTCTTTTGTACGCCCCGATGATACCATCGTGTCTTCGCGGTGCTCCCTCTCCTTTTCCTCTCATGAAATACTCTGTTTTACTTTTTTGATGATGTACTGTACTGTTTTGCTTTCGATATCTTGGAGTACTGGTACATGTTCTTTGTAACGATTACCATTGCTGTACATGCCTTTCAGTATGCACTGACACGATGTATAAGTACCGGAAGATGCAGTCGAGTAGTTTCTGTCTTCCAGAACCATGTTCTTGAACGTTATACAATAGCCAATGAACAAGTCTCACCGACGCTTGTGCAGAAGCTCTTGGTCGTCTTTGCCAGCAGCGATGGTAAGCATATACGTTGTGTACGTAGTGCTACTATACAGTAGTGAGTAGTTGTATACAGTTCTGAAGTACTAAAGGGTCGACACTGGACACTGGACATGATGACACCGGCTGACCTGAAAGCACTGCTTTATACTCTAAACATTGACATTCCAACTCTATATTGTGTGACAGATACAGGGTTGCCTGACGTCCCGTAATGAATGAATCGGCGCCTAGGACTGGTCCACAAGTAGTGGCTACCAGTGTCGAGTCTAAGTATTTGTCAATACTACGCAAACGAGGCGCCCTCCTCCCTGGTCCTACCTTGGCAAGACCATGGATATTCTTAATATCCTGAGCTAAGTAGCATTTCGGCGAAATGTGGGGTCAAAGCTCCAACGAGTCGTGCTGGGAGCAAGAAATGTCGAGGAAATGATATTGGCAGTCGCATGGCAAATGGACGATGATTCGTGCACGACACGGTGCCACAGGGCGAGGTATCATTCTAGTTCGTTGATCAACTCGGTGGATAGTTAGGATGAATCATGGCCGCCGCCTCAATTTCAAAAGTAACGTCGACAAATGGCCAGGCAGACTTGGACTGTACTGCTTTGACCACAAGAATATCATGGTGGTATTCGGCGCAGGGTTTGACATGTATAACGTGCGTGCTAGCCTGCGTATTTTGGCAGGTCGCAATTGGGTCAGATTGAAATGGAAAGCATCCTTATCTTCACGTGTACGCCATGTTCTGAGATTGGCTCCCGTGCGATCCTGTGGCGTAATGCAACTCAGCAGAGTTAGTGGTTCCGACTTTCAGCACGTTGGATGCACGTTGGGTGTCGGAATTCCGGAAGTCGCAACTATGGACGCACCGGTTGCACACGGATGCCTCAAATTGGCTTTTGTCGTCCGGAAACTTTGAAAAGTGGAGAGTCTGAAGTGTCCAATTGGACGAAGAGGAATGAAATCATTCATGTGTGGGGGAAACCTGAGCGCGGAGTCGGAGTCGGCGACACGCGACGACGGCGTGCAAAAGGTTTGATAAGCTCGGGACTTGCTCGGGGCCATATTGGGAATAAGGGCATCACGTGGAAAAGACCTTTCAGCTTCCTTCCTCCACAATCCTGCGGTCCATCAGCTTCTTTCCCGCCATCATTGGCGTCGTACTACTCGCCGCTTTCTCGGGACGTCCAGGACGACGCTGGCCTTACCGGAATCAGTGATCTTTGTACGATAATTCGGAAATTTACACGATCCAAACGACTACACGACTTTCATTCTGTATTATAAGGTGCGTGGTACTTTTAATGCATTTTCCCTACAAGTGCTGACGCGTATATCGCGTAAAGTAATGGCGGACCCCTCCCGGCGCGCCTCCCTCTCCGCCGTCAAGCCGAATCAAACGCCAGGCTCAACTGAGCAACAACAATATTCTACCGCGGATCTCTACAGCGTCAATTCGCTCAGTTCATTCTCATTTGGAAATGCATCCAGTACTATCCCCCGTTCAACCACACCACCTATCGGTCCACACGATGTAGATTCCGACGACCACGCCGGCAGCCAGTTCGATGTCACCCCGCGGCCATCCGTATTCAACCACGCTGCTGGCCTGCCCTCGCCCTATCACACCCAACAATCATTGCAGGATTTGCCGGGACCCTCGCACCAAGAGCAATCTCTTGAAGCCAACTCACGCAGAGGATACCATTCACTTTCCCCGTCCACTTCACTGTCATCACTCCCAGCATCCGAAGGCGTCGTGTTCGATGATGAGCTCTACTACTCAGACGATGACAACATCGAAATCAGCTCGGCACGCTTCACGGGCAGCGTCGATGCTCACTCGGTTCGTTATGATGGCAGCACAACAGACTTCCAACGGGCTTCAGCCGCAAGCTTTGCTAGCGGTCATGGCGAACGCCGTGTGAGCCTCCCCATTGCGGTTCCGGACCCCACTGGTGGCCGAGAACGCGAAAACAGTATTCTTACACTGCGACGGCCAAGCAAGAGCCTTGAAAACGAGGGCATCATTGCGAACTCTCTACCCTCACCATCCCCTTCTGCAACCTTCGACTCCGAGGCATCTTCTGTGCCGTCGACAGATAACGACTGGAAGGGCATCCGCGCGCGCCAGGACAAGGGAAAGCAGAAGGCGCAAGACCCGCCACTGATGACTGCACCACCCATTACGATTCCACCATTGTCGGCCAGCTCCCATATGCAAGACTTCGATTTGGACTGGAACCAACTTGGGCGCGGTATCACATCATTTGAACAGCCATCATACACTGCTGGTGAGCCCAGCAACGAATCCAGACGCGGTTCGACGAACTCTCTCTTCCCTTGGCTTCGACGGGGTAGCACATCGACTGCCAGCGTATTCTCAAACGACGATCCTTTCTTTCGCGCCGTGGGAAACCTATGGGCGCCGGACTACCGCAAGCAACAGCGTATGTGGACCTTTGCGCGCGAGCGTTCTGATGGACCGGGCTCGCCAACTGCCCATAGCATCAAGAAATCGCGGGGCAGCTTGGGCGATTCAAGTCGGTTTGGAATCACATCTATCACCAGCGGCGCGCAACGAGAGCGGGACAAAGAGGCGTGGCGAAGTCCCCTTAACTGGAGAGGAATGCCAACAGGCAGTCAGGAAGTATGGACAAATGAACTCGTGGGTCGTTTCAAGGTCGACAGGCGGGCAGCGCCGATGGTCAGGCCAGGTGGAGACAGTGAGTGATGCCTCTTCATGTAGCATGCTGCTCAATCTTGACCAGATCTTGGGTATGGTAACGAGACCAAGCGCCGCCTCATTGTTGAACACTTCCGGGATGGCTTCACACGAACGACGGCTCGAAGCAACGACCCGTCCATGTTGGTTCACAAACATTCGCGGACCATCGCCTTCTCGATCTCTCGCTTCTACAGACATTCCACTAAGAGCTCGCATGTACATAAAGAACACAATAATGTGGCTGCCAACATGGTTCTACTCGCGCCGAAGAAAGTTCAAGAGGCGTATACAAGCACGACCAGCACACGGAGACTTGAAAGCCACGGACTGCTCGAGGATAAACGACCGCCCTCACGGGGCCAACCTATTATTCGCAAAAGACCATCCTTTGATCCGACTGCTAGCACCGGCAGCACTTCTTCGTCGGCTGCTTCCTCTCAGCAAAGTTCGCGCCCCAGCTCAATGAGTGCCAGCTCTCGACGTGAACGTCCCGTTGACTGGGACTCGGATGATGACGAGCCGCCGCCGCCAAAAACACCATATTCAGAGGCGTATGGAGCGGTTGAAAGTTCACAGCTGGATCAGTACCGGGCGACGAACATGGTCGGAATCGACGACTCTTCCAGCTTCCTAGCCCGAATCTTCCGAAGTAACAAGCGTAGCGAGTTTGCGGTTACAAAGCATGTCGTATACGAGCCGGCCTGGTTGACGTTGGAACCGCGAAACAAGGCGGAGCAAACGCAGCGAGTGGTGGACAACCTGAACCAGAGTTTCCAGGAAGTCGGGCTGCTGCAGACTGGCCGGCCGCGAGCAGGGAAGGAAAAGGACAAGAGCAAGGATCAGAAAAAAGAGGTGAAGGGGTCTGGGATATTCCAAGAGATTCCGGACGATGTGTTGTATATGCTGCTGCCGTTGTGGCCGAGCGATACGGACCCTTTGACGGCGTCCCAGGAGATGGGCTATGTGCGGCCGGTGGTGGATAGGCAGTATCTCCTGGTCTGTTACAAGACGAGTGAGGTCACGTCTCCGCGTGGGTCGAAACGGACGAGCCCGACCAGTTCATGGGAGTTGAAGGATCGAGATGGGAGGGACCTTCTCCTGCCTGCGTTCAATGTGACTGGACGAGTGCTTTCACACCGGGATATCCAAGGCTCTGGGATGCGTGTGTCTGAAGGGATTGCGGTGAATGGACCGCTGTCGGAAGCGTATAGCCAGATGCCGCCTGTGCGGAGGGAGGACGAGACGACGACGGTGATGATTGCCATTTGTCGTAATAGGGAGGCGGGCGTGGAGTTTTTGCCAGAGGGTCTTTTGGAGTTGGGGTTGTGTCGCGCGCTGAATGCGTACCCGCCTGGCACGATTGCGGAGGAGGCGGAGGCGATGGGGAAACCGGCGCCAGTGATTGAGCTGACGCCGATTGGGAGGGCGGTTATTGCGATGGCGTGGGTTGGAGGATTGGCTGTGACAAGCTTTGGGCCGTCGACTTAGTCGTTGGCCTGGGTTTGTGGTGGTATTCATGGGTCCTGGGTTGTGTCATTTGTGGGCATGGTGGATACATACATTTACAAGGGCGCTAGTTCAATGATCTTTTAAATCAATAGCTATGTCTGTACAAAGGAGGGATGGGGTAGAAATTTCCACAATCATTACTCAATATGTTAGCAAGCTGTGATGACTTGGGCTTATCGCGCTGCAGCCTGCAGGCGTGAGGGGCGCGTGCCCTTAGGTTTAAAACGCGATCGGTTCTCCACAGCCAGTGGCACTGTGTCAGCCACTGACTTTCAATCTTGAACAGTGACCATCATGAACGGTGCGTTTTGGCGCGCGCGACCAGCGAGATTTCTTAAGCAGTTGGCACACACAGATCTATCTTCTTCTCCTTCAGAACACTTTTTTGAGCTGCCTCCCCCGTTTTCCCAATACCGTGACCGGGACAGTCCAACCTTCGTTGCACCTCCCGCCCTTTTGACCGCACCTCGCTCCTACATCGGTAGAATTGACGATGAGTCGCACGAGTCTGAGCTAGAAATCCGGGAAACCAAGGCGCCTCTCGCCGCCATGTCTGCTCGTCACAACGCCGGCATGGCCAACCACCACCGCGATTTCGCCCTCTCCTACCATATCCATTCTTTGCCAGTGGAAATCCTTCTTATCATCTTTGATTTCCACCTTCGAGAGGTCACGGTGGGAAAGTTTCTAAGCATTCCTCACGACGCACGCTGGACCCTCACTCATGTCTGTAGACGCTGGCGGGAGCTCGTTAGCGGATTCTCAGGTTATTGGTCGCACATCGACACGGACCAACCTGCTCACAAGTGGTCGCCCGGGCATCAAGAGCTCCTTAAGCTGGCCCTCGAACGCTCGGCTCCAGGTCCAATCATCATAAACATCAGCCTCACCCGCATGCCTCCCAAATACCTTCCTACTATCGTGTCCTTCCAAGAGCGCTGGAAAGGCATGGCATTTACTGGCGAAAGCTATAATTTCCGCGAGCTTGGACGACTGGGCCTTCGAAACTTCCCGGCTCTACGATGCCTTCACCTTAGCTTGGTAGCGAGCCCGCCATCTGATAGGGAAATGGGCAACTTAGATGACGAGCCAGGGCTCCCGATATGGGCTAGGGTTTTCAAGATCTTCAGGCTTGCATCTCTCGTTAAGCTGTCGTTCGCGTCCACTATGACCAGCCCTTCCGACATAGGGTCAAATAACACAGACCTGAGACATATCATGCAGTGGCCTACCATCAAGGAGATCATGCTCAGAGAGCATGGGAGCGGTCCCTTCAGCCGGATTTTTCTGCCACTGTGCACGAACCTTCGAGTGTTGATTCTCCACCAATCCTTATACCTTCGCCCTTCTCCTCGTCCGACACATCAGTCGTGTTTGTTACCGAATTTAACGTACCTTGAGGTGACGAACGCCCAGTTCCAACATTTGCAATGTCCCGCCCTCGTACAACTCTGCGTGGGAGGCACTACCGCTTCTGCAGAGATCGTTGGGTGCATACGCCGCTCGCGCTGTAAAATCAGGCATTTTGTCTGGAAAGTGCACAAGTTTAGCGACGCAAAGAATCATCAGCTACCATCGGTGCTACCTCATTTGACAAGCTTCGTTGTTGATGTCCAATCCTGGGAACCATCTATTGGTCCAATCATCAGCAATGTGCTCGAGCCATTCTGCGAAGGCCAAGCACCCACTCTGCACCATCTTGCCACCTTCCGGCTGATCTCCACTTTGGCTATTCACGAATGCACAGGGCAATTATGCACGACGTTTGCCGAGTTCATTGAGCAGCATCCTTCGCTGCTTATGTTTGATATTTGCATTAGGGTCCCAGGTAGTTTGCCCCACCAGTCGTCGCGCGATAAAATGAGGAAACTCCTACGCGAGTCGGAGCTCATGCGACATCTTCGAGAGGGGGAGAGAAAGCGTGGCAAGGCCTTGCTGGTGCGGGATTTTGTAACTGGTACGTTTTTCTGCTAGTTTCCTTTTCGAAAGACTTAAAGTTATCTCATGATGTATCCAGTGTAGACGAAGGAATGGTCAACCTCGGAGCGTGCTTGCAAATCATGACGGAGATTCGAACTCTCAATGACATGCCCTGTAGTCTGTACTTAATCCAACTAATGTCGACAAGTGTATACATGAATGAACGGAATGTACGGCCGTCACCTCAGTGCTTGAATGCCTGAAAACGCGTCGCCTGCACGGAAATCCCACGATATCCCAGCGATATCCCTGGTCTCTGTGGTTGCTCGGTCAACGCGGTGTGTGCTATACACTGTGCCATTCATGAAAGTGCTATTGTTCTGGATCAAGCGTGACTATGAGAGAAGCGTTAAGCAAACTGCCAAGGACAAGATTAAAGCATGGCTAGTCCAACTACCGACGAAGTTCACGTAGGTCATCTTGTCCAGCAAGGTCTCAAATTGACGCTGTCTGTCAGTGACATCAAACTCTTGCCTGCGTGAAAAAACATGTCCTCAGGCGGCTAATTTCAGGGTATCTCACGCTACGAGTGCTTTGTCGCCGCTCATTGTCACCTTTTCGACAAGCTAGTGATTCCACATCCTACATCCAGAGCAAATTTCATTCCATCCGTTACAATTTAGCTTTGCGTTTTCCTATGCCCTTCAGCGAGGTCCTTACAGTCCCTTGCTGTGCCCACCTTTCTCGTAGAAAGCCTCCAGCCTGGTGACAATTCCCGAAAGTGCAGTCAACCATTCATTCAACTTCGCGTCCAATTGCTCCTGGGTGGCCGCGGGACCACCGTTAGGGTCGGCGGCCAGTTTCTCGTAGAATCCTGCGCGGTACGGGCATGCCTTCATAGCGACCTACACACGTTGGTTAGTTTGCAAACCTCAGATGATTTCAAGATATGGACACACAGAAAAGATGCCCTTGACGACAAAGTTGTGGAACTTCTTGAGGGTATTCTCGTATGATTTGTTGAAGGCAACGGCGAGCTCCTCTCCCTTGTTTGCCTGTGCGTTCTGGAGCGCCTGGCAAGTGAAGGAAAGGCCGCGCAGCAGCCACATGAGGCCCTCCGTTGCGACGCGTTTCTTCTCTCCCTTCTCGTTCTCGACGAGCAACTCGAGTGTCGACGACAAGGTCGGGTTTGCCTCGTACCGCGTGCGGACTTTCTAAAGTGGGGTTGAGATAGGTGTTCCGATAACATTGATGGAAGGAAGCGTACGGCAATGTTGCCCCTCAGGTCATTCTGGACGACAGCGAAGGCGGCAGAGCCAAGAACATCTATTCCAGGGGTCAGAATGGGGATGAAAACTTCTGCGCGACACGCACCAAAGAGACCCACGAGGCCATCAGCAGCCTCGAGGAAGGTAACAGTATCGACGCCAGCGTCGGTGATGGGGACGTCAGCGAAGGACTGTCGTGCATTAGGCTTCATTAATAACAGAATCATTTCCCGGGCTAACCTTGACGGTGTCGAGGTAGGGAGCCATCGTTGAAAAGAGTCGGTCAAGATGGTAAGATGGCGACCCTCTACGTGTTGATCGATGTATACACGCCGACGCGCCTATCTAATCTTATCTCGCCGCGATCGTGCTCACAATTTCGCCATTATGTCGGGACAGGACATTCTAATAACATCTTTATCTGTAACCACCATTATCCCCTCGATATATCCACTATGCCTCACGCAGACTCATCCCTGGTCCCAGAAGAGTATGCCTTTATCCCAACAGAAACACCTGTACTCACCTTTTCGCAGAATTGACACCAAGTCTGCATTCTGGGAGCATGTTCACACTCAACTTGAAGCCCTACTCGACCCAGATCTCAACTGGGTACATGCTCTTCCCAGCAATTACTTTAACTCGTGCTCATTGGCGCCCCATCCAAGGTATCCAACCTCTCCAACACATCCTCCCTCGTCTACCACTCCCTCCTCGCATTCCCAAAGTTCTTTGGGCCAGATGACTCAAAGGCCGTAAACTGGTGTGGTACGCGTTATATCCCCCGACATAATCTTCGCTCTAAAGTGTGCTCTCATTCCAGGATTCTACCTCAACGCCCCATACTTCCCCACGTCCAAAAGCACACCCACACCGGCGGCCCCAGCACATCAGAAACTCCTGCTTGGTCCATTCTGTGGAAAGCCAGCCTGCCAATTCATCAATGTCGCCCCAGGAAAAGCTCGCGGCGTTTGCGCAGACGCCTTTGTCCACCGCCAGACAGTCCTCGTTAAAGATGTCGAAGCATACCCAGGCCACATCGCATGCGACGGTTCCACCAAAAGCGAAATCGTCGTCCCTATCCTCATTTCAAATGCAGACGGCACCACCACACCCGTAGGCGTGTTGGACCTCGACTGTCTTGCCCTCAATGGCTTCGACGAGGACGACCAGGCTGGTCTCGAGAAAATCGTCGTTCTCCTCAACAAGACATGCAAATGGTAGAACTAACCAGTACTATCTTCTGGCGGATCATTCACTCACTGTATGTACATAAATACCAATACTGTATTAGATTCTATGCGGCACCGTTAGCCTGCCACGCTAAGAACTCATCATGCAGTTTCTTCTGCAAAGCCCACTCCTTCTGCACCTTCTTCACCTGGTTCTTGCTCAGCTCTTTGCCCTCGCCATCGGTCAGAGGAAGCCCCTCGTCATTCCAAGACCCATACGTCCCGTCCGGGACATTGGGCACCTTGAACAAGTCCGCCGGTGACACACGTCCTTTCTCCAGTTTGGCAATACGTTTCTGGCGTTCGGCCTCAACCTGAGCGGCTTTCTTCGCCACCTTGGCTTCCGCCGCCGCCTTTTTCTCGTCCCGGGCTTTAATCAACTCAGTCGCAGAAACTATCTTCACCAACGCTTGACCGTCTTCGCAAAATGAATCAGAAAGATCCATTCATCAGGGAACTATGCTTACCTTCTTGGTCGTCCAAAGCCACACCAAGCGGTACCAGGTCGGTGTCCCGTAGCTTATCGCAGAGTGCAAGGATATCCTTGAGAGCAGTGTCCCCTTTCTGCATCGCCAGTTGGCGTACACCATCGCGGAAAGTAGACATTGCACGCAAATACGGCATCAAGACTTCTTCCCTCTGTCAAAGAGCGTTAGTCCACGTCTACTGCCCAAGAAAGGGCGACCAGACTCACGTTGACACCAGCCTGTCCCTCGCCGCCATCCTGTCCCCACCCAATCTCTGCAGGACCTTCGCCCTCACCAAGCCCGAACATTCTCAACATCTTGCTGACCCAGCGCGCCGCATTCTCCACAACACTGACATTCAGAGACCTGCCGCGCGAGTTGATATAGACATTCGTCTGAGACACAAGGTCGCGCAGAACATCGAGTGCCGCGGGAGTGTTGAATGAATCGCAGAGTTCGACGCGGAAGTTGTATTGTGCATCGTAAAACCTGAAGCCGGTCAATACATAGGTAGAAGGCTCATCCAACAGACATACTTCTGTGTCAACTCTTGTTCCGGCTGCTCGTAGTGGTGGTATCCGTCCGACGATGAGCCGCTTGACCGCGATACGAGGGCTTTCACATTGACGAAGAAGTTCTAGATGGGTATCAGACCCATCCCGGGAATAACGCATCGGGAAAGCGTACATTGAATGTCGTTTCGATGTTCTTCACCTCGCCCGTCATGAGGCCCTCCGAAAAATCGACCTTGGCATGCCAGAGTTGCGTCAAGAATGCCAGGCGCAACTGGCGCGCGGAAAATCGCTGAAGAATTTCCTATGACCTCAAATCAATTCACTAGCTTCAATCCCGGGCATTGGACCTGCGCACATCGATAGTGATAAAGTTCTTCAACGACTTGCTCATCTTCAGGCCCTCGATATGGAGATGGCCGGTATGCAAGAAGTAGTTCACCCACGAACCACATCCATGATATGCCTAGAAGCCAGTCAGCCCGAGAACCAAGGGTGATGTGAACATGAAGATAGCCCACCTCGGATTGTGCCAGTTCATTGTCATGGTGTGGGAAGGCCAAATCGATCCCACCGGAGTGTATGTCGAGAGTGTCACCGAGAATCGCGCTTGCCATGACAGAGCACTCGATGTGCCACCCAGGGCGTCCGGCGCCCCATGGGGATGGCCATGAAGGCTCCCCGTCCTTCGAGGCCTTCCACAATGCAAAATCTGAGGATGATCTTCGCCCGGTCTTGTTTGTCGCAAGGCCTGTACATTAGTGAGTTTAGGTACACATTGCAGCGTGGTAAGGACACAGACCTTCACCCTCATCCACGAGCTTTCCATTTCCCTTGCTCCATGGCTCAAGTTTGGCGTAATCGTGATTTGGTGCGGCATCGAATGTCTGGGTGTCGAAGTAGACGCTACCATCGAGCTCGTAGGCATAACCGTTTGATATGATCTTCTCCACAAATGCCACAATCTCTGGCACATATTCGGTGACACGAGTGACTGTGTCCGGGTCACGAACACGCAAACGGGCCATGTCCTCGAAGAACCTGTCTTCCCAGTATTTAGCTAGCGTGCGTGAGACGGCAGGGTCCGTCACAGTAGAACCATACTGCAACGCATCAGTAGGTGACTAGATGGTCGAGATGGTAACACACTTGTCTGTCCAATGCAGGCGCGAGTATGTCGCGGGCTTCGTCCACTAGAGCATGAGCCAGATTTTGTGTGTCTGAGCTGCCAGACGCCGAGTTCAATGCATTTGTAGCAGTTTTCAGCGCGGCCAATGCTTTGCGCTGACAGGCCGTCAGTTCATGAACATGGAAAATGGAGGTCCAACGCACTGCAGACGTGCAATACATGTCAAACTTTTCTTCTCGCTGTAGACAAGCCAATTTGAATTCCGCGTTTTTGATGAGGGTTTCGACGTGTTCCCATTTTGCCTCTTCCTCGCCAGCTGGTATCCGTTCGTTTTCGGGTAGGTACTTGGAAACACGGTCCTGAACAAACGCCTGCCATGCTACGCGGACGCGTGCTGCAAGTTCGGGTGTGAGCGCGCTAGTCTCCGCGCGAAACTTATCATAGATGTGGTTTTGGCGTGCGCGAATGATGATCTTGGAAGGGATGAGTCCGTGTCAATGGTGCACATTTGGCGAGGAATGGCGAACCTTGTCGTCGATGTCGGTGATGTTCATGACAAAATGGACGTCGTAGCCGAAATAGTCAGACATGATGCGGAGGAGGACATCTTGGGTCACATAGTTGCTATCGCCAAGTCAGTATTATTGACTCATGGAGGAAGGACTAACGCACCGAGCATGTCCCATATGAGATGCATCGTACACTGTTGGCCCGCAGTTGTACCATTTGACATGGCGCCCATTCTTCGCCACGAACTCTTGCTAACACCAGGTTAGCATGCGTCAAAGCGATTTGTATGTCACGCACCTTTGATTTTGTTAACGAGTTGTACACCTTCAGTACAGGTTCCGGGCGCTCTGGCGTCGGGACCGTCCAAGCGGGTTGTTTTACAGACATATTTCGCGCCAGATGACACGAATTCGACCTTAGAATCGGCGAAATCGAGTAGAATCGATGAAAACGAGCGAAAGATGGAATTGCGACGTGTGCCCGAATCATCCAAGTACAAGCGTGCCGGCGGCATCGTTCCTTTTTGGAACACTTCACGATGGGAGATCAGTCACGTGTGGTTTCTGCAGACCTGCTCCCATGTTCGATACCGAGGGGGTGCCTTGTTTTTTTGGCCTCCATGAATGAGCCAGACGTCCGTGATTTTTGGCGAGATGGAGGTATACTAGCCATGCGAGTAAGTCTCCCCTCGTGACCCTTCTGCCGCGTCTTGTTAACCCGCCTCTGCGCGCGTGCCATACACTTGTACACAGCGAATTCTCGGTCCTGCTTGGTGCGGTAGTAAAATCGGAAAAGTGTGGGGTCATTCTGAGCCTTCCTGCTTTCTGGTCCTATTGAACGCAACACTACATCTGATTTGAAGCTGTCCGTCATAGACGTACGCGCTTGCGTCGTCCGTGACCAACGACTTGGGTGGCTAATACGAACAATAGTGAATGCCCATCTTCTCGGAAATTTGGTTGATAGCTTCCCGCGGGATAAGTAGGCAGATTAAAGATGATGATATTCAAGCACACGGTCTCCGCATAATCAATTTCAGAAGCAGTCAACCTCTTCGATATATTACTCCCCACAAGTTGCCGTTGCCTTCTCAGGTAGGCTCAACACTCAAGTCCTTCTACCTGGCAAGCGCCCAGCAACCCTGTGATTTTTTAGGTGAGTGTTCAATGTGCTACCGATGGTCGCCGTCTCGGAGATTGAGAACTTTTGCAACCAAAGCTTGGACATGCCTCGCAAGTATGCTGTTTAGTTGGGTCCAATGTTGTGGCGCGGCCCGTTTCTCCAGACCCAAACTCCTTGTTCTTCTGTCCGTACCGTTTAGCTCTGCCCGGGTCGCACATGAAAAGCGATGCTAATCTGAATGACCCCATTCTATCTCTTGGTAACATCTGGTAGCATGATTTGGCTAATTCCGTGTAGGTAGCTCCCAGGGAGACGCGGTGACATCCGGCATTCACGGTTGTGAATAGAAAGAACCAAAGATTAACGTATATTGTAACACACACAGAACGTCACCGGTCACCGTCTAGATTTGTGCGTGCCCCGCCATTTTCGAACCCCCGTCTGAATGCAGAGTCGTCGGCGAACAGGTTCTACGGCTCGAACGGTGATCCCCACTCGGATCTCATGAACTCTCATTCGCCTGATAAAGGCTATTCAAATCGCTTATTTTTTCGTTTGCCCATTCCTTCAGAAACCATGAACCGAAAGACTGTGACCATCGGCTTGATCGCAAGGGCCTTACTACGTTCTTCCACGATGACCCATAAAAGTCCCAGACTCCTTGGGTCATAGCACTTAGTTTCGCACCCTATAAAGCCAGACGCCCCTTCTCCACTTCGCATTCTCTTGTACTGCAACCGTCACCGTTCTACAGATAGCCAGCCACTTATAAAGGACCTCGATCTTGTCCACACCGTTTAACTTTCTCCCCCGACACCGTGAGACCGCTACTATGCAGCGTCCTACTTGCACCAACCTGCGCGTGCGCACTATTGCGGACGCCCACGCCATCTTCCATGCTGTATCGCTCAACCTGCTACCCATCGTCTCGCGTCGCTTGGACACAGAAGAACGTCGTGCGATCGCTTCTGGCTATGTCTTCGTCTGGGAAGAACGGGGCCCAAACGCCGAATCGTCTTGTGTATGTTGCCTTCCATCGCCTCCTTCGGCGTCCAGCTGACATTCGAGAAATCACAGCTAGGCATCGAGCGATGGACAGATTCAATACGATGGGGACCTAGTCGTGTGAAAGATGTAAGTGTTTTGGACAACTGCCCGGGATTTACAGCCGCTCACAGCCTGAATCCTTAAGGAATTCCTCTACTATCAAGAGAAATGCACAGAGTCCGCGGACGCTGACTGCATGACGTCGGACTCGGACACTACGTGAGTCGCCCCCCATGCTTTGGTGACAATCACAGAGCTCACAGCAGCGAGTTACAGTGGTCATTCCCCAGAGGCCAGCGCTGCACGACATGTTTTTCGAGACCACCTGATAAAGCAAACCTACTCGGTCTTTGTTGAGACCCCGCGAGGCAGAAGGAAATGGCATTTGAGTACGTATGAAACCAACCCAGCCTTGCATTTCATTCACAACTCTTGATAGTCGCGTATTTCACGCAAGACTCACTCAGCTACCTGCGCACGATTGACGAGATGCCCGGAATCGCAAGCGTCTACGTGCCCCCGGGCAAGTACAAGAGTGCCCGCTCAGCCAAAGGCCGACCCCGGGATAGCATAAGTGGATGCGACCCGTTTGCGTCGACAAAAGCCATCCACAGCCCGCCGCAATACTCTCCGTATCCGTCACCGGCAGCACACGCCCAGCATGCCATGGCCGTCGACCACGTACTGCACAAGTCCAACGCCCCGCGGGGGGCCGGCGCGGGGAAGCTCGCGCCGCTGGCTTACCTTCAGAACATCCCTCCACCCCGCAGACACCCCGCAGACGAAGAAGCATTGAACGCACTGCAAGGCCGCTTAGTTAAATGACTACATGGACCCTCTGCTCGTCCGAGGCCCTAGCAGCCTTATTACACCTCAACTGCTTTCATCGTCGGCGTCTCTCCGTCGCGTATAGTTATTGCTTTGCCTTGACAACTGTATTGGATACTGCCTTTTTTTTCACAAGGGACTGGTCTTAATATTCTTTGGGGGAGGTGGGAGCGCTACTTGCACGTAGATCCCATACCCTGCATCCTCATTCCGTGTAATCCTAGTTACTCTACGCCACAGCTATAGTTCATTGTGATTTTGTGTTCTGCGTGTGCCCAGTAGTGGTTCATGCACATGAAGTATCCCATTTGTTCGTGCGATGATAGGCGCAGGATTTACCGCCGGCACTCGCGGCTACATCTCCGCCAGTCCGGGGGACCCTCGACTTCATTTCGCCAGTCCCGCTTATTATGTACCCAGTATTTTTGCACCCCATTAAACTTACCGGCAGACGGGTAACTTGCTGTCAGTGTGCAGCGTATGTCAACAATAAGGATCTAAGCCTCGAGGAGCTTGGTTATTTACACAGTCGTGCGTCGTGAAAGTGGGAGATGGGGTGGACACTGGATCCAGACTGCAGTTGCTGTCTGGCGGCAACATTGTAGCCCCAATGTGGCGCGGAATTCATTATTTCCCACGTGCCGAGCGCACATTGGCTCAAGCGGAACATCGCACTTTCGGTATCATGGAGCGCCTTGAAGCGGGGCTGAATGAAAAGTGACAATGAAATGTGAAGTGTTGATAGCCGGAGGGAAGTTGCACCAAGGTTGCACCCAAGTTGCACCCTGATTCCGTGTCGGGGGGACAGCAGACTGTGTATAGCAGCACTCGAGCTGTCCTGAGCTGTTTCTGAGTTTGTGGTGGGCCTCGAAGGACCCTTTGTATCGGTGTTCAGATAATCCATAGAGGGTCCCCTTGTTGTATGATCTCAGCAGGTGACCCAACAAGCGAATGGCTAGAACACTTCAACAATACACTCCTGCGGCATCTCCAGAATACCTGCGTGCCAACAGGCTTTTTATCGCATACGCAGTCTGGCTGGGGTGGCGCGATAATAGCTCACTGATGAGGAATGGAAAGCTAGATAGAGGTTTGGAGGCCCAGCCCTCAATTTGCCTTGAATTCTCCGGTCGACGGTGAACAGGACAAGCGCCCACAGGTACCCAAAGGAATGCAGGCAACCACGGATTGCATTTTAGCTGTTTAAAGTTATAAGAGGTTGTCCTCATGGGTGTGAACGCTTTTGAGGGGCCGCCGAGAGTGCAAGATTGCTTCCGGGGAGGCTGATTGACCCGCAAACTGATTCCATGGAAGCTTTTACATCAAATTCAGAGAGAAACACGATAAACGGCACAACGTGCGAGTTGGGGGACCTTTCCTCTCTTGTTTCGTCTCTTCCACGACGGGGCCCAAAGTCGAGTACCACCGTCGTGTCTGCGGCTGAGTCCACCTTTTGGCAAAGCGATGCAGACGCCGACGTGCACGAATGTCCGGATCCGGTCCCTCCAGGACGTTCACAAGATTTTCGCAGCCGTCCAGCGGGGATGGCTGAGAATGATTACGAAGCGGCTCGACGCCGACGAGCGGATGGCGCTTTGCTCTGGCAACATCTACGTCTGGGAAGAGCGCGGCCAGAACTCTGAGGTCACCGGCCTCGGCATGGAGCGCTTCACGGAAGGACGGCGGTGGAGTCCCAGTCGCGTTCGAGATGTTGGTGTCCCATTTTGCCCTGCAATTTTAATGCGCTTTCCATCCCATGTATCTGACGCCTGGCCCTCAAGGAATTTCTCTTCTATCGGGAGATGCACACCGACAACAATAGGTACGCCATCGCTCACGTCGCACGAAGCACTAAGACCAAAACAAGAATGACAGCCAACCTGCGCGTGGATGGGAACCACTGATCAAACAGACATACTCCGCCCTCGTCCAGACAGAGCGCGGCACGCGCAAATGGCATCTCAGTAATACATTTCCCTCATGTATATCCCCGACCGTTCGACTGACGTCCGATTGTGAACAGCTGCATACTTCACCGAAAGCACGCTCGACAGCCTCGGTACTATCGACGCTATCTCTGGTCTCAAGGAGCTCGTCGTCCCCGAGGGCACCTATGTGAGCCAGAAGTCGACAAAGGCACGGAATACGACGAGCCAGAAAAAGAAGAAGAAATCGGCGGTGACAAGGACGTATGCTGGCTTCCCTCCATCGACCAGCATGCTCCAAGCCCAGGGCTCGTCCCAGCCTGTGCATATGTTTGATCCTTATGCGCCTCGGCGTGCCAGTGATGCATCCCAAGACCCTTCATCATCACAGGACGCCGCTGGGCAAGGATCATCCTCGTCTGCAGCCCCCATTATCCCCCCACCACAGGTAGTCCAAAGTATGGCGCATGCTACAGACTATGGACAGACACGCTACGGATCGTACGAGAGCCCGACGATGCCGCCGCCGCCGCCGTTTTCGCTCTCGGCGCCCCGGCCTCAGCATCCATCGACTCCACTCATGACTTCCCCGCACATCCATACAGGAGGTTCTGGGCAGGCCTATTCGCCGTACATGTCCCCTGCAAGCTACCCATCCCCAGGCTCGTCCTCTGGATCATCCAGCTCCCATTCTTCCTCTATGCACGACCGCCCCAGCCCAGTGACGTACATGGCCTCGACGCGCCAGATGGCGGCCTCAGGCCAGTGGTTCGCGGCGGATCCCGAGCCGTCGGTCGACGCCGCAAGCTACGACGCGTACCCATCACACGCACCCTACCCGTACAGCGACACTCGTTCGTCCTACCATAACCCTGCCACTTCAGCACCCACTGCCACTACGACAACAACAACAACTTACACATACGACTTACAACAGCCGCAGCAGACAGTATACGCGGCGACGGCAGCCGAGGGCGCGTACAATGAATTTCAAGGCCCGCCGTCACCCGTGTCGGATGATGGACAGACACAGTGGCTGGCACGCGGCCAGATTGGTCCCTCCCGCGACCTCGCGCCTCTTCACTTGCTTCAGCGGACCCATCCTTACCGCCGAGACCCTATGGATGACAAGGCGCTACGAAAATTGGAGACACCCTAATACTTGTAAACGAATTCTAACGCTGCTTCTTACCTTCAAATTGTCCAAATACTTTGTATGTTACCATGGGGTTGAATGGGACAGTGTACCTTATGTATAAACTTTTTCTACGGTAAACTGGGACGTTCTCGGTCGGAATTACTGCATTCGTTGACCAGAGGCTATTCTCCAGCTGGCCACGGCCACTGGTAAAGTCCGCAGTGCGCTCAGGTGTCTGCAGCGTCGACAGGCATCTTCAAAAGCCGTTCAGAACTCGTCACATCTTTCCCACAATGCAAGTCTTATGACTTTATCGTCAACCTCATCTTCTCACGCATTCTTCTAGTGAATGGGTTGACCACCGGTCAAAGATGCTGGATATTGCTCAGTTGTGTACAGTAGATGTGCAGATGGATGATATAATAGCGTGCGACAGAATGCAATAGTTAATGGGGTGAGTATAAGACGAATCAATGTCTTCCTTGCCTTTACTGGCCGGTGCACCAGCTGACAGGTCGACAAGTCTACCATTCGAGCTCTCTGCGGAAGGGGTCGTTAGTAAGGATACACGCTTGACCAGGGAAAAGGCCGTACCCGGAACATTTCTGGAAGAGGTAGTCTTTGCCATTCACATGGATCATGCCGTCCTTGAGAGTGAGTTTCCATTTGTTCTTCACGCGCGCGACCTGGACCATGTGAGTGTTGGCTTCCATGACTTAAGAAACAGGCCTACCTTGTCGTACGTGCAAAACACGATGTCCGAATCCGCCCCACCCGCGTCCTCATTATCCGCCTCGTTTTCGGTGTCCGAATCGTCAAGGTCACTGTTGATAGCATCTGACTCCTGCGTAGAGGTCGACGGTTGAGAAGGTTTGGGCAGAGAGGGATGATTGGAATGCGGGGCAAAGGTCGGCTGGTCATCGGAGTCGTCCGAGTCATCCGAGGGGCCATCAACTTGTGGAATCTGTCTCTGTGGTTGCGCTGGGACAACATGAACCCATAATCATACCGACCCAGTGGTTTGCATACCTGGAGGACGAGCTTGTTGCTGGGCCGCAGAGATAGGCTGGTTGAAGCTAATGGGCGCACCATGCCCTTGCATTGCAGGAGGTGGGCGGAGATGGCCGAGGGAAGGGCCAGGGAGGGATTGCATTGCGTATTGCATTTGAGGTGCAAGCATGTAACGGCTGTCTACTGGCTCCGTCTTCACTGGATGTTGGGCATGCATGGCGGCTGCATAATAATGGTGATTCTGCATAAGCATGGACTGGGGAATGCTATACGGCGCGGCGGCTGGTGGTGGAGGTGGTTGATGGATCTGTTGCTGCTGAGGGGTTTCGAACTCGGCTACATGCGAAGCAATGATCTTCTCCTCCCATTTCTATACCAGGATATAGACGAAGGTAAACGCAGAAGATGGAGAACGCACAGCCTGGAGAGTCGCAAGGATGTCCTCCGAGACACCGAAGTCCTCAAACTCCGACTTAACGGTAGTAATCACGTCGTCGATAACGGCGCGATAGACGTTGGGCTCAAGGACAGCGTTACTCTGCCTGCTGACTAAACGGTGTGGCTAGCGCTCTGCTCACCACAATTTTATTCGACATCTCGACGCTGGCAAGAGCTCGGGGCGGGTGTCGGGCGACACGGCGGCGGGCACTGCTGGCGTGGTGGTGGTCGGGAAGCAAGGGCCTTTCCTTTTATACTGACCCGGTTCTGGAAGGTGGGCTGCGTCAGCTCCCAGGCACGCCATCAAACTCGCACGCCACCGGCACGCCCGGCCGAGTCACGTTTTCTTCCCCTGCGCCACTATTTGTAGTTACACGCCCTTGCTGCAGACTTATGACGCTTCTGACGTGCTGTCTGGGGCCTTTTCAATGTGACGTATGATTGTTTTATAGCCCTTATAAAAGTCTCCCCGTTCCCATGCCTGCTCGGCCAACTCATCCAACCACCCCACTCCTGCGATGCCTCTTTTCAAATCCAACCGCCCTGTAACCCCTCCTCCTGCTCCAGAACCCGAGCACAAGAGTGGTGGCCTTTTCCGCCGTCGCTCGCACTCGCCTGCCACCACCCAGGACTCCTATCGTACTTCAGAAACTAGCCAAACCAATGGCGGTTTCTTCGGCGGTCGGCGCAGCAGCCGTGATACCCATTCCTCCGACTCTAGCCTAGGCCGCTCCAACACGACCTCCACCAAGAAGAAAGGTGGATTCCTCGGCATTGGTGGTCACCCAGACGTGTCCCAAGATCCAAGCATCATGGCTGCTCGTCGCAAGGTTGCAGAGGCCGAAGAATCTGAACGTGCTGCAGATCGCGCACTTGCTGAGGCGCGCGCCAGTGTCCGTGATGCGCGAGAGCACGTGAAGTATATCGAACGTGAGGCTCACGAGGAGTTCGTTTGTCAGCCATTCCCATTGTTCTTTACTGATCTTACATAACAGATCACTTCGCGCCAAAGCCAAGCAGGCTGAGGCCAAGATTATCCACAAGACCGTTGGTAACTTGGGTCGCCACGGTTGAAGCAATTATTCGAGATACCCTTTGGACTGTACTTACTATCTTTGGAACCGAACGTTTACCTGATTTCTTCCGAATCTTACTACCCTGTAATTGTATCCTTAAATGAACCGCTTGCTTCTCCTACCATCGTTGCCGCAATCCATTGGGCGTTTTACCGTCGCTTCGCAACGTCTCTTTTCTACTGCTAGATGACCATCTACTCAGGCATCGGGCAGGGAAGGTTGATCACCGACTTCCTGGTATGGGAACCTAGTGTGGAATCTTGTTATGGTAGTCGAAGTCTGCTTTTATGGGATGTACTCTGGCCTCGTTAACTTCGCCCGCGGACATTATTTCCCGCATCTCCGAGTGTGTTAGAGTAATAGTAGATTGCTCAATCTGGCCGTCAGACTTATACAAGCCAAGGATATCGATGCTTGGCAAGTACTGTGTAGGACAAACACTGGGCCACATCTCTGGCCAGAGTCGCACGCCGCAGGATTATCAGCACCTACCAGCTCGCACACGCCGAGGAGATTGGCAGAGTAAAGCATCCAATTTCGACCGGCGAGTTGAACGCACCGTGACGATGTATAATTCACCATAGAAAGCTAAGATGGGACCCACCTTTTGTGTGACAGTACCGCTGTAGACTCCAAGTGACCTCTTTATCATCCGACCCGAGACCCGTTTTTCATGCTCAGATTCGCGGTTGTGTCGGAAATGATGTACCTCCTGCCGTTGGAGCGTAGAGCTACATTATGCGACGGGGAAATATGGGTGCTCTTTAACGAAGTATCTGCCGGGTGCCCTCTCGGAGGTCATGAGCAAGCGCAGCACAAATTTCAGCATTCAGCTCTGACGAAACGAGACTATGTGATAGCACAACCCTTCAGCTCTCAAAAAATTGTTGTCCTCTGCTACCATATATTCTTGACCATAGTGAACCGCGTCATCTCTTCTATTCGTGGTCTTCTTCCTCTGGCAATACCCTCGCCGATATCGACCACACGGACTGCATCATCTCGAGGGTCATCCAGCATGCTCTTCAACTGGGCATTGTACACTCTCTCCTCCTTGCCTTCCCCAATCGGCGGTCGCCCGAAATCGTTCTCCGTATCTTCCGCCCTCTGCCTTGCATCGTCGCTCTCCTGCCGCATGGTCGCATACCCAACCAGATTGAGTCCAAGAATGAGTTTGAGGCCAAGGAAGCACAGCCAAAACAACAGACCAAGGAGCCCCACCAAAGCATCGAAGGGTGGGAAACTCTGTCCGAGGATAAGGATAGTCAACACCGCCAACGGAAGTGGCGCGAATCCAAGTCGTCTTGCAACCACTGGGCTTTGGTCGACATAACTATGCATCCTCCGCCCTACGGCGCTCCCCGACGTCAAATCGCGACACAGCACGTCCATGAATCGTCCATACACCGACGGACGGATGTGGTTGAACTTGGTAATAAACGCATGCTTGAGCGAGTCGACGACGCATTCCGAAAGGAGGACGGCGATGACTGGATATCCTATTGTCCAGAGCAAACCGGCCTGCGCCCACCCAAAGCTCCGCGGCAGGAGCGCGTCGATCTCGAAATGCGCGGCGCTCCCTGTGAGCTCGACTAGGTTGCGGAATGCGACGGTACAGAGCATGAGGGTGAGGGTGAAACGCTCGACGATGTCCGCGCACGTCAATTGAAAGAGGATCTCCTTTTCGAATTTCTTGAATACGGACGCCTTTATTTCCACAAATTGATTCGAGACAAGAAGGGTGAGAAGCGCGTTGTCGTACGAGTTGATGGCGACGTTGAGTGAGATGAGGTGGTAGATGGCGACGAGTGAATGGACAACGGTATATCCTGTGGCCAAAAGGAAGTATAGGACGGTTCGGAAAGACGTCGGCGTCAGGCTAGAGCGCGAGAAAAGACAATCCAAAATGTCTTGGCCAATGGACGCGCAGAGGCGATCCGCTATCTCTAGCGCGTTGAAAATGACATATAGCTTGATGGTATCCTGGCCGCGAATGGTATGATATATCTTGCTCGCGTCGGTGAGTGGTAGACATATTGCGACAGTTGTGATGAGCAGAATCATCCTTAGAAGGTCCGCCTTCTGTGATGGTGGGATTCTTTGAAGAGAGAGCAGGCGGTATACAGCCAGCACGAAACGGATAGGCAGCACGGTGAAGGTGTAGAGAAATGAGTCTAGGCAAAGTAGGAAGCCGAAGCCCACAATCTAGTCAATTCAGAAACAAATAGTAGCATGAGACCTATAACGCGCCTGTTCAATAGCAATTGGGATGCTCAAAAAGTTGCTAACGCGCTCCCACTTCAACTCCTGGTGTGAATCGAAATCCGTAGCCAGAAGCTCCTCTCTCAAATAATCCCACAACGAGAATGGCGGTACTTGTACGTGAAAATCGTGAAATGCATGGAAGCCTGCGGTAGGTGACGCCTGGGCCGTGGAGGGTGGTGATGGTGAAATGGGGGTCGGAGGCAACGACGCGTACGCCAGCGGAATGGTGTTGTCATTTACGGGCATAGCAGAGCTCAGAGAAGCTGGCCTCCGTCTCCGCCATCCATCTGACTTTGGTGTTTTGCCCTTACGTGCCATTTTCCATCGCGGTGGTAGAATGAAGACAGCCAAAAGTGCTGATCCGGGTGAGTGATCCGGGCTCGTGGCAAGTACGGCCCGGGACACACAACAATGAACGATTCGTGCCACTCGAACTTGAGCTTGACATTCCTAAGCCCATCTTCCCAGCTGTTAAGAGAAACGTCTGAATTGCAATATTCGAGAAATCAGTAAATATTTCTATATCGTACTCTAGTGACGCTAGTGACGCTGTGAGGGATAACCTGTGTAGAGCCAAATGATAAATCTCCTGAACCAAGAAGCTCGTTCACTTAGGGTGCTTCAGTCGTTTGTGGCGGATCAGCGAGCTTGTATCCTTATATGTCTTCCCGCAGTGCGGGCATGTGAGAACAGTTGCACCAGCGTGTTTTTCCCTGTGGTGGCCTAAAACTCACGTATGAACCGACTCGCCCAATTGTGATGATGTGCTGTGTAACAGGAGTAGTACCCACCGTCCGGAGGAAAGTGTGTCAGGCTCACGTCCAGCAGAATCTGGCGAATAGCTTGGATACTTGAAGCCATCATCGGTGGAGGTGAGAAGAACAGAGATGGTGTAGGCATGTTTGACTCGACACTGACATCGGTCTGCGCTGCTAGAGGGACAATTGATGGCGGAGGTGGATGCAGTGGCTGAATTTTGCTTACTTCTCCGCCTCGGAGAGGGCTAGCAGCACTGACTATATCAGTGTCATCGACGGATGTGAAGGTCGAACTCGAAGAGTGCAGTCCAACTCGGCCTCTATTGGCACCCGGATCAATGCTCGGACCGCATGCGATCACCTTTTTTCACCCTCACTATCAAGTGCGCCTCGTTCGTTTGCCTGTGCTAACGTCCATGGGGAGAAAATAACCACAACACCCCGGCCCATAACTAAACATGGATATTGAAATGGAGCTACCTCAAAAGCGGTTCAAGGTAAGCCATCCAGATCTACATAACCAAATGTACGCCAAACATATTCGGTAGTATCAATCCTTGGCCAGCCAGCTCAAGGATGTGCATCTTCCCACTGCATTCGAACAATCCAAGAAGGATCACGACTTTGAAGTGCGCCATATTTTGTAGCATCCATTCCCCATCTGCTAAACGTACTTCTAGGACTCGGAGTGCCAATTTTACGATGCGTTGACCCACTGGAGGCAACTGAACCTTTCTCCCTCATTCACTGGATTTGCGGACCAAGTGGAATCCCTGTCTGGCTCACTTCCACTTCTTCTACATCACTGGCGCGAAGTCGTCGACATATGGATATCGTCGACCAAGGGTTCAGATGATGAGGGACTCAACCCACTTCTCGAGTGCGTGCTATATGTGCCCTGAATCCATTTGTCTAAAGCGCCTACAGTCTTCTCCAAAAGTTAGTCATAGATCTCCGAGGGACGTTATTGCCAGGATATAGCGACATCCTCCACACACTGCTCACCCTTTTGCCAAAGCAACTCTCCGCCGCTGTTCTCACTACTCTGCTGGCATCGCTGAGCATCACTTTCAAACACATCCTAGTGCCAACTACGGACGTAGACCTCGTGGAAACGACTTGGACTGCTCTTCGCGCCGCCATCGCCAAAAGCCAACCGGAAGTGCAACGATCCGTCGCAGAGGTCTGGGGCTCCCTTTTGCGCAGACTAAAGAGTGCAACACGCGAGAAGGCCGCCACCCTTGCCGCCAGTGACCTGGTCGGGATAGAGGATGCTGTAGCTTGGATGTTCGTATCCGCCAGCAAAGTATGGACATTACATTTCTTCATCATAAAAAGCTCATCATCCATCTGTAGTCGGTCTCGCAAACCCTTCATACCGCGGTACCCGGAATTATAACACCCGTATTCGACGTCTATATGTCTTGCGACGCTGCAGTCTTTGACGTGACCTACACCCTACTTCGACGCGTCCTCACCTCATTGATGCACCACGTCAAAAACTCGGCTGGCTTTGCACCCCTTAGCGATATTCTCACCCCGCGCTTTGCTGCGCTAACGGCGGAGTCTGCCCCGGATACCGTACGCCGGATGGCTGAGCTCCTTGCGATAACTTGCTCTGTGCGCCAAGGCTCAAGAATGGCTGGTACGCATGTAGTCTCTGCTTTTAGCAACCTCTGACATTGTCTATAGACAAGCAGCTTGTTACTGTTGCTACAACGCTTCCTCTCCTTCGCCTGGACGAGACAACGTCGACTGCCCTGCTCAAGCTCAGCGGCGCCGTTCTGGTTAGCTCCTCTGGTGGGATGGCTCTGTGGATGGGTGCTGGACGGAGATATCTTGAGAACTTGTGGGCAATGGTGGGCACGAATCCGGTCGCGACCAAGTTTGTGCTTGAGCTTCATGGTATTCTCGTCGAGGCCAATTGGGGAGGCTGGAAAATGATCGCACTTCCGGCACTCCTCAAACGCGCGCCATCACTCCTCGAGACGCAGCCTCTTGAAGCTCTGCGATTGCTGGCCAAGGTGAAGGACGAGGGCAAGTTGGGTGAAGTGGATGTCATGTTCAAACGCGGTTTGGAAGGATGGGTTAAAACATACTTGGCGAAAGAGGAACTGTATACGGCAGAGACGGTAAGCCTCTATGCTCACCTGGATTCTTGTAGCTGACTACTCTTTC
Organism: Cylindrobasidium torrendii FP15055 ss-10; assembly: GCA_000934385.1. Classification (NCBI taxonomy): domain Eukaryota; kingdom Fungi; phylum Basidiomycota; class Agaricomycetes; order Agaricales; family Physalacriaceae; genus Cylindrobasidium; species Cylindrobasidium torrendii. The sequence continues at coordinate 107,643 of KN880465.1, forward strand.
AAGGTCACCGTCCTCACCTATGTCACGAAACTTTCGAGCTGTCTCTCGGAAGAGGTCACCACTACCATCATCGCTTCTATCAACAATATACTCTCCTCGAATATGGACATCGACGACAACAACATCCAGCGCGATACCCTAGGACTCTGCCTGTCGTATGTGTCTACACGGCAGCGGTCTGAGTGGTCAAAACAGGTGGACTTGCAGGCATGGACGGTCAAGGTTGTTGGCAAGTGGTCAGACGCAGCGAACATTCTCGAGTCAACATTGGACTTGCACCAGGCTGCGGGAAATAGGTCAGTCGTTTCTCATTCGAAGCATCCAGATGGTGACTCCCTATAGCCATGGTCTCCCTTTCGATGAGGTCTACCCCCATTTACGGACAGCCATCCTTTCTCATGATAGCCTGCTGAGACTGCAAGCGTTAAAGCTACTGGAGGCATCCGCTGGTGTACCAGAGGCTGTGAAACGGTGTTTGTCGGGAGAGGAGGTTTCGCTTGATGTGCAGGGTGTGAGGGAACGCACTCTCAAGATTTCTCGTTTAACGCAGGTGAGCAGGCGAATGTAGCTATTTTTCGAGGTAATTGACATCACATTCGCAGGGCAATACTTCGAACGACATTGCTGTCGAGATCTGTATACGTTGGCTTCTAGCACAACTCAAGGTCAACTTGAGACCACTTTGGAAACCAGCGGCCAGCGCACTGGCTGAGTTGGCGCAAGGAGGTCACGGCGACCAGGTGTGGGAAATGATTTGGGCAGAGTTGCAGGGTACGAGTTTGGTCAAATCTTCTGTCTCAGGCGGACGTGAGAAGCGCGAAGAAGATGAAGAGGACTGGGAAGACGAGCGGACGTGGCGAGATCCATCTGCGCACAAAATGCGTGTGATGGTACGAGATTGGCAAAGTGACCCCTTGGGCTCATCCTCTGCATTAACGGTATGTTGCCATCCATACTCCATAGCTCGTCTGCTGATTTAACTCAGTCGCATAAAGTCAATTCGCGCTTCGACGGTCGCACATACGTGCTAGGCATTCTAGACACCCTCGGACATTGTCCGTCATTGGCAGAAAAGCATAATCGCGACCTTGTACCGTTCATGCTCGCTCAGCGCACCCAACTTGTTCAGCAACGCCAACACTTCGTCGCCTACCTCACCCTCTTTGCCAAATTCTCAAATCCGAAGGCCTGCTTCCAGACGGAACAACTACACTCAATGTACCTCGACCTGCTCGCGCATCCCGACCGCAACCTGCAAGTTGCCGCCCTATCATGCGTCCTTTCGTACAAGACGCCAGCGCACGCCAATTGGGCAGACAAACTGAAGGCCTTGCTGGACAACACCCGATGGCGCGATGAACTCACGGGCTTGGAGTTATATGATGCACCTCCAGAGGTTGTCCAAGTTGTCATCCGGATGCTGTACGGTATTATGCTTGAGCGTAAGGGCAAGTCGCGCAGAGGCAATGAACGCCGTGCCACAATCCTGGGCATTCTGGGTTCATGTAGCGAAGCGGATTTGAAGGTATTGGTCCAGCTCATGCTGAGGTCTTTGGAAGGCGAGGGGGAATCGGACCGGCAGAAGGTTGGCTTCTTGACACTGCTGGGAGACGTGATGAAGAGTATGAGTTCCCGCCTGCTGGTTTACTGGCCTCTACTCTTGGACCAGACGCTGCGCCTCTTACAAGGTGCACAAGCGAAGTTGGAGGGCTCTGCAGTACAAGACGCTGAGGAAGAAGATGAGGAAACGGAGGAGGCTGACGAGGGATCCGGCCGCGGGACGAAGAGCACAAGAGTAATTCGCCAGCTCGCCATCAAACGCATGATTGATTTCTTCCTGGTCCCTGTTGACTTTGACTTCGAGCCATACGTCAAGACAGCGTTCGAAGTTGCCATCTCCCCTCGCGTACCTCTGCTGGATCGGGAGAATACACAGTCGCCCTCGACTCTGCTCGAGCTATTCGGCACCTGGTCACAGTCGGCTGTCCATGCAGCATACCTCGTCCAATACAATGCAGATCTCCTCCCAAAGATATATGACTGCCTCATCGCCACCAACGTCAAGCCACCTGTGGTCCTCAAGGTATTTGACATCGTTGAGAACCTCCTCAAGATCGCGGCCGAGGAGGAACACATCATCGCCACGGTCATTCGTCCTCATATTAGCCACCTCCTCTCCAACATGGCTATCATGGCCGAGCGAGTGAAGGGCACAGAGGACGTTCTGGCGCAGCGACAGATCAATGTCCTTTCCCAAATCGCTCAGTACGCATCCAACCCTGACGAGGCGAAGACTTTGTTCGACTTGTTCTCTCCGCTTCTGCGGAAATCGTTCCGTGTTGTCAGCGAGAAAATCAAGACCGATATACTCAAGATCATGACGCATCTCATTCCTCTCATTCCAGAGCTGGCTGACTCGACGACGGACGTGTATGGACGCCTGCATGCCTCATTTGGGTCACTGCTAGGCTCGCTTCGCCAACGAAATGCTCGCCTGGCCCTTGCGAGTGCGTTCCAGAGCCTCGCTGTTGTCAATACGTCCCTGCAACCCATTGCAACTCTTGTTGAGGACTGGAACGCTTTCTCGCAGAAGCGTGTCGACGAACCTGATGCCAACCGCCGGATATCAGCGTACTCGACATTCCAAAGCAAGACATGCTCTTCTATCCCGATTATGGACTGGGCCATCGTCCTTTACCAGGCTCTTCATGACGTTCATGACGCCGAGGAGCTGGCAATCCGGACGAGTGCCGGGTCGGTCATGAAGTTGTTTGTGGACATTGTTGCTGCGCAACCTTCCCGCGAGAACGAAGCCATATTCGCTCGTGTACTACTCCCTGGAGTGAAGAACGGTCTCCGCTCCAAGAATGAACTTGTCCGCGCCGAGGTTCTTGTTGTCCTAGCCCACGCTGTTCAGAACTGCCAGACCATCAGCACCATGCAGGACATGCGCACTCTACTTGCAGACGGCGATGAGGAGGCTGGCTTCTTTACCAACATCCACCACGTCCAAATTCACCGTCGTTCTCGTGCGCTACGACGTCTGGCAGACCTGTGTGATGAACGTCCTATGCGCTCCGGCACGCTCACCGACTATATCCTTCCCCTGGTCGCCAACTACATCGTCATTCCAACCTCGACAAACCATCACCTTGTGAACGATGCAATTCTGACGACTGGACGACTCGCGAAGCATTTGGCATGGGGAGCATACTCGGCGCAGGTCCAGCGGTACATGCGCTTGGCCAAGGCAAAGGATGAAGGCGAGCGGATATATGTTAGGACACTGGTGGCCATTTTGGACCATTTCCATTTCCCTATGGACGAGTCAATTGAGGTTGAGGCGCAGGCAGAGGAGGGCGAGGAGGATGACACGCAGGAGGTACAGCCTGTGGCTCCAGCGACGGATGCTCGAGTCTCCGCGGCAGTCAATGGACGCCTCTTGCCGGATCTTTTGCGTTTCATCGAGTCCAAGGATTCGACGAATGAGGATACCAACAGGATTCCGGTGGCCATTGGTATCGTTCGCATAGCTCTTCATCTTCCAGCAGAGACGAAGGGCCCGCAAATCACGCGACTCCTGACTATACTCAGCCAAATTCTTCGCAGCAAATCGCAGGAAACACGCGACCTCGTGCGGGATACCCTTGTACATACTGCTACAACCATTGGCTCGACATATCTCCCTATCATGATTCGGGAACTGCGCGCTGCTCTCCTGCGTGGCCCCCACCTGCATATCCTGGCATTCACTGTTCACACGATCCTTACCCATGTCACCTCAGAAGAACACATTGCTGCCTTCGGGAACCTGGACAACTGCGTTGGTGATATTGTGCATGTATCGGCAGAGGTTATCTTTGGCGAGTCGGGCAAGGATGTTCAAGCAGAGGACTTCAAGACCAAGTTGCGCGAGGTGCGCGCATCATCGTCTCGAGGGCTGGATACCTTTGCCATTGTCGCGAAGAACATCACGCCGCCGTATATCACAGCTATGCTGCTTCCCCTACGGTCTATTCTGCACGAAACGGCAACATCAAAAATCCTTGGTCTCGCAGACGAAGCTCTGAAGCGTGTCGCGAATGGCCTAAATGCAAACAAGAACCTCGATGCGACCCAAGTGTTGTCTGTGTGTCATAGTCTGATAACCCAGAACTCCAAATTCCTCAAGGAGGATGTTGGGCGGCAAAAGGCCAAGGCTGGGAAGGCAAAGGACGACGCCATTGTACAGGTCAAGCGCCAGGCAGAGGTTGAGACCAACCACTACGTGAACAACTCGTATCGGTGTGTATTTTGTCTCTCTTTGTCTCATTGTCGCGTGTGCTGAACAGCTACCAGGTTTGTTGTTCTAGGCTTAGACCTCTTCCAAACCGCCCTTCGGCGGAACCGCTTTGACTTCCACGATAACGCCATCCTCTCCCGACTGGAATCGTTGCTTGTGCCCGTCGGAAACACTCTGTACTCCAGCAATGGACCCGTGCTTATCATGACTATGAAGTGTCTCTCTGCTCTTGTCAAGTGCCCTCTCCGATCTTGGAACAAATCCCTACCTGTGATTCTTCGCCAAACTCTGGAGATTATCAGGCAGGCCGGTAATACGGAATCGGAACTCGCTCAAGCTACCCTCAAGTCGCTTGCCATCATCTTGCGCGATGGACCAGCCGCTGACATCCGCGAAAAGGACCTTACGTTCCTCCTCGAGCTTGTTGCTCCTGACCTAGAAGATACGGAGCGTCAGGCTACGGTGTTCACTATGCTTCGCGCAATCGTCTCTCGCAAGTTTGTTGTGCCCGAGATTTACGATCTCATGGAGAAGGTAGCGGAAATCATGGTGACGAGTCAGGCCACGCAGGTGCAAGAACTGTGTCGTGGGCTTCTCCTGCAGTTCCTCCTCGACTATCCACAGGGCAAAGGTCGTTTACGGAATCAAATGACATTCTTCGCGAAGAACTTATCCTACGTTCACGAGCGCGGTCGCCGCTCGGTAATGGAGATTGTTGGGGCACTCATCTCGAAATTCCAATCGAACCTCGTCCAAGAGTACGCAGACATGCTCTTCGTTTCGCTTGTCATGGTCATCGCCAACGATGAGTCAACCAAATGCGTGGAAATTGCGGCACAGCTGCTCAAGACACTCGTCAAACGACTCGATTCGGACCGACAGACGGCAATCCTTTCTCATCTCCACACTTGGGCATCGCAAGGCCAAACGCCCAGGCTCTGCCAAGTCGCTGCTCAAACTTATGGCTTGTTCATTGATGCCCTTGAGGTTGATTGCAGCGAGCATTTGCCCAGAATATTGGAAGATACCAATGGGACGCTAGAGAAGGCGGCAGTGGAATTGGAGGCGGCGGAGAACGGAGAAGAAGATGCGATGGACGTTGACCTGGATTGGCAGTCCCCATACCACTCCATTCTGGTGCTCTCGAAGGTGCTCAAGGTCTTCCCGGATATGATCATGAATCCGGACGTCGTGAACTGGGAAACAATCTGCAAGCTCCTCCTTTTCCCCCATGCGTGGGTCCGGACTGCTGCATCTCGTTTGCTCGGACTATTGTTTAGCACATCATCAGTGGCTGCACCGGAAGGTGAATCGGCAGTCTATCCTTTGTCCAAGGATGGCATGACGGATGTCGCGAAAAAGTTAGCCTTGCAGCTAAAGAGTATACAGTTGGACCAGGCGCTCGGACTCCAAATTGTCAAGAACCTCTTCTTCGTGGGGAAGTGCCTCAGCCATGTCCATTCTGACGGCGTTGTCGCCGAGGATGAGGGTGACGAGGAGGGCGACGAAGGCGATGAAGTAGAAGCGGAGAAGAAGGACGACAAGGCTTCCGGACATAAGCCCGTTGCATGGCTGTTCTCGAAGCTATCCCATCAGGCCCGGTCGGCGTACATTGCTCGCCGAAGCAGACATGTGCAGGTACAGCCTATTTGCAACAATATTTCTAGCGTAACTGACCATTCTCGATAGCCTAACTGGGAGCAACAACCACTGGCAGTATTCAGATGGTTCGCTGCAATGGCCTCTTTCCTTCCTGCACCAGTTGTCGAGCGTTTCCTGATCCATATCCTCTCGCCTGCCTATCGATTCCTTGAGGACGATTCTATCCAGGACGAGAAAATGGGTGCGTATGTGTGATCTCTCCATTGGCCGTCATTCATTGTCTTGTAGATGAGATCAAAACGCTAGCTACCGAACTGCAGGATCTGGTACAAGCCAAAGTCGGCGCGACGGCATTCTCTACTGTCTATAACAAGATCAGGCAAGGCGTTATTGGCGTCAGGCAGGAGCGCAAGACCCAGCGTGCCCTCCAAGTCGCGACGAATCCTGTACTCGCTGCCAAGCGGAAGGAGCAAAAGAACACTGTCAAAAAGGAGAGCAAGAAAAGGAAAAGTGCTGCCTTCGCGTAAGTTTGCCCAGGTTTGGTTATTGATGAGTGCTGACTATTCTCGCCAGCGAAAACAAAGGGAAGTTCAAGCGCGCGAGGACCTGAACAAGTGTTGTGTCAGGCGTATCTATGATGAATCTTCGATATGTGTACTGTATTTCTATGTATGTAGGTTAGCGTCCGAATGTAGCTTTCTCAATACCCTCGAACTTCAAAAAGACATTCCGGAAACTGAGGACCAATTTCGCGTCAGGCGATAGCCGTCAGTGAAGCTCGCACCGCTACTGGTTAATCGATATGTCTCACTAGGTGCATTTTCTTGAACAGGTCTTGATAGATACATGGATTGCCTCTGTACTTTGCGCGGTTGGTTATACTCAGTTCATGCACAGGATCGTATGATTATACCAGTTTCTAGTCCGAATACCATATGCGCGTCCAATGTTTGTCTGTCTATGTCCGGAAGTAATGCTCGCCAACCACATACTCAACTCGCGTTCCATAAGCCTCCATATCTTCAATCATGTTCCCCAACATAGAATTGCGACCCTCGCACATCCACTCTCGACTGGCTGCATCTTTGTCGAAGAAGATAGAGAGTGTCTCTAGCGAGGGAACATGGCGCTCCTTTGCTGACTCCAGCACATCCTTTGTCGGGTTTTGCAGGATGGCCCCGATAGAATTATGTTTGACAGTTAGTTGGAGGTGTTGCAATCTTGAGAGAACGTGCGTCCTTGCATATAGAGCCTCCAGGACACTGGCAGGATCGTATCCGCCAATATGCAGCTGGTGCAGGCCCCGGGGAAGTTGGGGAAATATGGCGTTCAGGTCTCCGGTTGTTTGATGAGTGACTGAGAGGTTCGATAAGGACGAAGGGAGCCTAGCGGGGACCAGAGGGAGAACGGTGCCCAGTACCAAGGTATGCAAACACGGCATGTCAAATCGCTCGAATATTTTGTGAAACCCACGAATAAACTTATCAGACGTTGAATTTTCCACAATTTCGAGATGAACTAGGTGCGCGAGTGTGGTGGGCAAGTCATCGGGTGTCGCAACCCGCTCGCCAGTGCACCAGCTACTACTGTGCACTGTGAGCTTCCGCAGATTGACCATGTTGTGGATATAGTCCAGGTCGGAGTACATTGACCTGTAGACTAGTATTTGGTGATGCGGCACTCCTGAAATATCCCCAAACTCCAAGACATTGTATTCGAGATGACGAAGGGCAGGCATTGCAATGTCGAGCTCAATGGTGGCCTCGCTGTATTGAGCGCAAGTAAAAGAAAATCCCTCTAGTAGTGGAAATTCACAATATTGGAAGGTTGCGATGGATTTCAAATAGGCCGTGTTTATTCGGGCACACTTCCATCTGCCGCAGGAGCCTACAATAGATCGAAAGAACGGTTTCTTGACATCGTTTGAGATGAAAATACGCAGCGGCAGCGATTTCGAGCGCTTGTGAATGACGGCGATTCGCTTTTGAAGCTGCTCCAGAGTGGCGCCTCTTGTCCCTCCATTTATGTTGTGGGTGCACCATAGCAGGGGATACGATGTTGCCACAGCACGCCAGTTACGACAAACATGCGAGATGGTCCACGGGGCGTACACTGCATCGAGAGAGCAATGATCCGGAAACGATTCTCTCGAAATACCGTCTTGTCGACACCAAGGGACGCATTCCTCAAATATTGCCCTGAGGATGTCGTCTGGGAGTGTGCGCAATGGATGTCGAATTAGCTTGAGATCTTCTATATTAGCGATGAGATTATCCCGCGAGCTGGTAAGTTCAGTGACCACTTCGGCCTGGGCACACGCGATGTCCGTATCGAGCTGGTCGAGCTGAGCGGCCATGGACGGCAGAATCTGGGCTATCTCCAAGAGCTGGGAAGAGGAAGGGGCAACATTCGTCGAAACAAGCACCTGAAGCGAAGGAGGAAGAGCTGTATATCTGTCGATGTCCTTGGACATGGTGGTAACTTGCCAACGGTGAGTGGGGCTGATCGCTGATCGATCATACTTACTACTGTTCAAACTTCACAGGTTACCACCATGTCCAAGGACATCAACAGATATACAGCTCTTCCTCCTTCGCTTCGGGCGCTTGTTTTAACGAACGATGTACCATCCTCTGCCCAGCTCCTTGCACTGGCCCAGATTCTACCGTCCATGACCGCTCAGCTCGACCAGCTCGATGCGGATATCGCGCGCGTACAGGGCGAGCTACTCAGACTTACCAAATCCCGCGAAGACCTTGCCGCAACTATCCAAGACCTACAATGCTCCAAGCATCCTGTGCGCACACTCCCAGACGACATCCTCAGGGTGATATTCGAGGAATGCGTTCCATGGTGTCGACAAGACGGTATTTCGGAAGAATCGTTTCCAGACCATTGCTCTCTTGATGCAGTGTACGCCCCGTGGACCATTTCGCATGTTTGTCGCAATTGGCGTGCTGTGGCAACATCGTATCCCCTGCTATGGTCGACCCACCACATCACTGCACGGACAACAGGTGCCACTCTTGAGCGGCTTCAAGAGCGAATCGCCGTTATTCACAAGCGCTCGGAATCGTTGCCGCTGCGTATTTGCATTTCAAATGATGTCGACGCACCACTCTTTGAATCTCTTGTAGGCTCCTGTGGCAGATGGAAGTGTGCCCGAATAGACGCGAAATATCTGGATTTTCTCGCGACCTTCCAGAATCGTGAGTTTCCATTGCTCGAGGGATTTTCTTTTTGCTGGAATCAATACTGCGAGGCTAGCATCGAGCTCGACTTCGCAATGCCAGCCCTTCGTCACCTCGAATACTGGTTCGCGGACTTTGGGGATGTCTCAGGAGTGCCATGCCACCAAATACTTGTCTACAAGTCAATTTTCTCCGACCTAGATTACGTTCACGACATGGTCAATCTGCAGAAGCTCACGGTGCACAGGAGCACCTGGTATAATGACGAATTGGTTGCGACACCCGATAACTTGCCCACCACACTCGCGCACCTAGTTCATCTCGAGATCATTGAAACCTCGGAATTTGATGATTTCATTACAGACTATAACGAAATATTCAAGCGATTTGATATGCCGTGTTTGCATACCTTGGTGCTAGACACCTGTCTCCCTCGCATCCCCACTGGGCTTCCTTCGTCCTTATCGAACCTCACAATTATTCATCAAACAACCGGAAACCTAGACCATATATTTTCCCAACTTCCCCGGGACCTGCAGCAGCTGCATATCGGCGGATACGATCCTGCTAGTGTCCTGGAGGTTCTATATGCAAGGACGCACGTTCTCTCAAGATTGCAACACCTCCAACTAACTGTCAAATATAATTCTATCGGGGCCATCCTGCAAAATCCGACGAAGGATGCACTGGAGTCAGCGAAGGAGCGCAATGTTCCCTTGCTAGAGACCCTTTCTATCTTCTTCGACAAAGATGCAGCCAGTCGAGAGTGGACGCACAAGGTTCGCAATTCGATGTTGGGGGAAATGATTGAAGATATTGAGGCTCATGGAACGCGAGTCGAGTATGTGGTTGGCGAGCATTACTTCCGGACATAGCACATTGGCGGCTGCGTAAAGTCAAGTGAATGCGGTAGACGGATATTCTGTTATTTCAAGCATAGCTTATACATTTTGTTTAAGCAGCAGTCGCCTGCACATTTACACCATACTTGAGCGCGCGGCTGTACGGGCAGAACTACAACCGACTGGTCAGATACGTGCATTGGAGAATCAAGACGCAGAACACACCTCGTGTGCCTTCTGCAAGAGCTCGTCGTCGACGCCCTCAACCTTGACGTCGGCGCCAATACCGAACCCAGGCATGCCTGTGGGCTCGCCGAGATGCACGCTCACATGAACCTTCGCGTCCTTGGCCGCATCAGGCTTTCCTGCCTGGCGCGCGACGGCTTGAATTGCGCCGAGGAGGCAAGCTGCAAGATATCATGAAATTAACAGATGTTCATAGGGTAGTGGAAGAAGAGGATTAGACGCACATGAGTATCCCATCGCAAATAACTGTTCTGGGTTCTCCCCATTACCCGATCCTCCCAGCTCTTTGGGCATTGCCAAGTTCAGCTTGAGGCCATTGGAAGTCACTGTGCCGTTGCGGCCGGCGCCAGATGCCACTGCAGTTGCCGTGTACTACAACAGGTGAGTATGCGAAAGCCTATGTGTTAAGAGACTGACTTTGTGGTTCTCAAGCGTCAAGAACGTCCTACGGGAGGTCTGGATCGACGGGCGCGTAATAGCGCGACTTGAGAAACGTGCAGCGGTGAGGAAGGAACTCATGGTGGTTGTGGATCAAGGCAACCGTACGCGTCTCCCGAGATTTGACTGCCAATCACGCATGACGTCAAGAGCCTGAGGTATCTAGGGTCACGTGCACAAAGTACGATAAGCATTTTACGGTCGTCGGTCTGATCCAGTGCAAAGTGCTCATGAGATTGGAATTGTACGTCGGTACGCCACACGGCATAGTGCTCTGATCCGTGATCGGCAGCTTCGAAGCGTCCTCTCTACCTGCCTTCACTCGCCTAACATTTTGCCTGACCAGCTGGATTCCGTCGATATCGAGCCACCATGCTCACTCTAGCCGATGCTCACAGGCCGTCAAGGGGCGATGGATATTTGTGGACTGTGCCTCTGCCGCTGCTCTTGCTTCCGAACTACCATGGAGTCTCTGAGTGACATGCCAGACACAAAGCTGCCTTTGTCCGAAATCGAACAGCTGGCACGAACGAATGAAGCGCCATCGTCTGCTGATGAAGAAACACTACGGACCTTCCTCAAAAGCTCTCCATCGTTACTCTCCTCGATCCAGGATCGCGTTTCGATGGCTAGAACCATCCTCTCCACACTCGAAGCCCAACAGACCGTCGTACGCACCGCAGCCAATGACACTGCACGCATCCTGCATCCCGTCCGGCGTCTGCATTTCGATATCTTGTCCGAAATTTTTGCAAGAGTGATGGATGCCGAATACGGCGAGGCGCTCTATACGCTGCATCCAGCGCATCCGCCGTGGACACTGGGCCAGGTGTGTCGGTCGTGGCGCGCTGCAGCGCTGTCACTACCGACGCTCTGGTCACTGATCAACATCCGCATCCCGTGCCGCCCTCAAGATGAGCACCGACTCAAACTTGTGCTCGCACGCACCCGCGGCGCTGAGCTTACCGTCGATCTCGAGTCATCCGAGCCATTGACCGAGCCGTTCACCGCTGCACATCAAAAGTTGTTCAATTCCTCATCCAGATGGACAGACGCCGTATTCAGGACAACACCGACGGTTTTATCGCAGATCGCCCCATCTTTGAACTTACACCGACTGAAGAAGATCAGGCTTTCGATGTGGAGACAGGCAGCCTCTTTACCCTCCTCTCCTCCTTCCACCCTCTTCCACTCGTCGACACATCTCCAGCAGGTCCTTCTCAGCGACACACGCCACTTGTCGGATTTTCCTATATCTGGCGAGAGGATCACAACTTTTCGGGCACAGTCTGGCGCCATGGACGACCACCTTCACGCACTGGAGGGTATGCCGAACCTGCGCGAGGTGACGCTGCACATAAACACGACACCCAGTACATGGACGCGTATAGTCGAACTCAAACGGCTCCGTATCCTCTCTCTCCTCGATACCGACGCCCAGCAGGGCCACGCAGGAACTATCCTATCCTTCCTGCGTATCTCAGGCCTCCGCAAACTCGTGCTGGACGTGAACCTAGGCAGACTTGGTGTGATGCGACCGGCGCCGGAGAAACTCACCTGGCTCAAGCTCGTCAGTAACAAATTCGACATGGCAGACCCGTTTAAAGATTTCTTGGGGAATGCACAGGCCCTGAAGAGGGTCGTGGTCTTTCTCAAGGAGTTTGGTGGTGGGACGTTCCCGGTGGACTTGGTCCAAGCGCTGGAATGCCCCCAGGACGGGGATGGCATTCTCCCGAAATTGAAAGGGATACATTTCCAGGGCGTATTGGAGGAGATGGATGATCGGGCAGAGGGCATCCTACTGGCATTCGCAGTTAGTAGGCGGAGGAAGGGGAAGGCCGTGGTGCTGGAGCAGTTGGGGATCGATATGCCGTTGAGGTGTCGGTCGGACCTCTTGGAGACGGCGTGGCAAGCGTTGCGAAAGGACGGGCTTGCCGCTCCCTGTACACATACAGAACATGCGTCTTGTAATCCAGTGGAGTGAATTTATGATGAGCACGTATTCAGACTCAGTGGAAGTGCTCTATTGCGCTAATCACTATGCAAAAGTGTGCTATGTGGTCATCAAACCATTGGTGTTTTGACCCGGCGGGTCCCAACCTGGACACTCTGGAATTCTGAATGTGCATTGTGTGCTTGAGGAGAAAAAATTCAGATGCCCCAGGCCATGACCCCCGAAGCAACAGCATCATCCTATATATGGTGGTACAACAGCCACCCCATGTCGCTCCAGACAGCCAAGGGGGGTACCAGGGTTGAACACTCGCAACTCATTACGAGGAGTCCTGCGTGACCCACAGAGCAAGGTGCCGCTTTCATCGAAAAGTAGCTGTTATACCATATAGGCTGAGATGTGTAAAACTGACACAGAAGTTATCTTGTCTTGAACGAGGATAAGGGGCTATGGGAAGGGGCAACAGGCATTGCGCCACAGTGTTGGCATGCGAGGAACTGCGACAGGCTCTCGCGATGTTGACACTCGTCGCGGATGCAGTAATACTGAGAATATTTCTTAACTTAACTACAAAGCAGTCCTTTTGATGCCTATAAGTTACCATGCTATTGATACATTCGTGATTAATTAACGATAACTAGGTGGTGGTACATAAGTCAGTCCCTGCCTTTCTTGCGTGTCTATTGTGTTTGGCGTTCAACGCCCAGCATCCCGGCCACTTTCCCTTCGGTGACCCTAAGCCAGTCCCACTCTCTGGTATACACTCAATGGCAAGATGATCTCCTCTTCCCCCGTGATCCTCTTGCTCGCTGCATAACCCCATATCGCCAGGGAAAGCAGCAGCAAGCAGAACAAGAACATCCGCATCTCTTCTCCAGCAGACGAGCTTTCCGTGAGCAGCGTCATGAATCCAAGCATACCGCCCTGCGCTTTCCCAGGGAACCCTGATGGGCGCAAGTCGACCGTGTACTGCCTGGTCCTGGTACTGTGCCCAAATATCCACGGCCATACAACCCTCCGGCGCTCGTAGGCGCGCAGACAATGAGGAAGCCCGTGCTCGTCGCACATCAAGCGGAAGTTCCCACGAGCGCTCGAGCGAATGTTGAACAGCAGCAACGGGAACGAGAGTGGCTGGTGGAATGGATGCGAGAATGGGAGGAATGTGAGGGAGAAAGCCCGCAGCCGTGGGTTCGTCAGCGCAATACGTTCAGCGCCCATTGCCAATGAATCGTCTCCGGGGTAGCGCACAATGGCCAAATCGAGGGTTCGCAGCTTGGTAAAGCCCTTGATTGCTTTGGCAAAGGTTTCCAGTTGGAACGAGGGTTGTTGTGTGCATGTAAGTTGTAGGTGCGTGAGATAAGGGCACGATGTGACCAGAGAGCGCAGGAGATTGCCGCTGTCGTATATGGAATGAAGATGGAAGGAGATCTTGAGGCTGCGAAGGTTGGGCATACTTTGCAGCACGCTACCCACAGTGACAGCAGTCACGTCTCGGGTATGCATGGACTCCGTGAATGCGACTGACGTAAGAGTCAGGTAGTGTATGGGTGGAAGAGACGCTAGCTGAGATAGCGTCCCGGAGAAAGAAGTGAGCTTCATGTCCGGGGAATCCAGTGAAGCCAAATGCTGGGGCAGCACGTTGTGTCTGCTGAATTTGATGTTTTGAAGGGCAGGATGTCGCTCGAGAAAGTCGATAAAAGGATTCTTCACAGCGTGGTGGGCGCCCATGCCCCAATCGAGGACGACGTCGCCGAGATACAGCTTCTGCAACCGGGGCCAGTTACCCTCGAGGATCATGTGCATATCGACGGGAAAAGGCGATGAGCCGTCTATTGCTAACTCTTCGAGGTCGGGACAGCGTTCGATGAGCATCTTCCATAGCTTCATGGACAGTGGGTGATGTGAGTCACTCCCGAAGAAGCCGTCTGTGCGGAATTCGTAGAATGACCGTGTGAGAGCAACAGAGAAACCGCGAAGGTTGGAGAAATCGAACACCTTGAGGGTTTGTTGTCAGGAGTTGGCACATACACTGAAAGGACAAACGCACATGTGCATCGCTATGCGGAAGATAGGCTCCCAGTGATGTCTTGACAAACTTGAGCTGGGGGCATCGTACTCGGAGTGCGAACCACATGTCATCATAGTAAGGGAGTTCTGCGTCGTCCCATGCGAATGTCGTGAGTGCCTCCAAGTTCCCAGACGCGGCCAGATTTCGTATTGCGGAAGAAACTGTTGCGCTGTCCTCAAACTTGAATTCGAATGTCCCCTGCCGGCGGGGGTGGACTATCAGCTTGCGGACATGGCGCGCGACGTCCGGCCTGCGCTTTAGCATGGGCAGTGTCACCATACACTGCTCCACCGAGCCTAGGGAAACATTGGCATAGAGTGCTTGAGCGACGTGCTCGTTGATTCTGCTATTCTGCAGACCCGTGAGAATGAGGACAATTCGATTCCGCGGATGCTACTGACGGTAAGGCAGAGATTGGAGAGATCCAGTCGGTAGTCGAGATGGGAAGCGATCTCGAGCAGTAAGTCCCCCGGGGCTGCTGCGAGAGGAGAGGGCGGTGACATGGTGGTAGGAAGCCAGATGCACAGGCGGTGACTACTTAAGCGACGGCGAAATGGGGACCCCATCAATGATCGACGATGGCTCTTTCAGCCAATCAGCACACACGGAGGCATCTCTGCCCAATCGCTGCTTTTAGTCGCCACAGAGACGCGCTCAAACCAATGCCAAACGGAGCTCGGGTTTTTGGGACAATAACGCTTCAGCAAATGCAATGGAAGGACGAGTATTGTTCAGCTATTGTCCTTGTTGTAATAGGTTGAATGCAGCGTATAGCTTGCCCTCATGCATCCCTGACCAAGAACACGATTCGGATGAACAGCGGTGATTCTGATACTCGTGCTTTCAGAGGTGTTTACACATTTCAACAAAGATTTATTCCAGTTCGATCCGAATATGTATACATCAATAAGCCGACGGACAAGGCTGGTCGCTCAAATAACGCGAACAGCCCTCAAAAGTATGTAATATCCCAATGGTTTCCCTCATCCTGTGCATGACCGACGTTCGAAAACAAGAAGTGATGGAAGAAAAGCCTACGCAGTACAGGTTGCCACTCGCCGCTTGCCACTGTGGGTACCCGTCTGCGCGATTGGCTATCTTAGTGAAGGTGTTGTGGATGTAGTTATCCAGCCCAGTTTGATGGCGCACATCCACTGCGATAGGATTTGGTCAGTCCTTTGAGCACATGCTGGTCCCGCGTCACGGACCTTTGTACCCATTAGAGTGCGAGTACGTCCCACTAGCGTGTCCGACCTCTGTACCTCCAGTGATGGTGAGCCCACTCACGCCCGCAGCGTTTTTCAGAGTAATCACGCCGTCGACAGTCCCAGAGTATATACCGTCATACGACGTGCACGTAGATACCGTCCTAGAACACTGTGAGATTCAGGATTATGAGAAAGGAATCTGTACACGCACTTTGTAGTACATCCACCAGTTGAGTAGGCTATGATGTTCTCGGGTACGAGGCGTGCCTCTGCCTGCGCCTGGGTCAGTTTGGTACCACTGCGCTCCTCGTGGGGGGCAGCGAGGGCGCCGACAAGCAGTGTAGCAAGATACACAGGGTGCAGAAACATGATAGGCTTCAGACTAGTAACACGAACTTCAACTGACCTTATATATGAAGCGTGTGACGGTCCTGAGGTATCCTCGTTCATGCGTGCTGCTTACCCACTAATGCCAATCAAGGTTTGGACTTGACGTGAGCGTATGCGAGGGCATCATCCAGAACCAATTGGTTCAGTAGAGAAGCATAGAGTTCAGTCAACTGCACAAGGAGCTGTCGACACAAGTCCGGATACCGATAGGCCTTCGACAGCAAGAATGGTAAAGTCTATGAACAGCACTGAAATGTCTAATGGTTGCCTAGCTAGATTGTGTCATATTTCAATGCATCGCGATGGTGGGAGGCAACTCCGTTTCTCGCGTGACAGATATTGCAGCAGTTCATGCTGACTCAGCGTGACTTCTGCACTTGCTGGACGCGGTCATCGGCGCGATGCATTTGTACAACCTCACGCTACAGGAGCCGACGGTGGCTCAGCAGGCGATTGTGGGCAACTTTTCTGGCGCGCGGCAGCAAGAAATCATCATCTCCCATGGCTCCCAACTCGAGCTTTTACGACCAGACCCGCAGACAGGAAAGGTGACCACTGTGGTCCAGTCAAACGCGTTTGGCACGATTCGTTCGTTGGCAGCATTCAGGTTGACAGGTGGCACAAAAGGTACGCGGTTATATCGAATTTTTTGCGCGCGTAAGTCTGACTGTTCTGGAGACTATGCCATCGTGGGCTCAGACTCGGGAAGAATTGTCATCTTGGACTATGAACCAAAAGCTGGCGTTTTCGTGAAGTTGCATCAAGAAACCTACGGAAAGTCAGGAGCCAGGCGGATAGTCCCCGGTCAATACCTTGCAACGGACCCCAAGGGACGCGCGGCGATGGTGGGCGCAATGGAAAAGTCAAAATTGGTGTACATTCTCAACCGTGACGCGGCCGCAAATCTTACCATCTCCTCCCCGCTGGATGCACACAAGAATTCGGCCATCATCCACCACATGGTGGGTGTTGATGTTGGTTTCGAAAACCCCATGTTTGCCGCGCTCGAGGTGGACTACGCAGAGGCGGACCAAGATCACACTGGAGAAGCGTTTAGGAACACTGAAAAAGTGTGCACCCTCGTCGTATGGACGTGACCAGATGCTAACTATTGTGTAGTTGCTGACGTTCTACGAGCTGGACTTGGGATTAAATCACGTCGTGCGTAAATGGAGTGAACCCACTGACCCTCGAGCCAACCTCCTTCTCCAAGTCCCTGGCGGCCAGCTCGCCTCGTCCGACCGCTATGATGGACCGTCTGGCGTGCTCGTCTGCTGTGAAAACCATATAATATATCGCCATATGGACGCACCTCAACATCGTATCCCCATACCTCGACGCAATGGCCCATTGGAAGACCCACACCGTGGTGTCATTATAACGGCCGCGGTCATGCACAAGATGAAGGTGAGCATTACCCAGACTGCTGGGCACATACTGACCTGCACAAGGGCGCATTTTTCTTCCTTGTCCAAACTGAGGACGGCGATCTCTTCAAGGTCACTATTGACCACGAAGACGAAACCGTAGTTTCCGTCAGGATCAAGTATTTCGACACCGTTCCCGTCGCGTCAAGCCTTTGTATCCTCAAGTCTGGTTTCCTCTTTGTCGCGTCCGAATTTGGCAACCAGTGCGCATATGCATGTTAGCATATTTTCTCGCCTAACAATCTGCAGCTACCTCTACCAATTCCAAAAGCTTGGTGACGATGATGACGAGCCAGAATTTATTTCGACCAATTATCCTGGAAATGGAATGGCTAACCCCGCTGGCCAGTTGCCCCAAGCCTTCTTCCGCCCCCGATCACTGGACAACCTGGCCCTCTCCGACGAAATCATGTCCCTCGACCCAATCATTGACGCGAAAGTTATGTCCAAGCTACCCAATTCCGACACCCCCCAGATCTTCGCAGCCTGCGGTCGCGGCGGGCGTAGTTCGCTACGCACGCTACAGCACGGTTTGGAGGTAGAAGAGTCTGTTAGCTCTGATCTTCCCGGTATTCCCAACGCTGTCTGGACTATCAAGAAGTCGGAATCGGGTATGCATATGGCCCCTTACTGTGTCGAGTTGCTGACCATGACCAGAGGAGCACGATTCGTACATTATACTTTCCTTTGTCAACGTGACCTTGGTCCTCTCAATTGGCGAAACGATTGAAGAAGTCCAGGATACTGGTTTCTTGTCCTCTGCGCCAACTATTGCCGTGCAACAAGTTGGCACGGACGCGTTATTGCAGGTCCACCCTGGCGGTATTCGACACGTCTTGAAAGACGGCAAGGTCACTGAATGGAAGAGCCCCGCGGGTATGACCATAGTTTCTGCGACGACGAACAAGCGCCAGGTCGTGGTAGCCTTGAGCTCGGCTGAGCTGGTCTACTTTGAGTTGGATTTGGAGGGACAGTTGAACGAGTACCAAGACAGGAAAGCGATGGGCAGTACAGTGTTGGCGCTCAGCGTGGCGGAGGTACCCGAAGGCCGGCAAAGAACACCATTCTTGGTGAGTTCATTGACCCGTCCCAATGCTTCGCGCTGAAACTGGTTTAGGCAGTGGGGTGTGAAGACCAAACCGTTCGAATCATATCGTTGGATCCGGACACCACCCTCGAAACAATCAGTTTACAAGCACTCACGTCGCCGCCATCTTCAATATGTATCGCAGACATGTTGGACGCCAGCATCAACAAGACACAGTCGACGATGTTTGTCAACATTGGACTTCAGAATGGTGTCTTGCTAAGGACGGTGTTAGACCCAACAAACGGCCAATTGACGGATACTCGCACGAGGTGCGTGATTTTGCAACTTGATATTCAAATTGTTGAAGGAATCATTGAAGATTCTTGGGCACACGGCCTATTAAGCTCATGCGGGTGATGGTGCAGAAAAATCCCGCTATCTTGGCACTCTCCTCGCGGTCCTGGCTGAACTATACCCACCATAACCTCATGCACTTCACGCCGTTGATTTTCGATGCATTGGACTATGCATGGGGATTTTCAGCTGCGCTTAGTCCGGAGGGCTTGATCGGTATAACGGGAAGCACGCTTCGGTGAGTCTTCGTCTCTTGGTGTCCAATATGCGGCGGTCGCGAGGATGACAAAATAAGGGATTTATTCGAGGGCATGTTTGCTTGATGACTTGCATTCAATTACTTGAAGCAATTGTTCCTACTGAGCTTCCGCCGCATCTTTTCCTCCCAAGGTTTGGGCTGCTTGCTGACAGTCTCCGCATCCAGGATCTTCCAAATCCCGAAGCTAGGGCAGAAACTCAAGTCTACTTCTTTGCCGCTGTCCTACACCCCACGCAAGATGATCACGCATCCAACGAACGAATTTTTCTACATCATCGAGGGCGATCACCGTGTTGTTGGTGATGCAGAGGTGCAACGGCGCGTGCAGGAGTTGCGGAAGCTGGGCAAGCCTGTTGATGAGGAAGTTGTGAACCTGCCGCCCGATCTATTTGGACGACCAAGGGGGCCTGCGGGTTCATGGGGGTCGTGTATACGCGTCGTGGACCCGGTCGAGGTGTGTTCACTTTATCTCAGAGTACACCGCCGCTGACACTTGATGCAGGGGAAGACATTATCGGTGCTTCATTTAGACAAGGACGAATGTGCCTTTTCGATTGCGGTCGTGCCATTCTCTGCGCGCAATAATGAGTTGCACTTGGTTGTTGGAACAGCGGTCGGTGCAACAGTGAATCCAAAGTCATGTCCGGCGGCGTTCTTGAACACGTATCGGTTTGTGAACGATGGGGCGAGCGTCGAGTTGATGCACAAGGTTTGTTTTGTTATTCACGTGCAACTTGAGTTAATCTGACTCTCTGGCGTAGACTGAACTTGATGATATCCCGCTTGCGTTGCTCGCGTTCCAGGGTCGTTTGGTAGCTGGTGTAGGGAAGGCATTGAGAATATACGACATTGGCAAGAAGAAGCTGCTTCGGAAGTGCGAAAATAAGGTATGTCCATCTCTTTCGTAATTAGGCTGTTTGATTAACTTTGAGCAGAACTTTGGCTCGTCAATTGTCACATTGGAGACACAAGGCTCCCGTATTTTGGTCGGCGACATGCAAGAGTCGATGGTTTTCGTGGCATACAAACCACCAGAAAACCGGCTGCTCATTTTCGCGGACGACACCCAACCACGATGGATATCCGCCGCAGCTATGGTGGACTACAACACCGTGGCGTGTGGTGACCGATTCGGCAATGTCTTCGTC
The DNA here is from genome assembly GCA_000934385.1 of Cylindrobasidium torrendii FP15055 ss-10. Classification (NCBI taxonomy): domain Eukaryota; kingdom Fungi; phylum Basidiomycota; class Agaricomycetes; order Agaricales; family Physalacriaceae; genus Cylindrobasidium; species Cylindrobasidium torrendii. The sequence continues at coordinate 128,082 of KN880465.1, forward strand.
AACCGGTTGGACGCGCGTGTATCCGAGCAAGTCGACGAGGACCCGACAGGCGCTGGAGTGTTGCACGAAAAGCCACTGTTCATGGGTGCGCCGCATAAGACGAAGTTGCTCTGCCATTTCCACGTCGGCGATATCGTGACGAGTCTGACGAAAGTGGCCATGGTTGCTGGTGGGCGAGAGATTCTGCTTTACACTGGCCTTCACGGTTCGATTGGCATCCTGGTGCCATTTGTGTCAAAGGAGGACGTTGACTTTTTGACGACGCTCGAGCAACACATGCGTGGGGAAACCGACCTCAGTTTGGTTGGACGGGACCAGCTGAGCTGGAGAGGGTACTATGTGCCAGTGAAATCTGTTGTTGACGGCGACCTATGCGAGATGTTTGCGACGTTGCCGACGCAAAAGCAAGGGGCGATTGCCAGTGAGCTGGATAGGACTGTTGGGGAGGTGTTGAAGAAGCTGGAGTCGATGAGGGCGACGACCAGTGGGTTCTGAGGAGTGCCGTTTTCTTATTGTCACTGTGTGCATGTCTACTTGTACATACTCTACTTATTATTATACAAGAGATTCCAATTCGAAGTGATAAGTGTTGTGCATGAGGGTGATACATATAAGGAGTAAATGTTAAACGGTAAATATCTGTGGCTCATACACACCAAAGCGAATCCGCTCAGCATTAGTGACATCGACAATCCATGAGCTGTGTACCATGATAACGATGGGGGTTTCTTCTGAGCCTTCTGACCTGCGCGACTCGATAATCCCTCGTAAATGGTCCACACCTTCGTCTGAATGCATATACAGCTTTCTCGAGTCCAGGAAGTACTCCATATCGCACTTTTGGGGTGTCAAATTTGGCAGGTTGATGAGCAGAAGCGGGGCATGGGCTTGTAACGCGTCCGTCCGGTTAGTCCTAAGGATGTGCTGATGGATGGCTGCAACGTCCTTGACAGTCGCGGGTACATTTGCGGCTTTCCCTAGCAGACAGGTTCTCGTCAGAACGGACGAAGACACCATGAATGAAGAAAGAGTCGCGTACGATCTCGAGCTTTCTGGATTTGTCGGCAATGCACACGATGTTGTCGTTGCCAATGCTCCCTCTGGCATTTGGCTGAACAATAAAGAACGCTTTGGCACCCGAAGCAACGTTGTAGACGGTAGTCGTGATTCGGGCTGAGCCGGAGAGGACACTGAAATCGTAAATGTGAGCATGACATCCAAGAAGGGATCTCAGTTATATTTCCCTCACCAGAGGATGGGTACAATAGACATGGAACGGCGCGGGGTTGAGGGCGGCTGCCTGGATGTCCGCGTACATCGAGACATATTTCTGAGGCATGACAAGCTGCGAGGCTTGAAGGAAGTGATCGATTCGTCGCATGGATTTTCGGAGGGTCGAACGTAGCGAAGGAAACAGTGCATGACTATGAAGTGCTTCGAATACTTCCGCTTGGATTTGGACGAGATAATCAGACTCGGATTGATAAGCCACCAAGAAGGTCAGCGTGCAGATCAGCAGGCGCTTGTCAAGGACCTCTTGTATCAATGGTAGTCCTCTATTCATCCATCGCGTGGTGCGGAGTAGCGCCATGAAAACCCGTTTGAGGCCGACCAGTGTTGCATCATACGACAAATTTCCTTTGTAAAGCTTGAACAATCGTGAGGAGGCATAACCGGGGAATCCTCGAGCACAGAGCTCATCGCTGAAGCCAGGTGCACGAGAAAGCACAAGGACAGCGTCATACCCGTCTCCCTCCCATTCAGTTGGAGACCCGTGCATCAAATGCCGCATAGTTGCTCCTGCGATGTCTGCTGCCCGTTCGGTACATACGTCCAATGCGCGCACCGCTAGTGCGTCCGGCACATCGGTATGGCGGTAGTTTGTGCCCTCGTTAACGAAGAAGCTCAGCGTGTTCAGTAGAGCTCCAACCGTCTCCAGCCCCTCCTTCCCACGATTTTCACTCAACCATACACAGCAGTCGACGATCGTCCCAAGTAGTCCCGCATATGTAGAGGAGAATTGGAGTCTGCATGCACGGTTTTGTAAGAGAGTCATGAGGACATGCGCCAGACCTCGACAAGTGATCGCCTGAATTGGACCATTCGAGGGGAATTCACAGTGTGCAAGTGTGAATACCAACCAGAGTTCGAGGATAGGAACCATTTCCGCACATATTGATTCTATGTGAGGGTCTTGCGTACTGCGTATTGCAAGAGGAATGAGTTGGATAGAGCCTATCGCGTTCCAAGTTCTGAGTTCAAAGAGGTCAGGGTCTTGATCATCGAAGGCATGGACGGCTTGGTTGAATTTTGAACCTTCGAGATGTATTTTCGGGATTTCAAGAATGCTTTCCCACTCTGCCGACGAGAGAGCATCAGAGTTGGTCGAGCATAACTTGTGTAGGTCAGCCATAATATCAAACTGAAGACAGGTGTCCTCAAGCGACTCCCTCTAGATAGTTGAATCAGCTAAAGAATTTATGTCCTACAAATCTCTCACTATGAGTCGCCTGAGCTGAATCTTTGTCAAGGACATGATGGTGGGAATGAACTCGGACGCTCTTGATCGCCGGCGCGATCACTGGATGAGGCGAACCACGTGGTGTCAATTATGCACCGAAAGCGCGCCCCGCGAGTGTCGACCGAGGCCGACTGACATGAGTCTAGCTTTATCCAATCCAACTAATCGCTCTGGTGGCCCGAATACACACGGACGTTTAAACGGCCAAGAATATAATAACACTGGACCGCGGAGTCAGATAATGCCATCCTAAAGACCAATTAGAACAGCACACATTCCCCGCCATCTCTTACTTCCGAAAATTCACCTAAGAAGAACAGACCCAGGAGCACAGGCTACAGACATCCGACAGAGTCATGTCAAACGATGTAAATTCATTCATATATTGTACAAGTCTTTCAAGGCATCCAAATCGTGTAGTAGTAGGGCTCATCAACGCCTACTTCTTCCCCGAGGTGTTGTACGACTGGCCACTGGGCGAAGTATAGTTCGAGTAGCCCGAGCCACTGTTGTAGTAGGTCGAGCCGTTGGGGTTGCTGTAGTAGTAGCTCCCGTTCCTGTACTGGTGTGTCAGTCTTCCAATTCCAGACCATTTTCCATCCCAAAGAAACATCGATAAGAGAGAATGGCAGGTATGCGGATATTGGCGTGGCCTCGAAATGCGACAACCACGCCAGTGAGACACGATAGGGGATAACACGACAGTGGGCAGGCAAACACAACGCGACAACAAGGCGGGAAAAGATAACGTACGTGTTCGAGTAGTGGTAACCAGTGTTGCCACTGCTGGTGTCAGCGCGAGTGCAGTAGTGGTTTCCCTGGAGGACGACGCGTCAGTGTCCGTCGAAAAGCCTTTGTCTTTGGGAACAAGTTGAACGCACCTGGCTGTTGGTGCCAGAGCCAGTGACAGTCTGAGACGAATCCTTGGGCATGGTGTATTATATCTGGGGTTTGGGTAAGGGTGGGTGTTGGTGGAAGAGGGTGAGAGAGGGCGTGGAAAGCAAGGAGAGCCTTATATATGCGGAGTTTCAATACACACGTGATCGTATCGGAGGCGGATTGGCTCTCGAGCGTGTCCGTCGCATTTCAATTGACTCGTGCTCAAAGTGAGCGCAGTAAAGTACATGCCAAGGGTGTCCCATGGCCACAAGTCAAGATAAGAACATCACATGCTTCGATTAGTAATCACAATGAACAGGAGCCGGTGATAAGTTAGACTGTTCCAGGCAATGTGTGAGTACTTAGATCGACACAGTTTTCTGTACTTAGTAATGGACTTATGAATGCTGCTACTCTGATAGTATTCACAACTCTTTTTCGGCGGGCTTCAATAAATTCACATGCAGTGTACTTCTGATTCAAGGTCTCAGATTCGGGAATTTACAGAACTACAGGTGATAATAGCAACAGGATACTCTGTTTCCCTCAGGTCACCCTACGAAGTGCTCAAAACAGAGGTTTCGCCGGTAGGAGCGGTGTAGAGCTCAATGCCTTGGTTGGTGTTGAAGTACTTCGAACCATCGGCATTGCTGTAATAGTCGGTACCGTTCCTGTGTGATTATGAGTCTCAAGTACTGCGATAGTCTGGGGAGTTGGGGAGCGCCCAGGTTCGAATGTTAAAGGGGCCAATGGCAAAGACCAAGATACAGCGCGGTGGAGGAGACGTCGACAGAGTGGACTTGGAGAGAGAACGTACATGTTCGAGTAAGTGTATCCCGTCAGCCCGGTATGGAGGTCGATGAACTTCCACCAGGTATTTCCCTGCATCGTATGTTAGCGGTCGTGAATTACACAAAAAGTAATGCCTTCTCCTGGCCAACATCCTGATGACGGGCCCAAGGAAACGCACCTGCGCGTTGGTGCCAAACCCCACAATAATCTGGGTCGGGTTCTGCCCGAGCATCACTTGATGAATATGGGGAACAGTGTTGATGGACATTGTATGCTTAGAGTGGATGTGGGCGAAGGCGAAGGTTAAACTTACCAGACGGCTCCTTTTTATACAAAATGCAGCTTACTGCGATCGTTAAATGTCTCTCGGCGGGCATTCCAGCTGTCAGATAAGCGTGAGACAGAAGAGGTTCTGTCGTATTCTAGACCATTCGAAGGCGGGAGAGGCAGGTTGGTAATCACAATGGGAACTCCTTCAACCCGATCAGGAAAAATTGTGACGGGAACACGCTGGCTCCAATTGTTTTTCTTCAGCATGGTAGGGATTTGTATTTGGCTTGGAATATTTATTTCTGCATAGACATGGTGTTGCATGGAAGCACAGCATAGCATACTACATATGTAATTAGGATTCGTTCAATTCGGGCCATTCCACGACCTCGCATACCCTTCCGTCCATATTCATTTCGTCGACCCTATGCCTGAAGTGCTGATCACATATCGATTTGCTGTGTACACCTAGCCTCAGGCGTCTAATCCAAGAACGCTCATCCTTGACAATCGCCAACGCGACATCCACATTCATCTCGCATCCCCAAACCAGCTCGAGCACCCTCAAATTCGGTACGACCGTCCTTGCCGTCTTTGCAAAATATTTGCAAAGAGTCTCATCGATCATATGCGGCCTATCCTGCGCGCCCATGTCAACGTCGTGGCAGCAAGATGCAGGTTCGTGTAACACCAGTGATTCCAGCACAGGCAAGAAAACAAGAATATGGCACACATCTCTTGCGCTCATCGCCACACCCTTGAGGGAGAGCGACTGCAGCTGCGCACCTAGTCGGGTGTCATGAAAGCTAATGACAAGCACGTTGGTAAGGGTGTCCTCAAAGGAAGGCGTGGGCATGTTGTACTCGAACGTTAGAGCGCGAAGCGCTGGGGCATCGCATGTCGTGAGCCACCACAAGACCTCGGGGCTTCGCCAGTATGTAAAGCGCAACACGAGCGCTTCTGCATGGATTTTATGCACATGGCCGTGGGTGCGAGGGCGCTGGCCGAAGCCCGTGACGGGGTCCGACACGACGATGGTGTGCACTTTGTATAGCTTTTCCATAGCGCAAACGAGACTGCACTGTGGGAAGCGGCTTGTAAGGCAGAACGAGTCAAGCACGACAGTCTGGATAGGTCTGGCGCGGTGCAATTGGAAACCGTCGATGAACGCAAAGTCAAGTGTGCGGGTGAATTTGAGGCGGCGGAGGTTCCGTGCTGAACCGGTCGCGCTGCCGAAAGACGTTGGGTCTGGGAAAGCGCTCTCTACGATGGAATCCATATGGAGGGTTTCAAGCATGGGGAGGTCGGTAGATGTGCTAGGGAGCACTGGGAATGGAATGTCGAGGAAAGAGGCGCCGCCAGGGTAGGGCATGAAATCAAAGACGACGTGTTTCCAGCGATCTGCATTTGTGACCAGGTGGTGAAGGTAATAGTATATGATGCGATTGACCCGCATAGGTATTCGGATAGATGGCGGGGAAGAACAAGGGAAGCCATCCGTAGGCTCGAAGGATAACCGAATGGATAGTGGCTGCGATTTCGAGCGTTTGATGTATAGCTTCATGCGGGCCAATATCTCAGGACCTATGGCGCTTCTCGGCGAGAGGATATTAGCATCGAGGTGTATGTCAATGCCCGACCATGCTCGAGGGAGGTTAAGCATAATTCCACGCCAGCCTCGGCAGACACGCGCCAGGCAGATGGCGTTGGTGTTCATGTAGTTGATTGGATGAGGGCCTGCATGTGGATCAAACTCGCAGGCCAGGAGGAAGCACTCGCACAGCAACTCGGTAGGCAGTAACGCAATGTGACGAGCACTGAGCAGAGTGGAGGTACAGTCGGAAACTTGGGCTGCTTGGTAAACCTGTTTGTCCTCGACGACCAATTGGGGGGAGTAGTACTCAGCATCCTCCATCAACTGCTTGATTGAACTGTGGGCCGCCATTACCGTAATAATTTACTTCTGGCAGAATGAGTTTTGAAGGACGACCCGCAGAGATTGAGTGGCTGCTGGACGCTTCGGGGGTGCTTGTCCGGGAAAGAAACAACGGCAGCGAAAGAAGAGCTTTATACCTCAAGTCCACAATCAAATTCCAAAAACGTAGACTGTTTATGTACATAGTCAATGCATAGAACAAAGGACAATGTGTCGTCCAATCCGCAGAGCAGCCACATTTCATTGGTGTACAGTACGCAGGGTGGAAGTTCCAGCGAGCCCTCGGTCACGGCTCCCGGAAGGCAGAGCAGAGCTTGGACGGTGGCGAGAAGTCAAGTCATTACGATCGCGGGAAGCGGTTGCGAACTTGCGCCTTCTCAGGGCGGCAACTCGGGCCGAACGCCTCTTTCGATAACACCACCACGACCACTTCAATCATGACAGAAGATGTTGAAATGAACGTAAGTCGAGTCGATTCAGCATTTGACGCGTCGAGCTCTTGAAGTTAAGAGATGTCTAACGCATTTTGGCAGCCACCCGTTGCAAACCCATGGATCCGTATAACTAGTGGAGATGGCTTCAATTTCCTTGTGCGAAAGAATGTAGTAATGATGAGTGGGACATGGAAAGATTCGTTGGATGACTCGGGCAAGCTCAAACACAATGGACATGACCAACCAATGCTTATGACTAAACAGCAAGTTTCCGGGAAGCGCAACAGAATGTTATTGAGGCGCCAGAAAGGTGCGCCCAGCACGCTCACCTTGCAGAAGGAAATTTATTCCATGGGAAAATACAGCGCTGTCATTGTCGAAAAACTCATTGAATATATGGCTTTCAAGGCCCACTACGAGAAGGCGTCGGGAAAGGAAGTCCCGACGAACGAATTCATTGATAGAATTCCGCCTGAAATTGTGCTTGAGCTGTGCGTCCTTTGCATGTAGTACTGCGTCCAGTGTACTCACACCAAACCGCATAGGCTACTTGCTGCAGATTACTATGCTTGTGAGTGTTGTTGTAGTTCTTCAGCTGGAATTATGCTCAGTATCCCGATTTCTAGTATAGTTCAAAGTCCATATTACAATCCAATGTAGCCATAGATTTGCCATCACTCACGGTCGTGCATTTCAAATTCGGACGATCGACGGCGGATCTGAGGCGGATCGGACAAGACGCGTTTCCTTCAACACCACCATGGCAGTCGTTCTCACATCCACTATCCCCAAATTCAACACGCTCGAGGAGCACAAGGCGTTTGTCGCGACCACCCCGGAGAATTTCGACACGATCCCGCCCGTTCTGCGATGGAAACAAACCAATGTACGCGTCGCCTTCGACCCCGCTATCGACGCGCATCCAGCTTGGACGTCCGGAACACTCTACGTTATCGACTCAGTGCTTGTCTTCATCCAAGACGCGGATGAGAAAGGCTTCCAGATTGAATATCCCGCCATTACCCTGCATGCCATCTCGCGCGCCGTGGGAGAGACACCCTCCATCTACTGCCAGTTGGACGACCAGTTCGGTAACCCAGAAGCAGAGACAGAGACAGAAGAGGACACGGCGATGAGGGAGCTGCTGATTACCCCAGAGGATGCAACCTCTTGTGTGTGGCTGCCTTGTATTGTGAGACCGTGTCTGACGCGCTTTGACAGTGGACTCGATCTTTGACGCTTTGTCTCTTTGTGCATCACTGCATCCGGACGAGCCATCGCCCTCGGACGATGAAGACGACGCGTTCCTTGACCTGGACAACTTTGAGGACGCGGACGAGGATGGGAAGGAATTGAGCGAAGCCGGGAAAGTGCGCAGTGATTTCACCAATGACAGCAGATACAAGCCATATTGATGGACTTAGGCTACGCTGGACCGCTTCGAAGCCTTGTTGGACGCGGATTCTTCAGAGTCAGAGTCGGAGCTGCCTGCGGGCAAGACGGCGTAGCCATGCGGCGCAGCTGGTTGGGTGTACGGAAGGAAGTTAAAGTATAATAAAGGACACGCGTTATCCATCTACTACTACTAGCACATCATTTTTGCCGCGTGCAGGTGCCCTGGTTGAAACGGGCGATATCAATATATCTACACCGCGCGCAGTTACTATAAGTTCAAACGGTTCGCGATTACGGGTGTCTTCACCTCTGACTACCATGGCCGACGAGCAAGTGCCCATGTTGGCCACTGCAAACCTTGCTGGGTGCGTGAACCAGTGGACTTCGATCGCCTGTGCCACTTGACCGACGACTTCCAGGACTCCAGATGTTGTACTTCTCCTTCCCGCCATTTTTGCCGCAGTTTCTGCCTTTTCTCTCATTCTCCATGCCGCGTTTCGCTCGAGCTGTCCGTCCCAAGTGAAAACCAACAGCGGAAGCCGTCTCGACGCGCTCGGAGGGCGCAATGGTGTCGCGTGGATGTCGGGCCGCTCTCTCGTTGCGCTTGCACTAGCCGTCGTATCCACTTTGCAGCATGCTGTGAGCGCGCGCGGTGGCACTGTATGGATCTCTTGGGTAAGCAACATTTCTATACTCAAGCCTACTACCCCCGGAACCGACCCGTTTGCTCAGATTTACGCATTTCTGCTCACTGTAACTGCATTGGTCTCCACCCAATGGTCCTCAACGCTTTCACGTCACGCCAACCTGTTGTACTTCGCGACATTCGCAGTTTATTTCGCCCAAGATATCTTCCCGTTGATGACCTTTACGCTTCCTGTACAAGATGCCGATGAAGGGATACTCCTTTGGGTCAAAGTAGCGTTGGTAACCTCTCTCGGTGTCCTGTACCCGCTTGTTGTTCCCCGCGTCTATACGGCAATTGACGCAGAGAACTCATCCCCGCCCAACCCAGAACAGACCGCCTCTGTTGCATCGTTTGCGACATGCTCGCATATGGACAGCATCGTCGCCGAGGCCTTCCGCGTCCCGCACCTTCCGTACGACCGCTTCCCGCCTCTCCCATACTACGACGAAGCGCATTATGTCAAGAAGCATACATGGAAGGTGTGTAACGTTCATTTTGGACGTTGTGCGTTGCTCAACTAGGTCAGAATGTTGACCCCTTCGCTGGAGCACCAAAGCGACACCTGTTCTTTGGATTGATGAAGAGCTTCAGTGGAGAATACGCGATGCTCGCGACGATGATTTTGCTGCACAGCGCCTTCAGCATGGTCAGCCCCGTTGGATTGAATAGGCTCCTTGCGTATGTCTTTCTACCGTCCACTACCATAGGGTATTGCTCATGGCGTGTTAGATATCTAGAAACTGACGGGGAAGACGCGATCATTCGCCCATTCGTATGGATCCTACTTCTTTTCTTAGGCCCGCTGTTTTCGTCAATAACCATCAATGGCTACTTCCTCACTTCCCTGCGCCTGGTTATCCGCGGTCAGGCCGTCGTCACTCAACTCATCTACGAGCATGCCCTCCGTATTCGAATGACAGCCTCCACCGACGAACAGTCGAAGAGTAGCAATTTGGTAGGGATGATAATGAACCTTATCACTGCTGACGCGGACAACATAATTTCCGGACGCGACTTCTTCCTCCTCGTATTCTACATCCCACCACAAGTCGCTCTATGCATGGCTTTCCTATATCAGATCCTGGGCTGGAGCTCGCTGGTTGGCGCAGCATTCTTGCTGGTCGCGTTTCCGATACCAGGGATGGTAGCACGATGGATGCATGGTGTACAGAAGGAGGAGATGGAGAAGGGGGATGCCAGGATCCAGAGCGTCACAGAAGGCAGGTTGACTTATTCTTTCACGGCCGCAACTTCGCTGACTTTGCCATGCTAGTCGTGGGCTTGCTGAGAATGATCAAAATGTTTGCGTGGGAGCGCAAGATGGCGGAACGTGTGGCGGACAAGCGGGAGGCTCAGCTGGTGTGGATGCGGCGCCGGTTGAGACTCGAAATGGTGAATACGTTGATCAAGTGGGTATATGCGTTCTCAATCTGTCGCTGAGAATGCTCAATATCATATAGCTTTTTGATACCCATTTTGACGATGGTCATAACACTCGTGGCTTAGTACGTCTGCATTTTCCTAGCTACTTTGCTGGTACTAACTATCTTCCAAGTGTGCGTGTGAGAACGATTTTCGAAAGTTGACTCACGGACGACAGACCATCGGCATGCATGGCAAACTGACCGCTTCCATCGTGTTCTCGAGCATGTCGGTGTTCGACATTTTGCGGAACCAGCTCGAACAAGTCATGAACTTCATTGCCCCGATGCTCAAAGGAAAGGTCTCTCTAGACCGAATGACAGACTTTCTGCATAATGTCCGTAGCCGGCCACCTTCAATTGACTGCCTAGAACTGAACGCGTCTCACACAGACCGAACTCATCGACCGTTTTGAAAGCACTGGTCACGCAGACCACGTCGACAGAGGACAAGCCATGATTGGGTTCGAAAAAGCTAGTTTTTCTTGGTTCAAGGATACTACGGTTTCGACCTCGAACAAGGATGACATTGTTGACTCTGACAGTGAATCCACCAGCACCCTGTTCCGGTTGCGCATCCAGGACAGACTGGCATTCAAGACGGGTGGCCTGAATATTATCGTGGGTCCCACAGGGTCCGGCAAGACCTCGATGCTCGTAGCCTTGCTTGGTAAAATCCCTCTATGCATTTCCTACGACACGTTGAAGCTAATCCGCTGGTGGTAGGTGAAATGCACTTTGAACCTCTCGGCGACAAGTCATGGTACAACCTTCCTCGCTCAGGCGGGGTCGCCTACGCCGCGCAGGAATCCTGGGTCCTCAACGAAACAATCAAGGACAACATTCTTTTCGGTGAACCGCTAGACGAAGAGCGATACAAGGCTGTTTTGTTCCAATGTGGACTTGAGCGCGACTTGGGGCTTTTTGAGGCTGGTGACATGACCGAGGTCGGGGAGAAGGGGCTGACGCTGAGTGGAGGGCAAAAGGCGAGGGTGACGCTTGCGAGGTGCGTGACTTATCTGCCCTGGGGGGATGGATGCTTACGATGTTGCAGAGCAATTTATTCAAGGGCAGAAATCATTTTGCTGGATGATATCCTCGCTGCTCTTGAGTTGGTCTTGCCTTCGCTCTCTGGACTTGTGCTGACATGAGACTATAGCGTTCATACGGCACATTGGGTCGTGCAGCACTGTCTTGCTGGCCAACTCGTCCGCGGGCGTACAGTCATCCTTGTTGTGGGTCTGTTCTTTTTGAAGCTAGTCCTTGACACTGACGATAAGGATCCGGATAGACGCACAATGTCAAGCTCGTTCGCCCTATCGCTTATTTCGTCGTCTCTATCAAGCATGGTCGAGTTGACGGCCAGGGCACCCCGAACGACGTACTCGGACATGTCGAAATTGCGGACGAAGAAGACGCGGGCACTCTCCCCACTCAATCGAAAGACGCCATATTCCCCGCAGCTGAGGCGGGTTCGAAGGATAGGAAGGACGGTAAATTGACCATCCCGGAAGAAATCAATGAAGGTCTTGTGGGATGGGATGCATGTGTGTACATTCGTATTCTCGGGTGGGTTGAAGTTGTTATTGACCAAGCATGCAGTGAAGCTCCTTTTCGACGGGATGAGTGGTGGCCATGCTATCCTTTTTTTCGCTACAGTCTTCGGCGGATACGGTGTTACCGAAGCGTTGAACGTCGGTCAGGCATGGTGGCTTGGATTCTGGGCATCGAAGTATGAGGATGGCCACCAGCCGGAGGATGTATCGATCCCATAGTGAGACACACTCATGTTTTCGGATGTCCATAACTGATCAAATGTCCGTAGCTATCTTACAATCTATTGTGAGTCTTTGGTTTCTCGTCGAAGGTCAGCGCTTTGGTTCATGTTGGTTCTTTAGGCGGCTTCACTGTGGTGACCATCTGCGTCTATGCGCTGAATTTGACGAACTACAATGCTGGTGCTCTGAGAGCAGCGCGGACTATCCATCGACGTCTCATGGACTCGGTCCTAGGGACAACGCTGAGGTGGTTGGATATGACACCTGCGTCCAGGATTATCGCACGGTGTACACAGGACATCCATACCAGTGCGCACCATGATCATGACCATTATTTGCTCATTATGCTGACGCTCCCCAAGTCGACGGACCCATTATCTCGTACTTTGCCCTCCTCGTTCAACATACAATGATGCTTCTCGTCAAGATGGTCTCCATTGTCGTGGTCACGCCGGTATTCATCCTGCCGTCCATTTTGGTTGCTGCCGCAGGTGGTCTGTGTGGGCATGTGTATGTTCGGGCACAGATGAGTGTAAAGCGGGAGATGGCGAATGCCAAAGCGCCTTTGCTTGCGCAGTACGTCAATTATTTTTCTGTAGGCTGCAGGGCTAACGAGTAGTTAGCTTTGGAGCCGCTATTTCCGGTCTGAGTGAGTGCCCTCCATAAACATATCACATAGACCTGACATGTCGTATTAGCATCGGTCAGAGCATACGGAGCGCAGGACGCGTTTGTCGAAGAGTCAATGCGAAGGATCAATAAGTACACTCGGGCGACCAAAGTCACTTTCGACTTGAACCGGTGGATTGGCATTCGTGTTGATGCCCTGGGCGGCGTCTTTGCGGCGGCGCTGGCGGCATGGATGGTGTACTTCAAGCAGGATTCTGCTGCCATCACTGGCTTTTCGCTTAACCAAGCTTGTGCGTCTCTTTTGTGAGCAACTGTGTTTTGGGAGCTGACATGTTGGCGGGCATTAGTGGCGTTCAGTGGGATAATTATTTGGTGGGTGAGGTTGGTGAATGAGTTCGAGGTGCAGGGGAATAGGTCAGTCCATCCATCTGGTATGAAACGGGCTTTACGCTGACGGAAACGTAGTCTGGAGCGTATCAACGACTATTTGAACATTGAGCAAGAACCAAAACCCAGTGTCGATGGCCAGCCACCTGCGTACTGGCCAAGCAGTGGTCGACTGGATGTGCAAAGTCTCAACGCCAAATATTCCAAGGGTGGAGCGACCGTGTTGCGTGACGTCTCATTCACAATCAAGTCTGGTGAACGTGTTGGCGTTGTTGGACGAACAGGATCGGGGAAGGTGTGTGCATTCCCTTTAGCGCTCCATGTTCACGGACTCACAGTGATGCAGAGCTCGTTGACTCTATCGCTTCTCCGTCTGATATTGACGGATGGGGAGATGGTTTATGACGGGATAGAAACTTCGGCCCTCAATCTGGACGCAGTCCGGTCCAATATAACTATTATTCCACAAATGGTGCGTCTACGTTCCATAATCCCTCAGCGGAGGACTGAACGAGTATGCGTAGCCGGAGTTGCTGAGTGGCACGCTCCGTGAGAACCTGAACCCGTTTGAGCAGTACGACGACGCCATGTTGAACGATGCACTCAAAGCTGCTGGCCTCACCTCCATCCAAGCCGGTCTCCTGGAAGGCCGTATGACATTGGACACAGAAATTGCGAGCGGCGGCGGAAACTTGTCTGTTGGGCAGAGACAGATACTGGCGCTTGCGCGTGCCTTGGTCAAGAGGAATAAGGTGCTCGTTTTGGATGAAGGTACGGCTGTGCAAATTATCGTGCGACTGGGGGCCTGACTATGATACAGCGACGTCTGCGATCGATGATGGGACGGATGAGGTTATCCAGGCTTCATTGCGGACACAACTTAAGAAGGATACAACGGTGATCATTGTCGCGCACCGGCTACAGACAATCATGGATGCGGACAAGATCGTGCGTTCGGCTATCCAGTGTGCTTTACTTTGGCTCACGATTTGGCATGTAGATGGTGCTCGATGCAGGACGGCTAGTTGAGTTTGATTCGCCCAAGGCGCTACTCCAAGCCGAGGGTAGTCTTTTCCGTGGCATGGTAGAACGCTCGAAGGACAAGGGTCGCCTTTTCTCACTCGCGGGATTGCCAACTTAACTAAGGACTTGACCTCGAGTGTTATATGTATGGTTCAGTAACTATAATTTGGACACGAAGGATATGAGTAGTATACTGGTTGCAAGTTGTACTATTTCAAGTGGATAACAATTTCTTTGGATAGAGACAAAATGGCACTGCTTGAACGTCAGCGGATGATGTGGTTGTGGTTGCAGTCAAGGTAGTTTCTACTGGCTTTAATCCTGTGAATTTGCCAAAAACAGCAATGTTAATGATCGGAGGCACGAGGACTTGTAGACAGCGTCAGTAAGTACCAAGGAACAACGGTCGCATCAAGGGGTCATCGACGCATGCTCAAGTATGCAAGCTCGTTTGCTCAAAAGCTCACCCAAGAGCTCACCGGCACCTCTTCGTCGAGTCGGAGGTCAGCCACTTTGACATTTAGCATGGTTATGAGCCACAGCCACTTGTCAGAATGCGGCATTGACAACGGTCCATTCCGCGGCATGCTTGAGCGCGCCCGGCGGCAGCAACTGACAGGTACTGTCAATGCTTGTCAATGTCGGTCGGGGGCAATAAGGAGCAGTTACACGAGGCTCGCATCCTGCCCTTGACTTGCCCTGATTTGATTATAGATCCGCACTGCCACTGTGCCACCCCCTTGAAGAGGTTCGCCGAAGAATGTGGCCCTTCATGATGGAATGCAGTCACGGCAAGGCAAGCGTTGGCCGTGAGTAGTTCAATTCTGGGGTAAGGGTAGCGCATGGTCGACTCGAGGAAGTTGGTGGTGGACGACGTATGGATTGGTGAGCTCAGGATGGGTCATCCCCTGCCCTAGATGCCCGTATATCTGAGCATCCTATTTTTGTAATTCCCCGAGGACCTGAAGCCTGAGGCCTGACTACCTGACTCTCCAGTCAAAAAACCAGCCGTCTTGACAGTAAGAACCCCAAAAGGGCACACAAACATCACATTTCCAGGGTGTGAGGGTACAAAAAATAATTATCAATTTGTACGTAGTAATGAGTACGACATGTATGCGTCTACACTGTCTGGTGTCCGATAATAAAAGGCAGGCGTCCGTTATGAATATAAGCGAGTGTAAGGGCAGGAAAGAGCGGAGGTGAAGCAATCAGGCATTCTCTAAATGTTCTGAGGCTTACAAGGGGGGATATATCCGATAATAAATTCCACGGAGCACAAAACAATGACATAAATCGACAAGCGTTTGTTTAGAGAAGCATCAACAGCCCGCTGAAGAGCGACAGAGCCATGATCGAGTGCACTTGCAGCCCGACTGCGCCATCACCATCATCATCGCCCGAGGTATCGGTCGAGCCGGTGGTGTTTATGGGTGATGAGCCGGTGCTATAGGTGGAGTCGTAGCTCGCCGAAGACCCGGCGAGATCAAGTTTGAACAACTACGACCATCAGAATGAGTTGGCTCCCCCCAGAACGAGAACAAACGCACCTTGTCAATCCCTGGGCCGCTATTCATCATCGCAATATTGTCATGAGAGACGTTGGTGATATAATCAAACGTCGTCTTGCTAGGGAGCTCGCCGCCGTTGAGGGACTTGAGCAAAGCCTCGAAGTAGCTACCACGCTCCAAATGTGTGGCACCTTGGGTCTAGAAACGATGTGAAGACCAGCGAGAGCGAGAGAGAGCGTGGAGTGAACGTACCACGGCTTGGCAGCGCGTGTCACCTGGACCGTCGTCGTTCAGACCAAAAGCGTAGTGCGCGTAGCGTCCCATGTACTGATCCACGATGCCGTCGCGACCAGAGCTCTTCGCCAGCGCAGTCGCATATCCCGGGAAACTTCCACCAAGGCCGTACTTGTACTCGTCGACATCCTCGCATGTGCTATTGGCTTTTGGACGATGCTTCGTGAGCCACAAGAACGAACCGGGGTTGCCTAAAAGAATGTGGAGTCAGCGGGGGCTACGCGAAATAGCAAGAAGACGGCATACCGATCCAGTAGTGCAACCTGTCGTCGTTGTCCTTCGTATTACGTAGCGCAAGGTATCTTTGCGCCATCTGAGCCCCAGCTGAGTGTCCAGCAATGACCACAACCTAGTTGTTTGTATGAGAAAGAGGCCAGGGCAGACCGGGAGTGAATGAACATGCCTTCAGGTTCGGGAATGTGTTTTTGTCCATGTAAGAGTCGATGAGAGAATCGAGGGCGGCGAAGCTGCTGAGCTTCGAGACAGAGTCCGGAGCCTTGTTGTACTCTCCATCTATCCAGCCCGACTTGCTCCATACGGTCTGCCCTTGAGAAACGGCACCTGCTGTGACGTCGACCTCTGAGAAAAAGCATGGCGACATGATGGACTGCGTGTCTCTTGAGACGGTATCTGGGTTTTGCTCTGCGGCGTTGTACAGCGCGTTGTTAACGGCATTGAAGTCTGCCTTACGATTAGCTGAGGGGTCTGGAATTCCATTCGTTCTATCACGCACAATACCAACAGTCGCGCGTCTGCCGACGGGGCGTTTAGCGAGGACCCAACGGTTGGGTGGAGAACGTACCTTTCCCGCCAATGCGATCACGGCCCTTTGCACATTTGCAGGATCCTGGTTGGCGGTGATGTAGACGGGCTACGTGAAAGGCGTGTTA
The DNA here is from genome assembly GCA_000934385.1 of Cylindrobasidium torrendii FP15055 ss-10. Taxonomy (NCBI): domain Eukaryota; kingdom Fungi; phylum Basidiomycota; class Agaricomycetes; order Agaricales; family Physalacriaceae; genus Cylindrobasidium; species Cylindrobasidium torrendii. Next base: position 144,931 of record KN880465.1, read on the forward strand.
GAAGGTGCAAGAGGGTCGATACTGCGACGCACGATGGATGCATTCTGCTTCTCGTCGACGACCCAGTTGGTGACGATGGTGGCATCAGTGACCTGTGGGATTTCCTGCCAGCCGTTGTCTGGGTCGCCAGCCACAGTGGGATCTTCGTTGTATTGTGCACGCGAGTGGTGCTTGTGGGTGGCATGAAAGTTGACCGACGACGAAGCCAATGCCGCGGGCACCGCGAGTGCGAGGAATAGCGGGGCAATCATATCATAGGTTGAGGATGAGAGTTGGAGGAGATGGGGGGAAGCGAAGAAGAGAGAGAGAGGACCTGAGATGAAGGCCCGGGATCCGGGGAATATATCTCTTGGGACCCACGCTCTGGAGCAACCAAACGTTTTGTCCGAGATTTGGTTTTTGTGATTTGGGCTGCTTTCCCAAACTGGACGTTGCCACCCAAACTTTTCATACCAAAAAGCGCCGCTTTATTGTCGCTCGGTGACGACGGGGTATTGGGAAAAACTTAAGAGCAGGGGATAGAATCGCAGTATTCCACCAGAGGGCACAGGACAAGGAAGTATTGGACGATGCCTCGCTGGGCAGTGTTTCGCGCTTGGCCAGCCTTTTGCTGTAGCCTGCAATACATGGAGCCGTGTTGCGTTGCGGAGCATTGCTGATGGACTTGTGGAGAAAGGCACGAGGACACGAGCAGGATCTGCCTGCAGTGTCCGGCCCGATGCCGACCGAACTCAACATCTCTACCTCTGGGAAGAGATCCAGTGGCCTGGTCCAGCGGTAAACTCAGTGGAATTTGGAGTACTCTCCACAACATCAATCCCACCATTCCCGCCCAGTTCCCGCCCAATCGCGTACGACGCACATTTCCATCGGTTGCTTGTATTCGACTTACGGTAGCTACCAGCCTCCCGACGATCCCCCGCCTTCCTCGAGATAAATGGAATATGCCATAATATTTCAATCCGGGCGTATTCTATCGAAAGGACGAATCAGAAGGCGATTATGTATTGGCCCGCCTGGATACAGGAATGCTGATCGGCAAAGCCGCAGGTATCCTGTGGGTGACTCAGTCCCGGCTTCCCTCTTCGCGTTTGCCTACTCTCTCATTTTGTTGTGAGCACACTATAGCGCCTACGGGCTTGGAATTTCCTTCAAAATCTGTCCGCAAATAGACCAGTATGCGTGCACGCGATGTCCAGGTTCAATCAGTACGTTTTTCAGGACGAAATTTGCACATAGCGCAGGAACAGAGTGGGTTACCTATTTTAACAAGGCCCGCCTTCGCATTGTCATTCCTCGTTGTCAATACACACCATAAACAGAGCCATGTCCGCTGTCCCAGGCGACTTCCACGCCCGACTCCGACAGGGTTTTCCCACGCCATCATCCAGGCTTCGTTGCCAAGTGCCATGTTAACACAGAGCTTCACTTTGGGTTTGGATGGCCGTCGACGTCGAGCAGTGCGCCAAGCAGACTTTGGAGGTTCACTCGAAAGGCATTGCGACACTGAACCACACTGGAACCACACCACTTTCTCACTAGAAGTGGCGCTAGCACGCCTTGGCTCAGGTTATAATGCGGGACGGCCGAATGACCGCCTCCCGGGATAGAGCTTGGCAATTGGCGCATGCGGTGCACAAGCGAAAGGTATCGAGGACATTAGGCTCGTAAGTACAGAAATTCGACCCCCCGTTTCACAGCGCTGGGACCGGGGAGACAACTTTGAGCTTGGTTGCTCGGTGCAATGACGAGGAGTGCGACGCTGACCCGTCGTCATTTTCTATTCTCTGGATGAAAACTCTCGCGGCGTAGTGTCGCATTACACACCTCGCGTCGAGTGCATCTGTGATTCACTGAGCCGCATCACAGAGTGACCTCCGCATCATTGCGCAAGACCAGACCATTTGCATCTCAAGCTTGGCCCAAGTGTTTCTCGCCCAACTTGAACGTTTTGACCACCAGAAATATAGCTTCTCTAACCACCCGACGGACATCAATGCGCGCAAGCCACAAGCGCTACTCTCTTCAACCAATACGTACATAGCCGCTGTTCACGTTCCACAACGAAGAGACAAAGTTTTCGTTAGGCCTAAATCGAAGACTTGAAGCGCTATCTACACACACACCCTGTTGTGTAAATCCACCCCGAATTGTAGCTGAGTCGGCACGCATACATCCCTCCCGAGTTTCGTGGTTAGAGAGCGAGTGCAGGAGGTGCGAAAACGTGGCAGAGTAGGTGTCGGCCCGGCTGAGGGCGTAGCGTAGCATTCCAGAGAGACCGAGAACTCAGTAATGACGCGGAAGCGCAGCTCTGAAGGCAAGAGCAGCACGTTCACCGACCCTGGTCGTCCGAAGTAGACACCAATGACCACAAAGGTTGATGGAGGAGACGGGGAGGGGAGGGGTCGCATCATTGTACGTGGGCACGCATGTCGACGACGCTTGGAATGAGTGGCATGCCTAGCACTGATGTTGTTCATCGAGAGAGGCCAAGCCGCTGCATTTGAACCGTGTACCGTTAGGCTAGTCCCCTTGGACGTTGAGCTTGGAAATTCTCAATGCCTCGCAGTTCTCCAAGACTGCGTGATACTGTGAGTGTTTTGCCCAGGCTTTTGTTGAACTGCATCTCCTTCCCCTCTATCCATAGAGAGTTCAAAGGTTTAATTTGGAGACAAAGTCGACCAGCAGTTCGCTTCAAACGCGAGTGTAGGAGCTGGCAGGCCGTTTCGTTGACCTAAGATACCAAGCGCTAGCCGATAGCAAACCAACGGGCCAATCGCAGCTGCCTGGCCCATAGTTGGGCGCACTCCCGCTGTGGGCTAAAACAAAATAAATCGAGCCTTAGTATCTGTGCGTAGAAACAGACTCACAGTGCAAGTCGGCTTAGGGGACCTTGAGTGCATCCCAGCGCCTCCGAATCATTTCGGCTGGCCGTGTAACTGGAACGCGCCTAGAGGAAAACAATTTGGTTCTGAATTTAGAATCCTCCAGCCGTTGGGGCTCGTCTACATCTTCAGCACCTCTAGCCTAGCAGTGTTGCATCCTAAGAGTTCCGTATGAGAAAGAAGACAATGCCTCGGTGGGTAGTGCAGGAAGGAAAACAGCAAATTTTGGATTCGAGTTGAAGACTTTGAGTTCAGCGATCGTGATGTCGGCACAGCGGCAATCACACTCGGGAGCGCCACCGCCACCTCCGGGCTGAGTTTGAAATAAGATGTGAACTTTTCATTGCCATTCGCGGGGCTCTGCATCTCGCAAGAAAATCACGGAATGTATCCATTTAATGAGTGATATTGGAATTACATGTTTTGGGGAGAGATATCGTTGGCCGGGGGCCAATTGTTGAGTGCCACTCGAGGATATGAAGCTCAGCAACGAGGGCCTCCAGCTTGTAGAAGGTCTTAAGCTAAAGAGATGCTAGAATAAGTTGTGACTATCACCGTTCCCACACGGCTGCGTAGCCGGAGGGTCAAGAGAATAAGGTTTACCACGCCACACTCCGCCTCCAACCAACTGTGCCACTCGATCGAGGCCGCCTGGTATGTCGCTCAATAGATACGACCAGTCTACGCAGTTTAAAGAGTATGCATAATACGCATTTGGGAATGCTCATTATCTACATCGAGGACAGGGAAGCGCCCGACTGAGAGAGAAGCCCCCCGGTCCGCGTGAAAGCGCGAGAGGCGAGAACAAAATTAAGTGACGGCGGACACGGGAATCCCCGGCGGCCCTTGCCTCTCTTCATAAGCATAAACATCAGTGTGATTTCCCATACAATACTCACATTGTCGGAGTAAAAACAGAGGGGGAGGTTTTCATGGATCGAACCTTACGTGCATGAATTCGGGGGGAGGAGGGGAGGAGGGGGAGGGAAGGGACGCACCATGCCGAGATTGTAATCGCACTACCGTTCGCACTGCACATGTGACTTGAATTTTGGGAGAGCGTAGTAGGTGTGGGTCACGAAAGTAGACGAATGAATGAATGGCCACGGCAAGTAAACGGTACAATGCAACCCCATTTGGGTATTGCCTGAGCACACGGGTCGAGCGCTCATAATTATACGCTACTACTTACTACGCATTAGAAAAAAGGTTGGCGTTCCATTATTGGATCGCGAAAGCGTTTGTTCATTCATTTATTGTGCGTTCTCATAGGTGTCCCCGACGCGCGGAGGTGTGGGAACCCTGCTTTTCATTCTGTCAATGCATCGTTCCGTCAAGTCTTGCCAGTCTTGTACCGTCAAGGAAATCCTCTCCCCCTCCACCCTCTCTTAGCGTCGTGAACCTCGGATGACACCCTCCATTTTACCGCCCATCACTCACCATTTCCTTACTCACCCTCACCCTTCCATGCACGACCCTCTCACGGAAAAACAGCGTCTGGCACAGGGAGGGGGGAGGGGCACCCGAAATCGAAATCGAAGCCGGAGCGTTCCACATGGCGCGTCTTGTCCCCCCGGACAGGCCTTCATTAAACATTTAATGTGCAAACACCGGATTGAAAGGAACCCATCCCCATCAAGGGACGCGGGCCCATATTCCTTTCTGAAAGGTCGAACTGATTGGGTTACTTAGAGATCGGGTGCCCTCGCCCTCGAGACGGAGATGCACGGACGCGGAAGCAAAAATTGCCAACACAGAGGAGTGATTTGGTTCCACGGGACGTAAACTGTAAAGAAAAAATATAAAAGATATAACAACAATTTTGAGAGAGGAGATGTGTGTGTGTGTAAATGAGAGGTAGTGTTCAAGGTTCTTGGACACAAGCATAAGCATGAAAGAGTAGAGAGTGTGTGGCTACCGTGCAGCACGCTCGGACGCATCAACAGCATCGAGCAGATCGTCTTCTTCATTGTCCACCGGCCCAGCCGCTTCGTCTCCTTCCGCAAGCTCGTCGATCTCCGGCTCGCCGTCTGCGTCTTGATCCTGATCCTGTTCTTGTTCATGGCGGCCGTGTGTATGCGTAGACGCGGAATTCGTACGAGGACGCTGAGGCGGCGGCGGCGGCGGCGCAACCGCTTGGCTGCTTGGATTCGGAATGACAATAGGCATCGCCGATGGAGCATGCGACATGGGCGTCGCCAGACTATCCCGTCGCTCCAATCTCTTCGTCTTCTTCCTGCACCTTTTTGAAGAATCACTCAGTCAGTCCCAGGCAGTCACATGTAAGCAAAGAAGACCGACGTACCGGTCGCAGACAGTGCCAGGGCCTAATGGCCCTGGTCCCCATTTCTCGACACACTTGTCCTCCTTGTACCGTCCTGGCTGTCCACAGGATCGACAGATACGCTGGCCCTGTTCGTTATGCGACGGGTATGTCCGTGCAGGCTGGGGTGGTGTCGCAGGAATATGCACCTGTGGCGGTAAAGGTGCTGGAGGAGGCGGAGGCGGCGGCCGTGACGGTGAGCCCGAGGGCCCGGCAGACACAGGCAGTCCTGCATACGTTGGATACGGATTTCCCGCAGGTTCATAAGTGTAGAACTTGGGTTCTTGTTGTTGCTGCCGGGCCTTCTTCGAGGGCTGTTCAAGCGGTGGGAAGTCGACGCTCCGCTCGCGTTTGCGATGATTTACTGCATGTGGAGGAGGCGGTGGTGGTGGTGGAGGCTGCTGGTGTGGTGGAGGAATGTGGAGAGGTGGTGGAGGTTGGTTGCCGCTGCTGCTGCTCGCACTGCCTACGAACCAATCCATCTCGCGTCGCGCCTTGTCCCAGTGACCGCGTATCGCGTCGAGACGTTCGCGTGCATCATCCCGTTCGCGTTCTGCTCTGCTCAAATCATGCCTCAAATTCTCGCGTTCCTGCTCGAGATGGCTGATACGCGCGTGCAGATCGCCTGAAGGAGCTGTGCGCATCTTTTCTATCTCCCGGTAGCTCTCCGCGAGCATTCGCGCCAACTGCGCGTTCGAATGGGGTGTGTCTGGTGCTGAGGAAGACATTATGGTCTATCCCTTGTTACAAATAATGGTGGGTGTTGGTGGGTATCCTTGGGAGTTGTGTGCACAAAGAGAGAGCTGTCGGATATACAGAGGTTCAAAAGTCGTACAGGTCGTTTATAGAGGGCACAGAGAGCGCGTCGAGCAGCGATCTAGAAGGCGGGGGTCAAACGCGAGCAGCGAAGGACGCGTAACACAAACCTTCGAGGTCAACAATGAAGTTGGGTCGCGTGAAAGAAGATCATGGCGGTCGAGAACGAAATCAGTTCGCTCGGCCTTTATAAAAAGCCTTCGGTTCGGCAAAGACGAACAGTACTATCAAACATCGGGAAACAAAACAGTGATGGGAAACAAAACAAGGCGGTAATCCGCTTGTCCACGACTCATACCCGCCTCACACAGGTCCAAAATTTTATCCTTTTCTTCTCTGACTATTAGGATGCTACCGGTGCAAGCTTGACATGGTCCATGGCCATGCTCGCCACTTATAATTCAGATATTGTAATTTGAGAGATTAATCAAAGGATCGTGGGTTTAGAACCTTCCTACATGCCAGGAAAACCTCTATAGCATAATTTAACATGCATATACCATGATATTGTGCAAAAGGACTGGTCAAGAAGCTTCAATTACCAGCGCAAATGCGCATCGACTGAATCTTGCCATGATCGGTAGGTCATCAAGGCATCAAACACGCGCCAAAATGTTGTTTTGTTGCCCACCCAAAATTCAGCTCTCAAATTTGCTTATAAACAAATGCTCAATTTATTATATGTTATACAGAATGAATGCCTGATGCCTGTCTCCAAGCGTCTCTGGTAGCAAGTTCATGCTGAGGATTTTATGGGTGGCCAAAGTCGTTTGTTTTGTTTCCCGATGTTTGATAGTATGGCCCAAGGATCGCGGAAGGGGGCAAGGGTAAAAAGGCGGGCCGCCAGGACCCCGGACACCGTCCACTTCATACCGACCGTTCAACTTCGAATGCCCCTTCTGATCGATGCCTGTCCTTTCTGACGGGTCAAAAGAGCCAAATGCGCTGTAGGCGGCCAAAGGGAGGCGCCAGGCAAGAAACAAAGTACACAGTATTTCGGGGATACGCACAGAACCAGCGTAACGATCCATGCGCACAGTCGGGCAAGCGCATGCTGGTGGGAAAAAAATAAAAGAAAATACTTGAGAGCAAAAGGCCGAAGGCTTTCCTTTCATAGCCCCCGTCGCCATCAATGATCGCGCTCAAATGGCCTGATCTCAACGACAGAGTTCATAACGGAACTCTCTCGGAGGAACACAATCCAATCCAATCCAATATCAGATTGCATCCAGATAATATTCCTACCCCGTACCACCGCCGAACACCGAAAACATAGCTCAAAAGAAAAAACACAGCTCGAATACAGATACATCGATAAATATTCCTATGATACTACTACGCCCACGGATTATCCTCATCAACCACATTCGCATACCCAGGCGGCGTCTGTACGACCGCAAATGCCTGCTGAGGCGCATCTTGTGGCGTCGAACTGAATAGCTCTGGCTCATGTCCCTCGTTCATTTCCTCTGCTACCTCTTCCCCAGCGTCTATCCGTCTGGGCCCCTCGGCCTCCGCCTCACCATGAATGACCCTACCCTGTTCATCATGAGCAACAAAGCCCCGCTTGTACACCCTCCTCAAAGGCGACATGGGATCACTCCGTTTCCTCTCTCTCAGTTTCTGCTCAGCAGCCTTGTCCTCGACAACCAAGTCCACCGCGTCCGGCGGCAACGGTGACCTTGATGACGCTCCCTGGCTTGAACTCGTCGACGTCCTCGACACAGGCAATGGCGAAGGCGACTTTGCCAACACCGGCGAACCCCGTCTTGAGGACGACTCAGGTCTCGGCTTCGACCCTCCCTGACTCTTGTTCTGACTCCTGGTCCACCGTAAGCGTACATCCGTCGGCTCACCCCCCGGCGTCCTATCATGCTCAAAATCCACCACACGCTCCTCCCGCTTCCCAATCCCAGTCCCATGCGCTTCTCCTGGCGGTCCCCGAGGCCGAGACCGAGAAGAGGTGCCGACGGCGCCATACCCTTGCCAGACCGGCCCCTCCTGCTCCCGCTCATGCATCGCTTGCCGTCCCTTCCCGCCCCTCAGATCAGAAAACCACGCCCCACGCTCGTCCCTCAACACACGTTCCTCCAGATCCCACATCGCCCTTCTCGCCTCCTCACTGCTCACATCCACCACAGGGTAGTTGTAGTCCCCAAAAAGGTAGTTCTTCGCATGTGCAAACAGTTCGTCATCCGCCTCGTCGATGTCCCCAAACGGCAGCTCAAATCCATCGGCGGCGTGTGGTTCGCCCCAGGGCCCACCCATCTCAGGCTCGTCTTCCTGCATGTCTGGCGCCAGATGGACAACATCCTCAGCTTCGTGTTCCAATAACGGCGCATGCACACTTTCCGTCTCATCCTCGCCAGCAACCCGTCCCAACACACGGTTCACCCCACGTTCAACCCTCCCAGGCGGCGCCATAGACTCCTGCGCCGGCCTAGGCAGCCAATACTTCTTCTTTCCTCCCTTGCTGTACCGCAGCCCAGCCCTAATCCGTCTTTCCCGTCCAACACCTTGGTGTATAAATCCTTCCGAGGGTTCGAACTCGCGATAGTCCATACCCTCCCCCCGAAGCGTCGTCTTCCCATCCTCCACCACATCCAGCAACCCGAACGCATCCCGGAACGCGTACGACATCGACATTCGTGCCACAAAATCCTTGCTGCCGTCTATGAAATCATGATGGGAGAACGCGAACATATGCGCAAACGCGAAAATGGGCATCTCCACGCATATAAGCGTGTCCGTCAGGCCTAGCGAGATACTCTCGCTATCCGTGTATGGTCCCAATTTCGTTATCGTCCCAGTAGCAACGAGAATCGAAATAAGGAACGCCTGCCAGAATGAGAAGAACAAAATCCCTTTGACGCAAAGGAATTTGGGGAAAGGGCGGAACGGCTTGAGGTCATCATTGACCACAATCCAGAACATCGCGAGGCAGTAGAGGGAGACGCAAATACTGATGTTGTATACGATGCTGACGTAGAGGTAGCCAGAGTTCGCGCGCAGGTCACCTTCGTTGTAGGTTCCAGTGGCTTTGAAGATGACGGTGGCTAATGCCAGTATGGGTTTTAGTTGAACATACTCTACCATATAGGTTAGCTATGGAAGACATCTCGTGAGGGTTACGCACGTAGGATACCGCGCTTCAGATACAAGAATGTGTACGGATCACTCGCGTCGAGTTCGTGTTTGAATATGTTGATAGGGAAAGGTGGTTCCTTGGGTGGTCGTCCGTGAAGCATGATGAGAAGGGAACGTTCACCGCCTAGGTAGGACAGCAGCAACTGGAAGAAACAGTAGATCACAAAAGCCTGTTGCACGTCAGGAAAGCCGTCATAAATACACACTAGTCACGCACCTCGTAGATGTCGCGTACAGCGTCTATGAAAACCGCAGCTTCAAGGGAGAACAACGCAATATAGGATGCGATTCCGTATATAGGAACCATTAGCATGATGCGGACGACCATCCTAGTCTCGTCAAATCTAGCCTCATCCCGGGGGGTAGTGAGCACATACCTTTGCAATGCAGGCTTCCGGTAGTTGCGCAGGTGCATGGAGATAGACATAGCGGAGACCGCGACGGCGACAATCGTACACACCCCAGACACGATGAGGACAGGGAGCGGCAGGTGGGATCCGGCGCCATTTCCCATGGCCGACAGTCTTGACATGACAGTCAAGAGGCAAGCGTCACGATCGTTAACAAGTCGCAACTATTCTCACGTGGTAAGCCGTGATGTCATTGATGTGGCTGCGCAGTGACTCTAGATTTCGAACACCGGACCCAAATCGTGCTGGTCTTCCTGCGGTGGAAGAAGGCAGGTACTTCATAGATGACTGCGAGCATAACTCTCTACTCGACTTCAAGCTGCGCTTTCGGGCGTCCGATGCATACCTTCAACCTTCGACTCAAAATTGCATTGAATCTTGTAAGCTGAGTTCTATAATTGTAGTAGTGTCCTGAATTGCACGGAATTCCTGGATATGGCGACAAGTACGATAATAACATCAGGCCTTCGTTTCTCCTGCTTCAGGATTCTGAAAACGACTACCGTAACCTCCGAGTCCCCATCCATTATCCACTCCCGATCGAGCAATCGAAAATGAGGGGCAGTGGCACCATCGCTCGACCCGCGCACAAGTAGCACCCAGGCTGGTAGATCATATCTCCTCGCATAATAGAGATAGGTTGTGTATATAGAGATTCCAGTTTTACCATACACCAAGTCTTCCCCTGGTCTCGCATTGAGTCGAAATTGTCATGTTGCCAGCCGCATCCAAGAGCCCTTCTTCGGGATTTTCATATCCTTTTCCCTCGCCTGCGTAGTACCAGCCATATGCATGAGCCCAAGTCTCGCCCCTTCTACAGGCGACAGCTTCGGATTCGACGCCGCGATCTTTGTACACACCGGCGGGGCGCGAGGTTCCCAAAACGGAATATCATTCCCGTCCATGGTATGTGCGCGCTCAGGCGCTTTGACGAGAGATTCCTGGCTCCAGTTGTTCTTCAGCACGCCTTTCTCCCTAAACCCGCCGCCGGATTCCAGCTCAGAGTGCGTTGAATACATCGACAGCGTTGTTGGATCCATTGGTGAAAGCGTACTGGTAGTGGGTGGGCGAGAAGCGTAGCACGAAGCGACAGCGTAGAACAGAACTATGGCGATGATGGATGAGACGACGGCGATGGCAATGATAGTGGGGATGGTGTTGAAATGCGGTGCGTGCGCTGGTGATATGGGGTCGGACCTAGCAGAAACCATAACCGCGCGTAGTTGCGATGGATAGTTGGCGTAGAAAGTTATTGCACAAGGTGAGCTGGCGAGAGAAAGAGAGAAAGAAAGTTTGCACCGAAATAGATGTACATTGACAGACACGCGTTGTATCAACACGAAGCTTCTTATGTAGCCCATCGCAGAATGCCGATCGGACTTGGTCAAGAACCGCGTGTTCGCAAGAATCCCCTTCGGGAATTTTAGACACACAAGTTGAACATGCGTTTGAGATCACTGGTACAACATCAGCATACAGTCTTTACTCGCAATTCATGGATGAGGGTACATTACATGAATATACCGAATCTCGAACAAGAAATTCATCTATACACTGAACACCTGTGGCTCATACTCGCCACTACAAACCTTCTCCGTGCTCGAAATATCCACCATCCACTTGTTCTCCACCGTTATAACAATGGGGATAGCACCCCCAATGCGCTGCACCTCAATGATGCCCCTCAGATGCTCCGCCGTCGCCTCTGAGTCTATAAACTCGTCCTTGAGGCGGAGGAAGTCCTTCGGGTGGGTATTACGCAGAGTCGGGTCAGGTATATCGAAGTGTATTATACCCTCAGGATCTGGAATGATGTCTTCCGGCCTGAGATTTTGTAGGGCAAAAGCGTGAGCTGCTGCAACATCGCAAGAGGCAGCTGGTACACCGGCTGCATTACCTGTGGCATGGTAAGCTCATGTACTATGCGATGCCCTAGAGCGACATACGTTCTCTGGCCAGTCGAATCGGCTTGCAGTGCTTGCGGTGAGAATGCTTCCAGTGCATACGTTGACATGCTATGGAGCAGTAGTCGGCGCTCTGACAGCCACCGCAACGAAAGAGCCTGATTTTCGAAGACACGGCATCGCCCATGCGCAAGGGGCACTACAAGGTATGAGCACGAAGTTTTTGGCCGATTGTTAGCTACTGACCTTCTGATTTATGCACTGGGAAGGAACTTCTTGCTTGGCGCCATCTTCAACAGCAGCGATTATCTCGACGTACAAAGCGAGGAAATCAGGAGGGAGGGTGAAGTTCTCTTCGAGTAAAAGTCGGTCAATGTTGCGGATGGATTTGCGGAAGGCCGAGCGCAAGGATGGGAAATGGGCGTATGCGCGGAACGTACGGAGGATGCTATAGAGCTCTTGACGAAGACGGCCTGGAAGGTCCTGCTCTATGCTGGCCGATGAGGTTGTAGCCCTGGACCTAGCTATCAAGAGCCGAATGACCGTGACTAAAAGGCGTGCGTTGAGAGCAGCTAAGATGCCTCTTCGTTGCCAATGGATGCTCTCGAAGAAAAAGACCGCTTTGCATAAGTCGGCCATGGTTGCATTAGGCAAAATTCTCCCCCGTAGCCATTTACAGCCTATAGGGACAATGCCACACTTGAAAGTTTCTTGACGAAAACCAGGAATTCGATCAAGGACGGTCATGAAGTAGTAGCCGTTGATGTATGTCCATCCTCGATCTTTTGAAATGCAAACCGTGGTCGCTCGAGCCAGTTCAGCCACTCGGCTAAGACACACCATCGTTGCCATCATGGACATGCTATCCAAGACGTCGCCACCCGGTCCGTATCTGAGCATACAGGCCACAGCATTCGCCATTTCCCCGATTTCGTTTACGGCCACCCCGATATCCCTTCCAATGACGGAGGCTTCTGCAATCCATGTAGAGCAGTCGATTAATGTGTGAAGTAGGACCCGGCCACTCTTTTGAGCAAGAGTGTTCCTGCATAGCGGCTCACTTGCGAGAGACATAATCCAAGAGCATCCAATGCGAATGTCCTTTGCGATGAGCTCAGGTAGGTCGCTGTGCGGGATTGCATTGTCAGATGTGAGGTATGAGAATAACAAAGTCAGCCAAGCTCCAATCAAGGGTACCTGGTCCATCTTCAATGCCTCATCCATTTGCACGCCGCGGTCGATGCCCAGTGTCAGGATTGCCATTGAGGTGAACGCGGCCTGGATAATGTCGAAAGCTTGATTTTCCTGCGCATACGAAGGTTGAGGGCAAGCGAAGGCCGATTTAAGGGCGTCGAGCTTTGGCTCAGAAAGATATATATTAGCCACACGAGCGATGCTCTCCCACTGAGCAGCAGATAGTTGGCGAGCCCGTTGGACGCAGAAATCGTGTAAATCGCCCAAATCGTCGACATAGCTTGGATCCAAAGCCCCTTGCTATAGGTTCATGCCCCAAATCAGTTGTTAGATTAAATGGCTGAATGAATTTCGAACAATGAGTTGGCCGAGACGGGCATTTAGCGCGGTCATGGTGGTAAGGTTCGAAAGAGGAACGCTCCCGATCGCGACGCGTCATACTTACCTGCCTCCGAAATGAAGAGCTAGCCTCAGCTCAATATTGTCACGATAATCTACAATAGAGGTAATTTGCAAGGCCTCAGAAATTCATATTTCGCATATTGATGGCCAATATTTCCAAATGCTGGCGACGTCCGCTATTTTGATTTCAGACCACTAGCAGCACTATTTCTATGTGGAGAAATACCCGGCCGTGTTGAACTTGTGTCAAGTCTGGAGGTTCCGTGGATAGACGACCCTCCGGGAAGCTTTAATGGGCGAGCATGATGCCGCAGGTACTTCTGCTGTTGAGCTGGACACCTTCGTCGACACTGGGACATATAGAACAAGACCGCCTCTAATGGCAGGGATTT